>JAKSZT010054474.1:4452062-4845789 GCA_026826555.1 Tolypeutes matacus | reverse complement strand
AAATCCCCAGTGTTCACCTGGTCCCTCTCTCAACCCTCCTCCCAGTATCATGGACCTTCTAACCCACCTTTCCCAATCTACCCACCTGTCAACCCTATACCACCCAACTCAATAATATCACTAGCCTCCTGTCCTATCCCTTCAATATGCAACTACATTCTATCACTTTACCATAGATTACATCCATATGGGTGATGGCTCACAACCTTCTCTTCTCTTTCTATTTCTTGTAAACCTATCTTACAATAGCTCTCTGAGACTGCTCAATTTCCTTAATTCATATCAGTGAGGTCATGTACTGATCATCCTTCAATGCCTGGCTTGCTTCACTCAATATAAAGTCTTCAAGATTCATCCATGTTATCCTGTGTGTTAGCACTTTATTCTTCTTACAGCTGAGTAATGTTCCATTGTATGTATGTACCACATTTTGTTTATCCATTCATCTGTTGATGGGCACCTGAGTTGATTCCAGCTTTTGGCAATAGGGAACAATGCCGATATGAACATGGGTGTGCGTGTATCTGTTCGTGTCTTTGCTTTCAGTTCTTCTGGGTATATACCTAGCAATGGAATCGCTGGATCATATGGAAGTTCTATAGTTAGTTTTTTGAGGAACCTCAAAACTGTCCTCTATAGTGGCTGGACCATTCTACAATCCCACCAGCAGTAGATGAGGGTTCCCATTCCTCCACATCCTCTCCAACACTTATAGTCTGCTGTTTTTTTAATAGCTGCCATTCTAATGGGTGTAAGATGGTATCTCATTGTAGTTTTGATTTGCATCTCCCTAATAGCTAGTGATGTAGAGCATCTTTTCATACGCTTTTTAGCCTTTTGTATTTCTTCCTTGGAGAAGTGTCATTTCAGTTCACTTCCACATTTTTTAAATGGGTTGTTTGTCTTTTTATTTTCGAGGTGCAGGATTTCTTTATATATGCAGGACATTAGGCTCCTATCAGATATATGGTTGCCAAATATTTTCTCCCGTTGGGTAGGCTGCCTTTTTATTTTCTTAATAACATCCTTAGAGGTGCAGAAGTTTTTAATTTTGAGGAGATCCCATTTATCAATTTTTTCTCTTGCTGCTCGTGCTTTGGCTGTGAAGTTCATGAAACCATTTCCTATTACAAGGTCCTGTAGATGCTTCCCTACATTTTCTTCCAAGGTCTTTATGATTTTGGCTCTTATATTTAGATCTTTGATCCATCTTGAGTTGATTTTTGTATAAGGTGTGAGATGGTATTCTTCTCTCATTCTTTTGGATATGGATATCCAGTTCTCCAAGCACCACTTGTTAAAGAGGCCACTCTCTCCCAACTGAGTGGGCTTCATCGCCTTGTCAAATATCAGATGACTGTATATGTGAGGATCTATGTCCGAACTCTCAATCTGGTTCCATTGGTCAGTAGGTCTATCCTTGTGCCAATACCACGCAGTTTTGATCACTGTAGCTTTGTAGTATGTTTTAAAGTCAGGTAATGTGATACCTCCAACTTCATTTTTCTTTTTCAATATATCTTTGGCAATTCGGGGCCTCTTGCCTCTCCAAACATATTTTGTGGTTAGTTTTTCCAGTTCCTTAAAAAATATAGTGTTGATTTTTATTGGGATTGCATTAAATCTGTAGATTAGTTTGGGTAGGATAGACATCTTGATGATGTTTAGTCTTCCCATCCATGAACAGGGAATATTTTTCCATTTATTTAAGTCTTCTTTGATTTCCTTTAACAGTGTTGTGTAGTTTTCTGTATATAAGTCCTTTACATCTTCAGTTAAATTTATACCTAGGTATTTGATTCTTTTATTTACTGTTGTAAATGGTATTTTTTTCCTGATTTCCTCCTCAGTTTTCTGGTTATTGGTATACAGAAATGCTACTGATTTTTGAGTGTTGATCTTAGGGCCTGCAAAATTACTGAACTCCTTTATAAGTTCTAGAAGCCTTGTTGTCGATTTCTCAGGGCTTTCTATGTATAGGATCATGTCATCTGCAAATAATGAAATTTTTACTTCTTCTTTTCCAATCTGGATGCCTTTTATGTCCTTTTCTTGTCTCAGTGCTCGTGCAAGTACTTCTAAGACAATGTTAAATAGGAGTGGTGATAGTGGGCATCCTTGTCTTGTTCCCAATCTCAGAAGGAAGGCTTTTAGGATTTCACCATTGAAAATGATGTTAGCTTTGGGTTTTTCATATATACCCTTTATCATTTTCAGAAAGTTTCCATCTATTCCTATCTTTGGTAGTGTTTTTATGAGGAAAGAGTGCTGTATTTTGTCGAATGCTTTTTCTGCATCTATAGAGATGATCATGTGATTTTTTTCTTTCAGTTTGTTTATGTGGTGTATTACATTGATTGATTTTCTTACATGGGGTAGTTGATTTCATTATGTAAGCATCCATTATGTGAACTATGTACCATCAAAAAACAAAGGTAGTCAGGTGGAGGCTAGATACATTTTTAGGGTTTGTGTAGAATAGACACAAAGACTGAAACATGATCTAAAGTTGTGTTTCAAGTGTGTGTTTGTCTGTCTTAGATCTCTTTATTTCTGCTCTGCCTTTTATGAACTATAGTATCTGATAACAAAGTCTTAGAAAAAAATCACAAGGAAATGCATGCTGCTTGTAGAGACCTAAGGTTTTTTTTCTTTAATTAGTAATTCAATTTTCTTTAATTCAAGTTATAGATAGAACTCCAAAAACCAGGTTCTTAGAAGTAATAGTCTAAGGGGCAAATCAGAAAGGGTTATTATCATTTGATTTACTATCTCCATGGTACAGTCAGCACTGCACTGATTAGTGAAGATGCAAAAGCAGGAATCAAGAAACTCATGACTGAGGAAGATGATTCTAGTGCCATTACCTAATATCAAAAACAAGGGTCAGTGACTTTGGCATTTAAGCGGGCATTAGCTCTCTTCTGTCTGACCAAAATAGAAAAAATAAATGCTATCATTGTGACCTCAAGAGTCACAAACACCTCTTGTTTTCTTCTCTCTCTATTATTATATTGTGTTACTACAAAAAAAAGATATATTTAAAGCCACCAATAAAATATAAGCAATGGTGTCAGAGAGAAATTGGCAGCTAATTAGACATTGCCTTTCAGCTTTTATGTAAATATATATATATATATTTAATTTTGCAATTTATGGTAAAAAAAAAAAAACAAAAACAAAACTTACTGTGACAATAAGTTACATGGTCCCTCCAAAAATACTTTGCCAGTGACTTCGGGTACTATAATCAGTACCAAATGCTAGGGAAATCCTGCAGTCATGATGTCCTGGGAGATAGTCAATATTCTGACACTAAACAAATGCTCACATCCCCTTGGCTTTGCTCACTGGAGCCAATCTTAAGTCCGGCAGGCAGAGGCAAGAACAAGTGGCAAAGAAGTATATTTTGAGCAAATGATAACTAGGAAATAATAGTAGGGAGCCAGGACTAGATATGAAGCACCTACCAATGTGAAAGCTCAATTTGAGCTAAATTATTTGTCCATCCAGGAGGTATATAATGAATCACTCCCTGAAGCTCTAACCATTGAATGAGCATGTTAGGCATTTCTAACTCAGGCAGACAGCACCATGGTGCACTGGTACAGTTTTGAGTAGCCTGGGAAGAGTGAAAGTCTTGTAGAAGAGTTAGTAATAGTTAGGGTTGTTGAATCATTTGATGTTCTCCAGTCTGTAAACAGGTATTTGGATGTGTTCTTGCATTTATGAAATTACAAATGGGCAGCCATTACCATATTTGAATTTAGGACCATTTTTAAAGTCCAGGCCTCATATGAACTTCAAATTAAAGGAAACATAAATAAGCAAAAAACACTCTGTCTTAGTAGATAATCCAGTACTAAGACACATGCTATACATTGTGACTATAATATATTATTACTGAAAGCACATTTTGTGCCTGTGAAGCAGAGGCACATTTATTTGATAATGGCCCATATTTTATTGATACCATGTCTTGTTTAGATAATTACAGTTTTAGTCCTTCTAATCATAATTTGTGAGAAAATGATCCTATTAAAATATTTCAAACACTTTTATAATAGTTGGCATACAAATGAACAAAGCAAACAAATAAATATTTTTAATTATCCTAGTAACAGATGGATTCATTGTCTCCTAGGTGTTCTAGAAACACTCAATGAATTGGATTGACCAAAAATGTTCTCATTAGTTAGCTTGTAGAGGCAAATGATAATAGTGCATTTGGAGTGCAGACATTTAGTCAAGAATAACATTTCCGTATCTGTTTAGGGTATGGAGGATTCTGTGATGGAAGTCAGGGCCTCATTCCCACCTGTATTATATATGAGGAAAGCAGACATGTTCCCTTTTTTCTACCATGTGGATTTGCAAACCACTTAGATTACTCTGTGGATTATAGTAAGATATTATTGTACTTATTTTATTTTTTGTAACATTTTCTGACTCATGATTTAACCAACTCTTTCAACAGAACGAAACTTGAAGTCAGAAGACCTCATGTGCATAATGGAATTGATAATCATACTATATAATCTCTGTGTAGAGTAAATGGTAAATAAAATAATGTGCCTTAAAGTATTTTTAAATCATAAATATTACTTATAAAAGTAAAACTCAATATTGACCTCACAATATTATACAATGTCATTAAGCATCCAATTTCACTTCCTCTCTATTTTAACCTGGTTATAGCTTAAATATATTGAAGTATAATTTACAGAAAATAAAATATATAGATTTCTAAGTATACAGTACTATGAGCTTTGAAAATGTATACAATTTAACCACCACCAAAATCAATATAGGGGAAATTGTCATAATATCATAAAGTTCCCTTGACAATCACTACCCACCTTCCCCTCTCAGAGGTCATCAATTTTTATTCTTATTTATATTACCAGAGCTTAGTTGTTCTATTCTAGAACTTTCTATAAATGCACTCATACAGCATATACTCTTTTATGCCTGACTTCTTCTGCTCAGCATAATTTGTTATTACCCTTGCAATGTGCAAGTAAAGCTGTCATATTCACTTTTGATATTCCATAGAGTTGCAAACCACCCAGGTGACTCCATGGGTTATAGTAGAATGTGGCTGCATTTATTTTAATTTTTGTAACATTTTCTGACCTATGAGGTAGGCAAATATATAAAACAGAACCAATCCTGAAGTCAGGAGACCTATTTTGGATGATATTGGATAAACATTTACATTAACTAAAACTCAGTTTCCTTATGTATAATATGTTAGTGATAAAAATAGACAATCACAATGCCTTGGCAAAGATTAAATAACTGTGTATATCAAAATGCTTTACAAAGTCTACCAGTAAAGTCATAACTTTCCTTCAACCCATCAAAAACTTGGTCACAGAGAAACCAACCAGCGTGTCACCTAAGGAAAGACAGACAAATTCAAAAAGAGGTAGGATGGATGGGATCAATGACTTACCTAGGGTAGAATGCAGTAGGAAGACAAAGCTGTCATACAAGTTGGAAAAGAATTCAGCTAAAACATTTATTGAACACTAAAGGCTTTCTGCGGACTAGTATGAGAGTTTAGAACCCCTGGTAGTAGCAGATACAGGGAAGTTTGTACTCCTTCTTTCTACAAAGAACTTCACTGGGTGCTCAGGAAAAAAGTTGGAATGTTCAGCTGACCCAAGAAACCTGCTCAATTGTGCAGGCTTAGAATAGAAAAGTCATTGCCACTGAGGGAAAATCATGAATCCCACTTGGATCCTTCTGTCCTTAGCTGTTTTGAAAAGTACAGCAAAGAATGATGTCCCCTGGATACATGTGAACAACATTTGTAGCTAAAGGTGGACATTAGGAAAAAGTTCTCTGCCCTTGTGAAAGGAAAAAATAATAGTCTTGTGCCCAGACTATTAGAAATTTCTAAAGCTGGAGAAGATATAGTAATATTTTGAAAGCCCTACCAACAAGATACAGGATCACAAAGTCTGCTTAAAACCGAGACAGGAACAGGACAGTTTTTTACTACCAGGCTGAAAAGCACTAAGAAACAAGCGTCAGATGTCGATTGTTAGAGAGGAGTCAAAGCCTGGATAAAGCCTATGATGCAAAGACCCAAAGGGAAAAGCCTAAAACTGAGGGTGGATACTGAGCAAAATAGTCTGACAACAAGTCCCCACCCTAACTACAAGGTAAGGCTGGAGGAATTTGAAAGCTAGTAATGTACTGGGGAAAACCATAGCAACAACAAAATCCAAACCCCTCTCAGCTCCGGAATAGATTGAGTGTACCCCTGACAATAAGTGTCAAGCCAAAAAAAAAAAGTATTTTTGACAATTTTTAGATGAGAAAAAATTTTGCTTTTTCCCTATTATTGTACATATGATATCTAGTATTCAATTAAAAAATTATGAGACAAATAAAAATTAAAAAACAAAAGGCCTACTCTAAAAAAGACAAGATAATGAATAAAATCAGATGCAGAGTATGCCCAGATGTTGGACAATCAGATAAGAAATTTAAAATAACTATGAATAATGTGTTAAGGACTCTAGTAAAAAGTTGTACAGCATACAAGAACAAATGGACAATCTTGGCAAAGAGACAGAAGCTATGAGAATGCAACCATTGGAAATGCTAGAAAAAATATAACACAAATGAATGTCCTCTGTGTTGGCTTGAAACTGTATGTACCCCAGAAAATCATGTTCTAAAGCTAATCCATTTCTGTGATTGTAAACCTATTGTAAGTAGGACCTTTTGATGAGGTTACTTCAGATAAGGCTTGGCCCATGCTGGGTCTTAATCCTTTTAATGGAGTCCTTTATAAGAGAATGGAATTCAGACAGATAAAGAGAAAGCCATAGGAAGAAAGAAGCTAGACATCACTGCAACCCAGAATAGAAGGGAAAGGCCAGTAGATGATGCTAGGTGTGACTTGCCATATGACAGAGGAGCCAAGGATTACTGGCAACCAGCAACAGAATGCCAGTCATTGGGAAGAAAGCATCACCTTGATGATGCCTTGATTTGGAATTTTACCCAGACTCCAATAGTGAGTTAATAAATTCCCATTGTTTATCCCAATCCATTTCATGTTATTTATTTGAGCAGCCTAGGAAAATAAATACCAGGAGAGTGGGGTGCTGCTATTGTAAATATCAAACATGTGGAAATGGCTTTGGAATTGGGTAATGGGTAGAGCTGGAAGAATTGATGACATCCTGCTTCTTCCAATGTCCTTCTCTATTAAGCTTCCAGTAATCTTGATTGAGACACACCCTGGTTCAGTTCACTGCACCTTAACTTAAAATAACACATCCTCAAAAATTCCTATTTACAATAGGTTCACATCCACAGGGACATGGATTAAGAGTAAGAACATATCTAAATTGGGGTACATCATTCAACCTACCACAAACAGAGATTAATTAGATTTTTAAAAGACTACATAGGAGAAAGTAATAGATTTTTTTAAATTTAAGTAATCAATAAGTCTCTAGTCAAATTGACCAAGAAGAAAAAGAGATATTAAAAAATCCCAAATTACCAAAATCAAAAATGAAAGAAGAGACATCACTAGAGATCATACATACGTTGAAAAGATAATAAAAGAATACTATTAACAAATATATGCACATGAGTATGACAAGATGAAATGGATTAATTCTTTAAAAGACAAAAACTATGTTTATTCAAGAAGAGATATAAAAGCTGAATCATAATAATTGAAAGGAATTAAATCTGTAGTTATAAACCTTTTATATCAACAACAAACAAAAATGCATAAACTGCTTTATCAGCATTTATTTAAAATATCAATGGATTAAGCTCTTCAGTCAAAAGGCAGAAATTGACACATTGGATAAAAAATCCTGACCCAAGTATATGCTTTTACAAGATACCTTAAATTCAAAGATACAAATATGTTGAAAATGAAAGGATGGAAAAATATATGACATGCAAATAGTAACAAAGAGAGCTGGGGTAGCTATACTAATATCAGAAAAAATAGACTTTAAGTCAAAAACTATTACCCAGGACTGAAAAAGTGTCCAATTCAAAAAGAAAACATAACAGTCATAAATATTTATGCACCTAATGGCATAACCCCAAAATATATGAAGCAGATTTTGGCAGACTTGAAAGGATAGACAGTTCTGCATTTATAGTAGAAGACTTCAATAGAACATTTTCAAAGATGGATAGAACATATAGATAGAAGACCAATAAGAGAATAATAGACATGAATGATACTATAAACCAACTAGTCCTGACAAAAATCTATGGAACACTTTAACCAATGGTAGAAGAATACGCAGTTTTCCCTAGAGCACATGGATCATTTTCCAGTTTTTCGGGATAGACTATACGCTACATCACACAAGTCTCAATAAATTCAAAAATATTGAAATCATACAATGTATTTTCCCTGAACACAATGCAATGAAGCAAGAAATCAATAATAGAGGGTGACCTGGAAAATTCACCAATAAGTGGAAATTAAACAACACACTTTTAAACAATGAATGGTCAAGGAAAAAAATCGTAAAGGAAATTAGAAAATATCTTGAAGTGAATGAAAATGAAAATACAACATATTACAACTTATGGGATGCAGCAAAGACAGTGCTAAGCAGGAAATTTATCACTCTAAAAGCTTACATTAAAAAGATGAAAGATCTCAAGTCAGACCTAGCCTCACAACTGGAGGATCTAGAAAAGAACAAATTAATCATAAAACGGGGGATGGAAGAAAATAACAAAAGTGAAAATAGAGATCAATGAATTAGAGGGAAAAAAATTGAGATTCAAAGAACCCAAAAGTTTGTTCTTTGAAAAGATCAATAAAATTGACAAATAGTTTACTAAGCTGACAAATCAAAAAAGAAGATATAAATAATTAAAATCAGAAATGAAAGGGAGTACAACCTCACAGAAATTAAAATGATTACAAATGGATTCTATGAACAACTGCATGCCAACAAATATAATAACCTAGATGAAGTGGACAATTCCTAGGCACACACACCTACCTACACTGACTCAAGAAGAAAGAGAACATCTCAACAAACCAGTAACAAGTAAAGAAATTCAATAAGTGATCACAAACTTCCCAATAAAGAAAGCCCACAAATCAAAGGTTTTACTGGTGAATTTTACCAAATATTCCAAGAAGAAAAAACACAAATCTGTTCAAGATTTTCCAAAAAGCTGAAGATGAAGGAACACTTCCTAACTCATTGTATGAAAGCCACATCATCATAAAGCCAGAAAAAGATACCATGGGGATAGAAAATTACAGGCCAATATCCCCTATAAATATAGATGCAAAAATCCTCAACAAAATATTAGAAAACTGAACACAACAGCACATTAAAAGAATTGTACAGCATGATAAAGTGGGATTTATCCCAGACATGCAAGTGTAGTTCGACATAAGAAAATCAGATAATGTAATACACCAAATTAATAGAATGAAGTATAACAAACAAAACATAATTTTGACACAGAAAAGATATTTAACAAAATCCAGAACCCCTTTTTATAAAAACACTTAGGAAACTAGGAATAGAAGGAAACTTCTTCATCATGATAAAAGGCTTATATGAAAAACCCACAACTAATATCATAATAAATGATAAATCTGAAAGTTTTTCCTCTAAAATCAAGAACAAGACAAGGAAGCCAACTGTTTTTCAACACTGTACTGGACATTCTAGCAAGAACAGTCTGTCTAGACAAAGAAATAAAAGAAAGACAAAGGAAAAGTAAAAACTTTCCCTATTTGCACATGAGATGATCCTATATGTAGAAAATCCTGAAAAATCCACAAGAATGCTACTAGAGCCAATAAACAAATCCAGCAAAATACAGTGTCCAAAATCAACCCAGAATCATCAGTAGTGTTTCTGTACACCAGTAATGAACAATCTGAGGGAGAAATAATTTTTAAAGTTCTATTTGCAAAAGAAACTAAAAGAATCTAATATTTAGGAATAATTTTAATCAAACATGTAAAGGACTTGTGAAGCTAAATAAACAAAGAACACTAAATAAATCACAGGACAATCCATTTTTTATGGATTAGAAGACTAAATATGGTTAGTATGTCAATTCTACCGAAATCAATTTACAAAGCCTGCTTTCTCTGACTAGAGGAGCACAACATCAAATCTTGGTGGGTATTTCCGTCCTTCTCTCCCATTTCTCAGCAAGCTCTATTCTTTTCCCCAATTCCCCAATAAATTCTTTTTACTGGCATAACTAAAAAAAAATACAATGTAATTCCAATAAAAATTCCAAAAATGTTCTTTGCAGAAATGGAAAATACTGTAATTACATTTTATAAAGAGGTAAAAGGCCAAAAATAGACAAAGCCATCTTGAAAAAGAATAAGAAAGTTGGAGGGCTCACACTTCCTGATTTTCAAACTTATTACAAAGCTAAAGTAATGAAAACAGCATAGTATTTGTACAAGGACAGCTATGTGGAACAATGGAATCCAACTGATACATCAGAAATAATCCTTCATATCTATGGCCAATTTTTTTTTGACAAGGGTGCCAAGTCCAATGAATGGGGGCGGGGGTGGGGGGGAGAGGAAAAATAATCTCTTCAACAAATGGTGCTGGAAACACTGTATATACCCCTACCTCAGATCTTATACAAAAGGTAACTCAAAATGGATCAAAGTCCTAAATATAAGAATAAGAAATATAAAACTTCTTGGAGAAATCACAGGGAAGCATCTTCAGGACCTGTGTTAGGCAATGCTTTCTCCAACTTTTATACCAAAAGCATGAGCAACAAAAGAAAAATAGATAAATTGGGATCTAATGAAAATTAAAAATTTGTATGCATCAAACGACGTCATCATGAAAGTAGAAAGACAATATACAGAATGGAGGAAAATATTTGGAAACTACATTTCTGAAAAGGTTTTAATATGCAAAATAAAGAAATCCTATAACTCAACGATGAAAAGACAAACAACACAATTAAAAAGGACAAACTCCTTGAATAGACATTTCTCCAATAAAAATATATGAGTGACTAAAATACACATGAAAAGATGCTCAACATTATTAGGGTAATGGAAATCAAAACCAATTAATTTATTAATTAAATGGAAAGTATGTGTTGGAGATGATATGGAGAAGAAATAGTAACACTTGTTCATTCTTGGTGGGAATGTAAAATGGTGCAGGAGTTGGGACCACCAGTTCAGAGAATTCAGATGACCCGGAGGCAGTCTGTGGGTCGTGGGCTTCAGTTGACTCCAGGAAAAGGTGGCATGCACAGCATTTTTTTGATGATGAAGATAGAACAGTTCCAAGTACCCCAACTCTTGTGGTGCCACATCGTACTGATGGATTTGCTGAAGCAATTCATTCCCCACAGGTTGCTGGCGTTCCTAGGTTCCGGTTTGGACCGCCTGAAGATATGCCACAAACAAGTTCTAGTCACTCTGATCTTGGCCAGCTTGCTTCCCAAGGAGGTCTAGGAATGTATGAAACTCCTCTCTTCCTAGCTCATGAAGAAGAGTCTGGTGGCCGAAGTGTTCCCACTACTCCTCTACAAGTAGCAGCCCCAGTGACTGTATTTACTGAGAGTACCACCTCTGATGCTTCAGAACATGCCTCTCAGTCTGTTCCAATGGTGACAACATCCACTGGCACTTTATCCACAACAAATGAGACAGCAGCAGGTGATGATGGAGATGAAGTGTTTGTGGAGGCAGAATCTGAAGGAATTAGTTCAGAAGCAGGCCTAGAAATTGATAGCCAGCAGGAAGAAGAACCTGTTCAGGCATCTGATGAGTCGGATCTCCCTTCCACCAGCCAGGATCCTCCTTCCAGCTCTTCTGTCAATACTAGCAGCAGTCAACCAAAGCCTTTTAGACGAGTAAGACTTCAGACAATATTGAGACAAGGAGTCCGTGGTCGTCAGTTTAACAGACAGAGAGGTGTGAGCCATGCAATGGGAGGGAGAGGAGGAATAAACAGAGGAAATATTAATTAAATGTAATATAAACTCCAGTTGTGAATATGATTGTCAAATTTGTTTTAGTGTAATGAATGTCAAGTTTAAAACACTTTTGTATTTAAATTGGTGTGCTCATCTCAACATTCTTTATTAATAAAATGTATTTCAGTGTCAAAAAAATAAAT
The DNA here is from genome assembly GCA_026826555.1 of Tolypeutes matacus. Classification (NCBI taxonomy): domain Eukaryota; kingdom Metazoa; phylum Chordata; class Mammalia; order Cingulata; family Chlamyphoridae; genus Tolypeutes; species Tolypeutes matacus. The sequence goes on along the minus strand of JAKSZT010054474.1, from coordinate 4,833,634 downwards.
AAATAAATAAGTAAGTAAGTAAATAAATAAATAAATAAATAAAATGGTGCAGCTGCAGTGAAAAACATTTTGTTGAATAGTAAGAAAGTTAGGTATAAATTACCATATAATCTGACAATCCCAATTTTGGTATATACCCTGAAGTAATGAAAGCATGGACTTGGACATAAATTTTTACACTGATGTTCATAGCAGCATTATTTACAATTATTAAAATATGGAAACAACCTAATTGTCTATCAAGATAAACAAAATGTGGTATATCCATATAATGGAATTTTTCTTAACTGTAAAGAGGAATGAAGTTCTAATACATAGAACAACATGGATGAACCTTGAAGACCTCATGATGAGTGAAATAAGCCAGAATGATAAGGATAAATATTGTACAATCTCACTGATATGAAATAATTAGGATAAGCAAATTCATAGAGTCAGAAACTAGAATATAGTTTACCAGGTCATGGAGTAGGTTAGGAAATGGGAAGTTAATGCTTATATTGTACAGATTTTCTGTTTGGGTGATGGAAAATTTTTGGTATTGGATAGTGCTTACAGTAGCAAAACATTGTGATTATAATTAACTCCACTTAATTTTATATTATAAAGTGATAAAAGGGGGGAATTTTAGATTGTATATATGTTACTAGAATAAAAGTTACAAAAAGCATAGAACCGTACAACACAAACAGGGGTCCCTGATGTAAACTATGGACTATAACTTATGACTTAATTATAATAACATTGTTTTATCAATTGTAACAAATTACCACTCTAAGGCAAATGGGTAATAGGAAAAGTACATGTGTGTGAGGGAATTATGTGGGAATTCTGTATTTTCTGCATGATTTTTCCATAAACTCCCAACTTCACTGGTAAAAAAGCAAACACACACAAAAAACACAAAACAAATTAGGAACACAGTACCTGCCTGGACTGAGACTTAATCACAACAGATAATTTTTCCCACCTTCTGCACTGTATGTAAAAAATCATCATATAAAAGTAACAGTGAAGTATTAATGAAAGAGCTGTACGTAACCAGTTCTTTCTAGTTAGAGCGCAAAGAAAGACCAGAAGCTGAATGTGAAGCAGATATTGGTACAAAATCTCTGGAAGACCAGTCTTTACGTTAACCACAAATTATAACTCTTGGAATGAAGCTTTAATGCACTGAGGATAATGATTTAAAACAAATCTCATATACAGCACATTTCCTGACTAGTGTAAACAAAAACCCTACAAAAAAATCTATCACAAAGTGTATGGCTTTTGACAAAAAAATACAAAGCATATAAAATAGCAAAAAAATACAAAAGAATCACTAAAAAAAAAGAGGTAGAACACACATGTTGTAAATGTCTAACAGGCAATTTAAAATAAAGATAATATGTCAAAGTTTTAATGTAGAAGATGTACAACATGCAAGATTAGATGGGTAATATTACTAGAGAGATGGAAACTATAAAGGACTATGAAATGGAAACACTAAAAACAAAATGAACCAAAACATTGTAATAGAGATGACACATTTGAAGAATGAAAGAAAAAAAAAGAGAAAGAAAGAATCTCTGAACTTGAAGATGATGTGATAGAAATTAATCTTACGGAAATACAAAGGAAAATAAGAGTAAAAAGCAGCAGAGAGCATTACAAATCTGTGAAACACTCTCAAGCGATCGAACATATGTATTTTTGCAATCCCAGAAGAAGAGAGAAAGAATAGGATAGAAAAAAAGTGAAGAAATAATGACTGAGGACTTTCCGAAATACTAAATCTCAGACCTAAGAAGCTCAGAGAACATCAGGCAAGATATATATCTAAAAAATAAAACAAATCAAAACAGAAACAAACAACACATAAATACTGATGTTCACATTAAAGCTGCTGAAAAAAGACAAATATGATGGTAGGCACTGAAAACTTCAGAGAAACAACAGTAAGTACTCCGGTAGACTTCTCATCAGAAACTAGGCAAACTATAAGACTATGACTTAATATCTCTAAGGTGCATAAAGAATGAATAAAAAACTATTAATCTTAGGGAAAAAGAATTTGAAAATAAAGACTTTTTCAGAAAATCAAAAACCAAGAAAATGTATTTTCAGAAGACCTACACTAAATGAAATCTGAAGGAAGTCCTTCAGGGTAGAGTAATATAATACACAAGAGATACTTGGAGCTACCTAAAGAAATAAAGAACCCTGGAAATAAAATAAATTGGGAAAAAATAATTTGTTTTCCTTCTTCTTTTTATTTTAATTGCCCAAAAGGATGACTGGCTAAAGCAGAAAGAATACTCTAATCTGTATTTATAACATGTAAAAGTAAAATGTATGACAATAATAGCACAAAGGATGATCGGGATGAATTGGGATTATACTACTCTTATGTCTTTATGATACATGTGAAACAATATAATAATAATTGAATGTATATTCTGATTAAAATGAAAAAGAGGTATAACAGTGGAGACAAATGGAATCTTAAATAGATGCTCAGTTAATAAAAGAAGCAGATAAAAGGAAATAATAAAGAACAGATGGAGTGAATAGAAAAAAACTAACAACATGGTATATTTTCATGCAAATGTATTGATAATCAAAGAGTTTATCACATTCAATTAAAAAGCAAAATCCAACTATATGCTACCTACTAGAAATCCATTTTCTCTAAAAACATAGCCTAAAAGTAATAGGGTAAAAAAAAATTATAACATGAAAACACAAATCCCAAAGAAAGATGGAGTAGATATGCTAATATCAGACAAAGCTACTTCAGAAAAAAGAATATTATCAGTATAAAGAAGGAAATTACATAATGATAAATGTGTCAATTCCTCAAGAAAACAATTCTAAACATATTTGCAACTAACTTCAGAGTTTTCATGGAGCAAAAACATGAAGAACTGAACAGAGAAATATAGAAAACCATGATTATAGTTGGCTATTTAATAGTACTTTTATAGTACTGTCTCCATAATTGATTGATATATGCAAGAAGAATTCAGTAAATTTACAGAAAACCTAATAAATACTATCAGCCATCATAGCCCAATTGATATTCAAGAACACTCAACTCAACAACAGCCGAATACACATTCTTTTCAAGTGCATAAAAAATGTTCTCAAAGATAGATTATATCCTAAGCCAGGGATTGACCATCTTTTTTCTGTAAAGGGCCAAATCATAAACATTTTAGGGTTGTGGGCTAAACTAATCAAACTAATCAAACCTGCTGTTTTAATTAGAAAGTAGCAAAATAGTGTAGGTAAGTAAATAGGTGGCATTACATTGAATAATACTTTTTTTTGCAAAACAGGTGGTAAATGAGATTTGACTCATGGACCATTTGCCAGCCTCTCTGCTAGACCATAAAACAAGTCTCAATAAAAAAGGTATTGAAATCATATGAAGTTAGTTCTCTGGGGGAAAAAAGGAATTAAATTAGAAACCATCAAGAAGGTATCTCTAAATTTCCCAAATATTTGGAAATTAAACAATGTGTGTCAAATAAGAAGTATCTAAGGAACTTAAAACATATATTGAACTGAATGAAAAAAAATACAATATATTAAAATGTGTGGGTTCAAGTTAAATCCATGCTTGAAGGAAATTATAGCATTAATTTAAATTAGAAAAAAAAGGAAGGTCATATATCAGAAACCTTTGCTTCCTCCTAGAGAAACTAGAAAATGGAAAGCAAACTACATGCAAAGCAGAATGAAGGAAATATTATAGGTAACAGAAGAAATAAATGAAATTTTAAAAAAACAAACACCATAGAGAAAATCAATGAAACAAAAAGTTCTCTGAAAAAATCAACTAAATAGACAACCCTTTTAGCTAGACTGTTGTGAAAGAACAATAAAGACAAAAGTTACTAATATCATGAGTAAAAGAGGTAGAATCAAGGTCAACCTTCAGAAATGTATTATAAGGGAATACTATAAACAACTTAATAAACAAATTAGTCAACTAATCTGTTTTCATCTGTGTCTCTTTCTGAATGCTAGAGGAACAAGTGAGTCAGTAGTTGGAATCAGATAAAATTTAAGTGCCTGAAAAAGAAATTTTTAGGAATAATGTTTCCATAAGTTGTTGAGCTGCCCTTTTTTAATCTTTTATATTTGTGAATTTGAAATAAAGTTGTTAACAAAAAATTTAAAAAGAAAACAAATTAACTTAGATGAAATAGAAAGATTTCTTAGGTCAAATAAAAAAATGTATAAACCATGAAAGAGGTAATTGCTAAATTGCACTTTATCAAAATTAGAAACTATTGCATAACTGTGTAATTATGCTGAATACCATTCATTGTATCCATTGGATAGATTTATGCTTTATTAATATGTATCAAAAATTGATTTGTTAAAAAAAAACTATCACTTATCATAACACGCCATGAAGGAAATGAAAAGGCAAGACATGGACTGGAATAAAACATTTACAATACAAGTATCTGTTAAAATACATGAATACAGAATGTATAAAGACCTTTTACATCTCAATAATAAGAAGACCAAAACCTTGTAAAAAATAACAAAAGGTTTGAACAGACATTCAGATGTATGGATAAAAAAACTAAGCACATTAAAAGATGCTCAAGATTCATTAGCCAGTAAGGTAGTGTAATTAATTAAAGCCACAATGAGATACTACTACACTCTAATTAAAATAACTAAAATAAAAAAGATTGATTTTACCAAGTGAGAAGGTAGAGCAACTGGAACTCTCATATACAACTGACGGGAACATTTCCTGTTTTAAAAAAGGTTGGCCAATTTCTTATAAAGTTAAATTACAAATTGTATACAATCCCAAATTTTACCCTAGAGAAATCAAAATATTTGTTCACATAAAGATTTATATATGAGTAATTATACCACTTTTATAGCCAAAAACTATAAATAACTCAAATATCCATCAGCAATTGAATGATTAAAGAAGTTCTGGTATATTTATATAACTAAATATTACTCAAAAAATTAAAAAAAACAAGAATGAATACTGATAAATGTAACAACGTTAATGAATCAAATATATGTGGAATGAAAGAAGCAAGCCACAGATGAGTTAATTCCTTGAGTACTAATGTATATGAAACTATAGGAAAGAAAATCTAATCTACAGTGAAAGAAAGCTGGTTGATAGTTACCTGGTGTGGGAGGTAGAGATGGTAATTGAGTGGAAGGAGTACAAAATAAGTTTATACGGTGATAGTAATATTCAATACCTTGATTGGGAGGCTCTTTATATGTGTGCATAATATGTCAAAACTAGTAAAATGTACAATTCAAATAAGGACAGTGCATTAAATATAAACTACACTTCTTAAAATTGAGTTTAGGAAAATAATGACCTTTTGAGAATAATTCAATTTAAGGGAGAATGAAGACCTGATGGAGGAGGTTCTATAAGTCTGGGAATCTCATAGAAATCTGATCTTAGGTATGATCTTAGATAAGGCAATTATATTATTAGCTCCATTTTAATGCTGGGAAAAGTTCTTAAATTCTGGAAACCTTAATTTCTTAAGATCATACAGCAGGTGGAACAGGGGTCATTAGTAAAGACCTTACAGGTTGGTGGAAACAATTACAAGGAAAATTTTATAGTTGGGAGAGATGTCAAAAACTACTTTTTACGTTTTAAAAATAGAATTATTTTGGAATATCTAGCTCAATTAATTTATTGCTCATTTCAAAGTCTTATTAATCACCTGCATTTAAGAAAAAAAGTAAATAGTAACTGAATCTTAAAATAAATGAGTATTCAAGGAATCAAAAATGGCAGTATGTAATAATTTCTTTAGTTTTAATTTTTTAAAATATATTTTTATTACAGAAGTTGTGAACTAACAACAATCATGCACATGTATAGAATTCCCATACAACAACCCTCCACCAACACACCACTCCATTGTGGAACATTTATTACAGATTATGAGATAATATCATCAAACTATTACCACTATGATCATACCATACATTTGGCATATTTTTCCATACCCCCTCTTATTAACACAGTACATCTCTGGCATTGATGCAAGAATAGTACAGTATTTCTGTTAACTATAGTCCATAGGTTACATTAATTTTATTTTTCTCATGCTTCTCCACATTCTCACCACCCTGCAATTGTGATATACATCCGTTCTAGTTCACAGGACATTCTTGCATTGGTACCCTTAACCACAATTCTCATCCATTGTGTTATTCAGTCCCTAGATTATTGTCTAACTTTATTTCCATTGACATTTACATCCCTAGACCACCCTTTTCATCACAATCCCATTTATAAACCAGCTGCTATTCACCATAATGTGTTACCATCACCTCTATCCATTTCCACACTTTTACATTCAGGTTAATTAAAACTTCTACATACATTAAGCATCATTACTCTTTCACCGACCTCCTCTTATCTCCTACTAACCTATACTCCAGTTTTCAACTCCATGAGTTTATTCTTTGTATTTATTTTGTATTAGTGTGACCATGGAATATTTGTCCTTTTATGTCTGGCTTATTTCAATTAGCATAATGTCTTCAAGATTCATCCATGTTATCATATGTATCCCAATTTTATTTCTTCTTACTGCAGCACAGTATTCCACCATATTTATATACCACATTTTGTTTATTCATTCATTGGTTGATAGACATTCAGGTTGTTTCTATCTTTAGGCAATTGTGAATAACGTCGCTATGAACATCGGTGTGCAGATATCTGTTTGTGTCACAGTTTTCAGTTCTTCTGGATATATTCCTAGTAGAGGAATTGCTGGATCATATGGCAATTCTATATTTAGCTTTCTGAGGAATTACCAAACTGTCTTCCACAGACACTGCACCATTTTACAATCCCACCAACAGTGAAGGAGTGTTTTTTTTCTCCACATTCTCTCCAGGACTATTGGTTTTTTGTTTTTTAATAATGGACATTCTGTGAGGTGTGAGATGATAATTCATTGTGGTTTTGATTGCCATTTCTCTAATAGCTAGTGATATTGAACATTTTTTCATGTGCTTTTTGGCCATTTGTATTTTGTCTTTGGAGAAATGTCTATTTAAGTCTTTTGCCCATTTTTTAATTGGATTGCTTGCTCTTTTGTTGATTTGTATGATCACTATATATAAAATGAAAATCAAACCGTTATTGAATTTGTGGTTTACAAATATTTTCTCCCAGTGTGTAGGCAAAATTTTCACTTTCTTAATGAAGTCCTTTGAATCACAAAAGTGTTTAAGTGTGGGGAGATCCCATTTATCCATGTTTTCTTTCATTGTTCATGCTTTCAATGTAAGGTTTAAGAATGCACCAATACCAGACTACTGCTTCCTGCATGCTAAACCAGCAAGATTTTGAAAGAGCTGTATGAACAAAACCATTGTCATCCTGGACTTAAAGGAACATGGAGGGGAGAGATGGAAAGGGACATGGCTTTAAGAGAAAAACCATGGAAGCTGAGATCAGGTATTAAGACATCTCCTTTAGCCAAGACAGAGACCCCATTCACATGTACAGAGAGGGTGAGTCTGCCCCAGCATTTGAAGAGGATGGATGTTCCAGCCTGATGTTCAGGGAGAGTTTTGCCACCCCTGGCTACAGAGAGGGTGGGACACATTCCCCAAAGGTTGGGGAAAGCAAGGTCCATACCCCATAGGTCTGAGAGAGGTGGGCCTGCCCCCAATGGAATAGGGAAGGCAAGGTCACCAACTCATTGCTCTGAGAGGGCTGGGCCTGTATGCCAAATGCTAGGGAAGATGTTGCCTTCACGTCACTATACTGGGGGGTTAATACTTTACCCCAGAGGTTGGGGAAGGTGTGGTCATCACCCCAGTGTACTTGGAGGGTGAGGTCTGGAGCTCGGTCACCACCCAGATGCTTGATGAGGGTGGAACCAAGGGAACAGCCATTGGGCAAGCCTGTGGAAAGTGTGAGTTTCCATGAGGCCCCAAGGAGAATAAACCATCATCTTGAGAATGACTCTCAAACTTTGAAGTCTAATTAAGTATGCCCTGCAGATTTACAGAGCTGTAGGGGACCCTTGAATCATGTTTCCCTCCCAATTTCTCCTAATGGTAATGTAAATATTTATCCTATATCTGTCTCTTTGTATATTGGAAGCAGATAAATTGTTTTGTAAGTTTCAGAGGTCTACAGCTAGATGGGACTTTGCCCCAAGACCAACCGTATTTTTAAAAACTGATTGTGATTTGATTTTGTACTTAGCATTGCTACTGAAATAAGGTTTTTTGAATATTGTAAATTTTTATTTTTTATTTTTATTTATTTTTTTTGGAATTCAGAGGGTGGAGTGTAGCACTTTGGTATTGTTTATGAATTATCAAAATAGGTACTGGATTGTGTTTGTAAACTGCTCTGTTCCTCTGGGCTTATTAGTTTGTATTAGATTCAGAGGTTTCACTTTTACTTTATGAAACAGGATTAGGACTTTTATCCAACAACATCATTAGTGTGCAACACGGCATTGAGTCCCAGCCCCCTTGGACTGATAAAACAGGTTCTCTAGTGGAAATATACCCAGAAGCAGGAAGAGAGAATGCTCCGTAGACACAGCCCCAGGAAGATAGATGAGACTGATAGTCTATAGTTGACCTTGTGGAGAGACCAAAGCAGCTGAGCCCGGAAAGAAACTAACACCAGGAAGAGTGATGAGCCTTATGCCAACCTACAGTTGAGATTGGAAGAAGTTGGGACCATGGAGCCTTAAGAGGAAGGAGAAAGACCGAACCCATGGAGACATCACCTGCCATCTTGCATCAACATGTGGCAACAGAATTCGGTGAGAAACTACCTCTTATGGTATCTTGAATTGGACTCTTTCGGATCTGTTAACTGTAGGCTTCTAGTCCAAATAAAATACCCTTTTAATTGCAATTAATGTGCCACACTAATGAAGGATGTTTACGTGGGAGATTGTGGGAGGTGTGAGAGGTAGGGCGTATAGGAATCCCTATATTTTTTGTGTAACATTTATGTAATCTAAGTATCTTTAAAAAATATTTTTTTTAATAAATAAAAGCTAACAGAGTTCTGGTACTTTGCATTAGCTAATTACTTTGCATTACTTTGGCTGATTAATACACTCCCTCTATTATCAACACAGTACATCTTTGGCATTGATGCAGGAATATTACAGTATTGCTATTAACCATAATCCATAGGCCACACCAATTGTATTTTTCCATGCTTCTCCACATTTCCACCATGCTACAATAGTGATGTACATCTGCTCTATTTCACAGAAGGACACTCTTGCATCTGTACCATCAACCACAAATCTCATCACCTGTTCAGTCCTTACATTACTCTCTTTCAGTTGACATTTACATCCCTGTGCTACCCTTTTCAGTCACAATCCCATTTATAAACCAGCTGATACTCACTATAATGTGTTACCATCAACTCTATCCATTTCCACACTTTTACATTCAAGTTAATTAAAACTTCTACATATATTAAGCATCAGTAGTCCTTCTCAGCCCTCCAGTTCTCCTAATAACCCATATTCTAGCTTTTAACTCCCTGAATTTATTCTTCATATTTAGTTCATATTAGTGAGACCATGCAATATTTGACCATTTGTGTCTGGCTTACTTCACTTAACTTCTTCAAGATTCATCCATGTTATCATATGTATCTCAATTTTATTTCTTCTTATTGCAGCATAGTATTACATCATACATATATACCACATTTTGTTTATCCATTCATTGGTTGATGGACACTAGGGTTGTTTCCATCTTTTGGCAATTGTGAATAATGCTGCTTAACATTGGTGTACAGATGTCAGTTTGTGTAAAAGTTTTCAGTTCTTCTGGATATATTCCTAGTAGAAGAATTGCTGGATCATATGGCAGTTCTATATTTAACTTTCTTAAAAAACTGCCTACCTGTCTTCCATAGAGTCTGCACCATTTTACAATCCCACCAAAAGTGTAGGAGTGTTCCTATTTCTCTACATCCTCTCCAGCACTTATTGTTTTTATGTTTTTTTAAATGATGGACATTATATGAGGTGTGATATGATATCTCATTGTAATTTTGATTTACATTTCCCTAATACTAGTGATATGGGTCATTTTTACATGTACTTTTTGGCCATTTGTATTTCCACTTCGGAGAAATGTCTAAGTCTTTGGCACATTTTTAATTGTATTGAGTGCTTTTTTATTGTTGTGTTGTACAATCTCTCTATATAGAATGGAAATCAAGCTCTTAATGGATATGTTGTTTCCAAATATACTACCATTGTGTGGCCTGCCTTTTCACCTTTTTGACAAAATCCTTTGAATCATGAGTGTTTAAGTTTGAGGAGGTCCCATTTATCCATGTTTTCTTTCATTGTTTGTGTTTTTGGTGAAAGGTTTAAGAATGTACCACCTACCACAAGGTCTTGAGGATGTTTTTCTACATTTTATTCTATGAGCTTTATGGTTTTTGCTTTTATACTTAGGTCTTTGATCAATTTTGAATTTATTTTTGTATAAGGTGTGTCAGTGTATATCCAATTCTCCCACCATCATTTGTTGAATAGACTCTTCTGCCTTGGCTGTGTGGGTTTGAAAGGCTTGTGAAAAAATCGCTTCACCATAGATGGGAGGGTCTGTTTCTGAACCATCACTTCATGTCCATTGGTCTATATGTCTATTTTTATGCCAGTACCATGCTGGATTTTTTTACTGTAGTCAGGTAATATGATTTAAAGTCCAGAAATGAGGGTCCTCCAACTTCACTTTTCTTTTTAAGATTATTCTGGCTATTCCAAATAAATTGGATAATTGTATTTTCTATTCCTCAAAAATTGCTGGTGGAATTTTTATTGGCATTGTATGGAATCTGGATGTTAATTTAGGTAGAATTGACATTTTAGTAATATTTAGTCTTTGAATTCATGAGCATGGAATGTTCTTCCAATTATTAAGGTCTTCTGGATTTTCTTAAAGAATGCATTGTAGATTTCTAAATACAAGTGCTTTATATCCTTTGTTAAGTTTATTCCTAAATATTTGGTTATTTAGTCACTATTGTAAATGGAATATTTTTCCTGACTTCCTTCTCAGATTGAGCATTACTAATGTATAGTAACACCACTGATTTTTACATATTGATCTTATCTCATGGCACACTACTGAAATCATTTGTTAGCTGTAGCAGCTTTGTTGTCAATTTTTCAGGACTTTCTAGGTAAAGGATCATATCGTCTGCAAATAGCCAAAATTTTACTTCTTCCCTTAAAATTTGGATGTCTTTCATTTATTTTTCTTGCCTGATTGCTCTAGCTACAACCTCTAGTACTGCATTGAACTAGTGGTAACAGTGAGCATCCCTGTTTTGTTCTTAATCTCAAAACGAAAGCTTTCAGTCTTTTACCATGTTAACTGTGAGTTTTTCATATATGGCCTTTATCATGCTGAGAAAGTTTCCTTCAATTCCTATCTTTTGTAGTATTTTTATCAAGAATGGATGCTGTATTTTGTCAAATGCCTTTTCTGCATCAATCAAAAGGATCATGTGATTTTTCAGTTTGATTTATTAATGTGGTGTATTATGCTGATTGATTTTCTCATGTTGAACCACCCTTGCTTGTCTGCTATAAAACCCACTTGATCATGAAGAATAATTCTTTTACTGTGTTGTTGGATTCAATTAGCAAGTATTTTGCTGAGGATTTTTGCATCCATATTTATTAGGGAAATGGGTGTGTAATTTTCTTTTTTTCAAAATATCTTTATCTGACTTTCTTATTAAGGTGATATTCACTTCATAGAATGGTTTTGGTAGTGTTTCTTCTTGTTCAGTTTTTCTGGAAGAGCTTGAAAAAGATTGGTATTAAATCTTCTTTTAATGCTTGGTAGAACTCAGCTTTGAAACAATCTTTTCATGTGTTTTTTATTTTGCAGAGTGGTTTGATGACTGTTTCAATCTCTTTACTTGTTATTGGTTTGTTGTGGTCTTCTATTTCTTCTAGGGTTAGATTAACTTTTTTGTACATTCCTAAGAATTTTTCAAATTACCTGCCTTCTCTAGTTTTTTGATATATAGTTGTTCATAGTATCCTCTTATGATCTCTTTTATTTCTGTGGGGTCAGTAGTAATGTCCCCATTTTCATTTTTTATTTCATTTGTTTGCATCTTCTCTCTTTTTTTCTTTGTCAGCCAGGCTATGGGTTTGTCAATTTTGTTAATCTTCTTGAAGAACCAACTTTTGGTTTTATTAATTCTCTCTACTATTTTTTTTTCCACAATTTCATTTTGTCCTGCTCTGATCTTTGTTATTTCATTCCTTCTACTTGCTTTGGTGATAGTTTGCTGTCCTTTTTTTAGTTCCTCTAGCTCTGTAGTAAGTCATTGATGTTATCTTTTTCTTCTTTTTTAATGTAAGCATTGTAGGCTATAAATTTCCCTCTCAGCACTGCCTTCACTGTATCCCATAGTTTCTGATATGCTGTGTTCTCATTTTCATTTGTCTCAAGATATTTTTTTATTTATCTTACAATTTCTTCTTTGAACCCCTGAATTTTTAAGAGTGTGTTGTTTCATCTCCACATATTTGTGAATTTTCACTGTTTCTGCCTTTTGTTGATTTGTAACTTTATTCCATTATGACAAGAGAAAGTGCTTTGTATGATTTCGATCTTGTTGAATTTATTGAGATCTGCTTTGTGACCCAACATATTGTCTGTCTTGGAGAAAGATCCATGAGTACTCGAGAAAAATGCATATCCTGCTATTTGGTAGTTCAATGTTCTCTATATGCCTATTAGGTTTAGTCCATTTATTGTATTATTCAAGCTCTTGTTTCTTTATTGATCCTCTGCACACATGTTCTATCCGATGCTGAGAGTGTTGTATTGACATCTCCAAATATTCTTGAAGAAATGTCTATTTCTCCCTTCAGTTTTGCTAGTGTTTGCTTCATGTATCTTGGGGCATCCTTGTTAGGTGCATATACATTTATGAATGCTATTTCTTCCTGGTGAATTGCACTTTTTATTAATATAAAATGTCCTTTTTTGTCTCTAATAACAGTTTTGCTTGTAAAGTCTATTTCATCCCATATAATTATAGCTACTCAAGCTTTTTTTTTTTTTTTTTGGTTACTGCATGCATGGAATATTTTTTTCCAGACTTTACTTTCAATCTATTGGTAACCTTGGGTCTAAGGCAAGTCTCTTATTGACAGCATATAGATCACTCATATTTTCTTATCCATTTCACCAGTCTGTGTCTTTTGGTTAGGAAGTTTAGTCCATTAACATTCAATGTTATTACTGTAAAGGCAATTCTTATTTCACCCCTTGGGGTTTTTTTCTGTCATATTTTATTTTCACCACTCTTTTTTCACTTTTGGTTATTTTTACTGATATAATCTTTATTTCTAGACTCTCTTCCAAGCCTCTCTCTCCTCTTTTTTCTTTTCAGACTGTAGCACTCTCTTTAGTATTTCCTGCAGAGGTGGTCTCTTGGTTACAAACTCTTTCAGTTTCTGTTTATCTGTGAATACTCTAAACTCACCCTCATTTTTGAAAGATAATCTTTCCAGATATAAGATTCTTGACTGGCGGTTTTTCTCTTGCAAAATTTCACATATATCATACCACTGCCTTCTTATTTCCATGGTTTCTTATGAGAAATTGGCCTTTAATCCTATAGAGTATCCTTTATATGCTATGCATTGCTTTTCCCTTGCTGCTCTCAAAATTTTTTCTTTGTCTTTGGCATTTGATGTTCTGATTAGTATGTGTCTTGGAGTTGGTCTATTTGGATTTATTCATATGGGAGTACATTGTGCTTCTTGGACCTGGATGTTTATGTCCTTCAATAGGGTTGGGAAATTTTCTACCTTTATTTCTTCAAATATTCCTTCTGCTCCTTTTCCCTTCTCTTTTCCTTCTGGGACACCTATGACATGTATGTTTGCATGGCTCTTGCTGTCATTTAGTTCCCTGAGACCCTGTTCAATTTTTTCCAATCTTTTCTTTATCTCTTCTTTTGTATGTTCATTTCAAGCCCATGTGATCAAGCTCACCAATTCTTTCTTCTGCCTCCTCAAATCTGCTGTTATATGCCTACAGTGTTTTTTTTTTTAAACATTTTTAATTTTTAAAGAAGCTTTAGAATTATAAATGTTGCATAAAAATATATGGGATTCCCATACAGCCTACCTCCACCCCCTCCCACACTTCCCACATTAACAACATCCTTCATTAGTGTGGTACATTTGTTACAATTGATGAACACATATTGAAGGATTGCTACTAACCATGTAATATAGTTTACATTGTAGTTTACACTCTATCCAGCACAATTTTGTAGGTTATGACAGAATATATAATGGCCTTATCTGTCATTACAATGTCATGCAGGACAATTCCAATGTCCTGATAATTCTCCCATATCATACATATTCTTCCCTCTTCCTCCCCTCAGAACCTCTGGTGGACACTGCCTTTATATCAATGATTAAAGTTCTTCCCTTGCTATATTAATAATGTCTATAATAGAATCATGCTAAGTCTACTTTAGTCCATTGTTCATAACCCAATCTTGAGGATTTTGGTATGGTGTTGCCCACTCTAATTTCTAATTGAGAGGGGGCTTAGGTCCCATGGGACAGATGAATGGAACTATGTTACTTGCAGTTGCATTCTTTGTTCCTTGGGGTGGGCATTATCCAACATCAACTCATTAGTTGTCCTGTGTAAGTCCAGTGAACTGGAGAGTAGGTTTTGCAACTCTGCTGAAATTCAGGGCTCTACTGGCACATGAAAAGACGAAAAAGTTAAGTCTCTGGGACAAATATTTAGCAAATATAGTTCTAATTATAGGTTCAAATAAAATGAACAAAAGACCCATGTGTAGGGGAACTATAAATGAGTCTAAGTCTTTTACACTTGGGAGCATAAATTCCAGAGTAAGACCCACTGACGGGGTGCTGAATATGGGAATCCCCTCTATTTTCTATGTGACTTTTCTGTAACCCAAAGCTTCTTTGAAAATAAAATGGAAAAAATAAGACACTGGGGCAGGGAGGGTTCACTGGTGTGGGGTTTCAGTGATGTCAAAATGTGTGGAGAAGGATGCACCTGGGGCATACCTCTAAGGCATATGAATATGTTCAAGTGTTCATGAGGCATTGTCTCAGTGGGTGGAGACCCATACAATAACTGAAAGAATATTGGAATCCAATCCTGTGGAGTCCTGCTACATTCTCTAATAGAATAGCAAGAATTCCGCAAGTAAAAGGGCATTGCCTAGTAAAGGAAGACAGACCATTATGCCAGGCCTTTGATATTGATGATTGTACTTATGAAATTTTCTTGTGAAATTGAAACTTAGTCAAGTATTATATATTGCCTAAGAGTTATCTCCTGCAAGCCTCCTTTTGCTCAAATGTGACCTCTCTCTAAACCAAACTCAGCATATAAACACACTACCTTCCCCTTCGCCATGGGACATGACTCCCACAGATGAGCCTCTCTGGCATCGAGGGATTATTACCAAGTGCCAACTAACAATGCATGTGGAAAATGACCTTGACCAGAAGGAAGAAATATTAGATACAAAAGAATTTTTATGGCTGTATTAGTCAACCAAAGGGGTGCTGATGCAAAATACCAGAATATCACAGGATTCCTGCTGTGCACAGAGGCGAGAAAAGAAATACACTGAGACAGCTGAGTGGAAGGCTGGCTGTTCAAGACAGCTGCAACTAGTTTATTCATAGGGAGGCTTTTTATGTCCTTGTGCAAAATTCGTTATAAGCAAAAATATGCTTACCTCAGTCGGTTTGGCGGCAGATCTGAAACTAGACTTATTTATGGTCCTCAACTGGTGTCCTGAGACCAAAACCAAAAACACCCACCTTTGAAATGTTTATTGTTTTGATCCTGTTGCTTTTGCTAATCTCTGGGTCATGGCGACTGCTTTCAAATCATCATGTCCCCTTCTCCTTCATGCCTTCCTGTAGGGGTCTTTCACACACTTAGAGTTCCAGTCCCAGATCCCATGCCCCGACACCAGAAATCTGTTGGCTTTTAAAAAGGGTATTTATTTGGGGTAGAAGCTTACAGTTACCAGGCCATAAAGCATAAGTTACTTCCCTCACCAAAGACTGTTGCCACATGTTGGAGCAAGATGGCTGCTGACATCTGGAAGGCTCCAGCCTTCCTTTTCTTCTTAAGGCTCCGTGGTCCTAGCTTCTTTCAATATCAGCTGTAGGATGGGATAAGTTTTGTCTCTCTTTCAGGGCTCACTTCTCTCTGGACTCAGCTGTTCTTTTCTCTCCACAAGGTCAGCTCTAGACTATCAGGCTCTCTCTCTTCCAGGGCCCTCTGCCACGTCTCTATTCCTCTGTGTTCTCCTGTGTGTTTACTCCCTGGGGCTCCTGCTCCCCAAACACCTACTAACTCCTCTGTCAGGTTTTCTCTGTGAGTCCCTGCCCACCTCCTACTGACATGGCCCAATCAAAGCCTTAATCATTATTTAATCAAGTAAAAGTAAAACCTCTGAATACAATACAATCTAATATGCCAAGAGGAAAAGACCAGTTACAAACACAATCTAATATCTATTTTTGGAATTCATAAACAATGCCAAACTTCTACAATGGCTAAGAGATTTCAAAGTGAGTCAGAAGGTCATTCCATAAGTTACGCTTATGCTCACTTCAGGAAGATCTCATTGACTGCCACAGTAAACAGTGCCTCAAACAGCAGAGCTCCTCAGGGCTCTAGAGATATCCAGACACTATAAGCAGTGCAGACAGCTCAGGAATACAGTGTTTTTTTAAGTTTCATTTATTGCACCTTTCATTCCCATAAGATCTGCCATTTTTCTTTGTATGCTTTCAAATTCTTTGTGCTCACACAGTGTCTTCTTAATATCCTTAATCTCTTTAGTCATCTCATTGTGTTTATTAAGGAGATTTTTTTTTAAACATCTATTTTTAGATGTATCAACTCCTTTATGTCATCTGGAGTCTTATCTTGTTCCTTTGGCCCATATCTTTTTGTTTCTTGGTATGGAGTGTAATTTTTTGTTGATGTCTTGCATCTGGCTTATTAGATGTATTTATTCTGGGCTCAGTTTTTTTCTTTAGTTTAGGGATTTCTTCCCCATTCTCCCTTGCTAGTTGTATAGTAGGAGCCCTTGATGTTGTTGATACAGTAAGCTCTGGAGGCTGAAGCTGCCCGCATTGCCCCAGCAACTGATGAAGCTTCTCCCACCTTTCTCCTCTGCTAGGGATACAGACAGGGCTGGAGCTCTGTGTAATAATCCAAGTTGTGCAGGTCAAGACCATCTATAGTTGTCCGGAGAGACTGATGAAGCTTCACGCCCCTTCCTCCCCTGCCTGGGGCAGGGATGGAGGTGCAGGTGTGGGCAACAATCTATGCCATGTGGGTCCAAAATGACTGCAATTGCCCAGGTAGACTGATGTAGCACCAGTCCCCATCAGTGGAGGGGATGGACCCTCTGGAGTGCCCAACAATCTAACCTATATTGTCTGAATCTGCCTGTAGATGCCCTGAAAGGCTGAGGCAGTACTGTCCCTTCTGCCCTTTAGGGAGTGCAGATGGAACTACAGGCCTCCAATAGTTCTGTGTATGTATGCCAAAATTGCCTACTGTTGCCCGGAGAGGCTAGGGAAACACCAGTCCCCTACTATTCTATAAGGCAGTGGGAGTGGATCCAGGTGCCTAATAGTTTGGTTCTTGCAGACCAAAATTGCCTGCTGTTGCCCAGAGAGGCTGAGGAAACACCAGCCCCCTTCTATCCTACTGGGGGGTGGGGGTGGATCCACAGGTACCCAACAATCCAGTCCGTGCAGGCCGAAGGTGCCTGCCATTGCCTGGAAAGACTGAGGAAACAGAACTCCCCTCCTATCCTATTTGGAGGCAGGGATAGGGCTACAGGTGTCTGACTATTCAGTCTGTGTGGGCCAAAAGTATCTGCAGTTACCTAAAGAGGCTGAGAACACACTGCCCCCTCTTGTCCTATCATGAGTGTAGGAAGAGCCCACAGGTACTCAACAGTAAAATTCCTGCATGCCAAAAGTGCCTGAAGTTGCCCAGATAGGCTGAGTAAACACCAGCCCCCCCTATCCTATGGGGAGGGAGGGCAGGGGTGAAGATGGAATCGAA
Organism: Tolypeutes matacus; assembly: GCA_026826555.1. Taxonomy (NCBI): domain Eukaryota; kingdom Metazoa; phylum Chordata; class Mammalia; order Cingulata; family Chlamyphoridae; genus Tolypeutes; species Tolypeutes matacus. Next base: position 4,815,457 of record JAKSZT010054474.1, on the reverse strand, counting down.
TCGAAGGCACTGGACAAACCAGTTCATGAGGCCAAAAGTGCCTACAGTTGCCTGGAGTGGGTGAGGAAACACAGCTCCCCTCCTATCCTATTCGGGGAGCAGGGATGGAGCTACAGGTATCAGAGCATCTAGTCTATGCAGGCTGAAAGCACTTGCAGTTGCCCAGAGAAGCTGAAGAAACCCCAGCCCCCTCCTATCCTATGGGGTGGAGGGGTGGAGATGGAGTTGAAAGTGTGCAACAAACCAGTTTGTGCAGGCCAAAAGCACCTGTAGTTGCCGAGAGAGGCCAAGGAAACACAGCTCCTCTCCTATCCTATTGGGGTACAGGGATGGAGTCCCAGGGGCCCAAGTATTCAATCTGTGCCAGCCCAGAGTTGCTTGGAGAAGCTGGTCCAGATCCCTCCAGCTTCCTCTCTGCCAGAGGTGGGGCTGAAGCCTAGGCTAGGGCTGCAGTCCCATCTGGGTGGAAAGAAGCCGTCCCTACCTTCACTGTCATATTCAATCAGCCCTGCTTCCCCTCGTGCTGGGGGTGGAGTTGAAATGAGGGCTACGGACCTCTTTCTGACTGGGACAAGTTCAAACTTTAGCTGTTCTTAGGAGTATACTTTAGCCAGCTGAATTTACTAACCAGTTGAAATCGGTCTTTCCCTTCCCCATACCACCACCACCACCCCCACAGCCCCCAGCCTTTTTTGGGAAATGGAGCTTCCAACTCCAGCCAGCTCTCTGGCTCTTTACAGGAGACGGTTGTCAACATTTCCTATAAAGGGATAATTCTTTACATGAGTTCTTCAGTACAGAAAATATTTCATGATATTTTGTGGCATATGTAATGATGATTTAAGAGACTGCACTGCATTGTGGTTAACTGTAACTTCTGTAACTGTTCGCTTACTTTTGCCTTCTGGCTCTGCCCATATTAACTATATGAACATGGATAGATTAGTTAACCTCTCTTTCAGTTTTCCAGTCCTCAAAATGGGAGTAGTAACATTTTGTTAGAAATGCTGTGACGATTTGTATGTCAGGTATTCAGAGTAGTCACTGTCACATAATGTCTGGTAAGTGTTAGTTTCATCCTCCTCATCATTATCATCAGAATCACCATCATCATAATTATGAGTATGATATTTTCATAGAACAGGTCAAATAAAATTCCAAAAATACAAGGTCTTTTATAGTGAGGGTAGTAAAAGCATGAAAATTATTTTTTTCCTTTTGGAAAAAAATTGAATTAAATTTTCAATTTAATGAAATGTGCTGCATTGTATTATACTTAATTGAGTGCATACCTTTTATTTCCTATTAGATTATATATTCCTTTAGTACCATAAAGTTCTTTATTTTTTAATTCTCCAATTTTTAGCGGTTCTATGCATGTACTATTTTTCAATATTTATCACCTGATCAAGAAATGAATGAATAAACTAATGGCCACCATTTATACCACAGAATATTGAAAATGAAGCATCATTCATGTTTAACAGAAAGTTAATTGAATAATTAGCTGTTTTTAATTAAGCACCTTTCTCAGCTATTTAAGTCCTTTAGAAGCATTAAACTTGTCTATGATGTAAACTTTGGGGACATGAGTTAAGATACATGTATTTGTGCTTAATTAGAGGAAGAACTTTTCCAATAGTAATTTCACTGAATTAAAAAAAAACCAGCCCTATTAGAAAGTGAACATTTAACTGCTTTGCTATAAAACAATTAAACAATGGTCATTTCTAAGTTTTGAAAAGTATTTTATCAGTACAGTTTCTTATTTTGCTGTCAGCTTGAAAAGAAAATTAGAGTAAATTCAGTATATTTCCAAAAAGGTTTTAAATATTTAAAGTTTCCTTGAATGATTAAAAAAAAAAAAAAAAAAAAAAAAGATTCATTTTCTTCTTTTTCCCGTAAAGGAGAATGGATGTCTTTCCATTTTCCATTTTGGTAATTCATGCTCAAAGTTCATGGAAGAGATGTTTCAATAAAATATCCTGCATTAGTGAACAAGAGTAACTAGTAGATTCATATACTAATTCAAAGAAGGCTGTTCATCATCTGAAATTAATCTTCCACAGTGAAGATTCATTTTGAATTGTTACCCACATGGGAGCATAATGTACCTTGTCTCCATAATGCTGCTTGGATAGTAAGAGTAAATTCTTATTGATTTGTAAATGTCAAACCATGGTAACATGAGTGTTCACTCTTTTGTATAAAACAATTACACTTAGAAATAATCTTTTGAGAAAACTGGAAGGCAGTGAGGTGAGTGTATCTTTGAGTGTCATATTCTGGTTTGATGAAAAAAGAAAGTTACCAATGCTTACAATTCTGAAAAATGTTCTGTGGGGTAAAGTTAGAGGTATCTTCAATATTCTGATATTTGCTTACTGACAGCAAAAATAGCATATATTTCTTAAGCAGGCATTGAGAGTCATATGGAAATGACTGCTGTAAAGATCAAAAAGTGAGCAGGTTGAGGTAGATGAGAATTCATTACTTGAAAGTACCAAGCAAATGTGTGTGAGAGAGCAAACTGAAGAGTTCAGAACAGAATGAGCAGAGAATTAGCAAGCTAATTTTAAAATGTGTCAATTAGAGCTTATTAATCATGGACATTGAGCTAGATAGCTTGTATTTTTTTAAACTTAATAAGATAATATGAAAAACATTTTAGAGTAAATTGCTTTTAAAGCAAATGGTATCTGTAACTCACTGTCATGTTTTATTAATTAGAGTAAAGGAGCCAAGGAACCACCAGGGTTATTGATGATAGAATAATAAGCTATATCTTCTTAATGTTGATTATCTTTACAAACTTTTAGCTTCCTACTTAATTTAGGATAATATACATCGTCATGCATATAGCTTACTTTGCATGTATATGCGTGTGTTTGTGTGTTGCTTTGAAAAGTATGAACCTCCATAAGCTTGTAACTTGTTATTCTACATAATCATTATATTGATTTTGAAATGTTCACTCTTTCCACTTTGATCATCTTAGGTCTAGCTATACCTGTGTCTATGAATGTTAGAATTGTGCTGTTTCCAATGTCTCCAAATCTGAAATTCTCTGAAAACAATCTAAATAGCTCTAATTCTTATTGCCTCTATTTTCTTTGACCAGCTACATGCAACTCTTAGTTTTCCTTGTTATTCTCACTCCTAACCCTCTTAGTCACCTTCCTAACTTCTAGGAAAGAACCTAAATTTCTCCCACCTTTATCTTTTTTCTCCTATGATCTTGATTTTTTTTCTCCTATGATCACAAGTACTCTTGAGATCACCATGAAATAATTTTCTCTGACTTTAGAACTTGTATTCTTAACAAATATCAACAATTTTTATATTGATCTCTACTTGACTCCATATTACATTGTTCAAATTGCCTTTACAATTTTCTAATTATTATTATTACTATTATTAATGTATTACTGTTCTATAGTGTTCACAATGTACTAGACATAATTCTAAGCACTGACATATATTAAATACTCATTTAATCTTTACAGGAAAGATAAAGATGTTTGGGCAGGAAGATTTTTAAGGAAAAGAATTAGGTTACAAAAGAATTTTTGCCTTTTATTATGCCTTCTTGACCCACTTCTTCCATGAAATTCCTTTTTATTAAGTAAATTGTCTTATCCATTAACACAGCTCAATGGAGTTTTCAAACACATCATTCCTGAATACCCTGTAAAATTTAAAATTTGGCTAGATTTCCTTTTGAGCTTCTTTCCTTTCTCTGCTTCTCTAATATTGATTTGATTTTGTTCTTATTTTCATATTGTTTAAGCTCTTCTCATTTTCTTATTATTCTCCTTCTCATTCACCCTAAATATGGGCATTCCTTTGAAGTTTTAGCTTAGAAGCATGGGACTGTAGCAAATATCCCATAAATGCATCTCATGACTTCGGCCTGCCTCTGACTTCAGCATGCACTCTGGTGAGCATGAGCTCAAGCTCACCTTGGCTGCCCCACTTCAAGTTCACAATATTTTTCAGCATTATACCCCAGGATAGTCCCTTACCTGGGTATTTCACTCAGTAAGCAGCACAAAAATTTAGGGAGAATTTACTTCTGGGAGAGCAATCTTCTACCAATGGGGTTTGGGAACTGTTGGTTAAATTCTTTGACCTTTGGTCTTTAGGTGGACAATTGTACAAGATACTTTTTATGCTTCTTAGAATTCCTGGTGGAATTGAGCCCTCATGTATACAACAGTGACCTTCACAATGCATCCTTATACTAGCTTATTCTTGCTTCCTCTCTCCTGCTTCCTGGGGTCACATCCCAAGTAAATGAGGTCATTATTTGTCTCATTAATCTTTGTCTCAGGCTTTGTTTCAGGAGAATGCAAAGTAAGATAAATGTTTTGTGAGACCCAGTGCTTATATAATTTGGGGGCCTCTCTTTGAAGAAAAGAAGAAAAAATAATCTTCATTTGACAAAGTTTATAAAAGCATATGACCATGTGAACACATTCTTGGGGGCCTTCCCAATAATGTATCTATCTATTTTTTAATGTAAAGCTGAAATAGAAGAAAAATTAAAATATTGTGAGGCCAGAAACAATTGGAAAAGATGAATAAGGAAAAGTTAAGTATTTGCCCTTAGGTCATCTGTTGGGTAAAAAGAAGATTTTGGCATTCTGGTTCCAGGGGAGTGCTCTTCACTCTTATTTTGCTTTCATTAAATACCATTGAAAGAGAATTAGCTATTTGGAAGTTATATTTGAGGAAATTATATAGATTGTAGGATACTGAAACAAAGAGACAAACACTATGAAAAAATAATCAACAGTTTCACTACAATGTATCTGGATATATATTTATTTTTATTTTTATGTATTGAAATTTTTTGGGCTTTTGAATTTGAACAGTACCTTTCATTAGTTCTGTTTTGGAATGTAACATGTGTTTGGTGAAGTTAATAGGCCAAGAGGACTGTCCACTTGAAAGTACCAAGTGTGGTAAACAGAATTACATACCCCAAATTAGTCATGATCTTCATCTTGATCCACATTTCTGTGGTTATGAACCCATGGTAAATAGAATTTCTTGATGATGTTGTTTTACTTAAGGTGTGGCCCAACTGAATGAATCCTTTGTAAGCAGAAGAAATTCAGAAATGGTCAGAGAAAGCAATTAGGAGAGAAACCAGAAATTAGTGGGAATCCAGAAACCAGAATTCCATAGAAATCCAGAAGAGAAAGGAAAGGACATTGCCATGTGACAAGAAAGCCAAGGACTCTATGGATTTCTGACCAGCCAGTTGCTGCAGACCTTGGGAAAAAGCAAGCTTTCTAATAAAGCCTTGATCTGGAAGCCAGGACTTTGAAACTGTGAGCCAATAATCCCCATGGTTCAAACCAACCTATTGTATAGTATCTGTAATAGCAGCCTGACAAACTAAGACACCAAGAGAGAAAAAGGTTATCATTAAATATAGGCCTGACCCAAAGAGCACAAATCTCTCTTAGAAATTAAAAAATGTAAGAACATTCCTTCCCATGAAACTTCTTCTCCTCCCTTTTTGGACCTGGTTTGAAACCATGGATATTAGGCTTAGAATGAGAGAAATAGGATCACATCCCTCTCTCTCACAGCAAGTAGCTAGTCCACAGAGGAGGAAAGCCAGAGCAACAAATTCAGCATTAAATCAGATTCAGAGTTTCAAATATCACTGCATATTTTCAATTACTGCTTTAAGACTATGTTGGGTCTTAAAGAACTATAAATTTTCTTTTTCCTAACAGTGATTAGAAAAGTCATAGTATCCAAGTAAAGGGAAACTGAGAAACAAATTTTGATTTATGAATAAATCCCATGAGTTCTTGTTCAACATAGTAGTTATATATATACAATTGGTTCTCAATTTTATATATTTAACCTGGTTATTAAAATAGACTTGTTCCCTCGGGCCTGGTATGACTTGGAAGAGCAGTGGCTTTTTTCTTGGCAGAAGCCACAGAAACAGACCCGGGAGAGCATTTTGGGTGGAACTACCAGGATTTCCTGGACTCAGTTCCCACTCTGCTTCTGCTGGCAGTCTGACCTCGGGCAGTCCCTTCACCTCTGTGCCTCAGTCTCCTTCCTTCCCATTTTGGTAGTTACTTGTGAAAGAAGGCAAGGTGCTGTGGACTTCCAGGCCAGGGAAGTGTCCACCGGGCTCTGGCCATCATGGAAGGAAGCCCCGCAGGTCAGCCAGGTGTGTGGCTCACACTCAGGTACTGCTTTTTACTGTATTCTAGGTTCTTGCCCAGGACTTTGGGGCTTATTTTTTTAAATTAAAATACTCCTAATAAATATTCATCATGCTCTCTTTCAAAAAAAAAAAATAGACTTGTTTATTCAACCGTCTAATTAACATATCTAAGAGATTGCCACATTCATATGCTGTGTGAGAGAAACCCCTCGTGTCAGCCAGAAATGTCTTTTCCTTTAGTATGATTGGTCCAAATTTTGTCATGTGTTTCCTTCTGGATCAAATCCTTGACCAGGAAAATATCTGGCAAAGAGGATGGTATTATCACAAACAATTAAGATAAATTATCAAAAAGCAAAAATAGGGCCAGTTTCCTAGTGAGTCATACAGGCTAGTTGGGGAAGAGATAAATATCTAAATCAAAGCAGCTTTTTAACATAGAAAGGACAGGTGAAATGGATACTATGAGCCACCAACAGGACTCATTTTACTTTCTTTCCCTCCACATAGGATCCATTAGAAGTTCTGCCAACTTCTTCTCTAATGTATATCTCCAATCCAATACTTCTCATTATATCTGCTTTTAATGCACTAGTCCAAGCCACCATCAGTTATTGCCTTTCCTAAACTACCATATTTGCCTTTCATTTAAAGCTACTATCCTATGTTTTCTTTGTTAAGTTTCCTTATTGTTGTTGTTGTTGTATAATTTCTTCATGGATGTGTTTTATTAAATAAAAACTAAATTTTTAAAAATCTAAATTCTTCCTATTTTTCTTCAGATTTACTGTGTTCTTCACCTTAATTTTATCGATTTCCCATTCTGCATCCCTTGAATTTTGGCCACATCCATACATAAATACCATGGTGGTTCATTCCTTACTACCTGTATTAGTCAGCCAAAGGGGTGCTAATGTGAAATACCAAAAATGGGTTGGTCTTTACAAAGGGTATTTATTTGGGGTAGAAGTCCACAGATACCAAGCCATAAAGCGTTAAGTTTCTTCTCTCGCCAAAGTCCATTGCCACATGTTGGAGCAAGTCAGCTGCCAATGTTTGCCAGGGTTCAGGCTTCTTGGGTTCCTCTCTTTCCAGGGCTGCGTTTCTCCCTGGGCTTAGCTCCTCTGGTTCCTCCACAAGGTCAGCTGTAGATTATCAGGCGAACGGTTCACTTCTCTGCTCCTGGGGCCTTCTCTCCAACATCAAAACTCCAACATCAAAACTGCTTCTCAAAAAAACTGCTTCAACTCTGTTCTTGCCATGCCTTTTATATTTGATTCCCCACCCACCAAGGGGTGGGGCTCAATGCCCTACTGACGTTGCCCAGTCAACGCCCTAATCATAACTTAATCATGCCCACCCAGATTAACAGATCAATTTACAAGCATGATCCAATTATATTTTTGGAATTCATAATTACATCAAATTGCCAAACGGCTACATTACCTATCTTTGATTCAAGCTATCCACTTGATTAGAAATAGTGTGGCTAGGGTATAGAAAGAGGAAATTTGGTGACAACCACAGATTTAATTCAGGATGTTTTCTGGAGCACAAAGTCCATGGCCTTTAGGACATGACATCCTAAAGTTGTTTTACATTAAGTAAGTTGATATGAATCATAATAAAGTTCCTTGATTTATAGGGTCTTTATGTTGTAATAACTGTTTTTCCTCTGTCCTTCATTGCAATTCATTTTGGCAATCTCCTTTGCTAAATGCCCATCACAAATTGTAAGACTGATAGTTAGCATAATCTTTCCTAATTCTCCAACTTCACTTGCATTTGTAATATACCAAACTCATGCAATACCCATATGTCTTCTATTACTACCCATCTCTATATTTTAGTCAGAGAATCATAGGATAGGCCTTTAGGACCCTAATACATACTTTCAATGGCACCTTAACCCCACAGTATCTAAGAAGATACATATCAATCCTTTATGCCCTTCTATATTTTGGTTCAAATTTCAGAGTGCTTGACAACTTTGTCCTCCTTCCTTAAAGTGAAGTTTCTTTGTTTATTTTTTGTTCATTTTGTTATATTTGATAAGAATCAATGGAAGTGAAGAAAGTTAAAACCTTGTCAAGCATAGACTTTGTGGTGGATTGAATTATGTGCTCAATTTTATATACTTGGTCTTGCTCCGTATTCATGTAGGTGTCAATGGGGTCTCGAGGATGTTATTCTAGTTTATGTGTGGCCCAACTGAATGAGCTTAGGTTTAATCGGGATTACTGGAGTCCTCTAAAAGCAGGAGAGATTTAGATATAGTGAAAGAAACGGCCATGGGAAGGAGTCAGAAGCAGAAAGAGAAAGGAGAGGTCACGACCATGTTTATCGCCATGTGGTGGGAAAGCCAAAAACCCCAAGGATTTCCAGCTCTCCGGAATGCTCTGGATCACTTCTGGCCTCTGAAATTGCAAGCCAAAAAATTCCTATTATTAATGTGGTATCTGTCTTAGCACCCGGGCAACGAAGACAGACCTCCATTTATAACTATTGATTGTTACCAGTTCTTAAGAATCATTTTTTATAGTAATGATTTTTTTACACAAATCTTATAATCATATGCAATATTTAAGCTTTTATAATGTTTCTTTTATTACATTGAAAACAATTATGGACCTAATTGCTTTCAATCTCGATTCATAAAGACACTCATTTTCAATGCTGTTTTCTGTCTTCACTGATATCCCAAAAAAAGTGTCTCAAATAAAATGCTATCAAATGAGTTGTACTTAAAATTTAACTTCAAAGTCCCATTTTTCCCCTTTCTTTAAAGGTCTTTCTTTGAAAATGTATTTTCTTGGCTAAAATATGACTAGAGATTTATAGCTAATTCATGCAGGAAAATGTGTAGTCCAGCTTTATAAATATTCAAGACAGTAGTAATGGGAAGAAATATAGAGAATACCTTATATCTCATTAGTGGTCAGTGGTTCTTTTTATATTATGCAATATATTAAGTTCCTTGCAGTAGATATGGAAAAAAAGAAAGTGTTTTCCTATGCAGAAATATAAAATGAATCCTAGTTTTTTCATTTTCTACTTATTTATATGTTCTTTTTATTCTCGGGATTTATATTGAGTACATATGACAAGCACGACTTATTTTAATGTTTTGAATTTTCATGTTCCAGACATCTGGCAAAGCCATCACTGCCAGCATTTTTTTACATGATCAATTTCTAAATTTAGGTACCAAATAAAATGCTTTGCCATTTAACTTAGATGGTATGTATTAGACTCTTGATCTAATAAGCTTTCTTTTTATAATCTCTTTTTATATAATGTAATAGATTTTTCAGATCTCATCCCAGGAGAGTAAACAACTGAATTACCAAAATTATTTCATTATATGTTAGTTCTGATACATAGATTCTAAAGGCATAGGAAGCTCTGGTGTAATTCTTGTTTAGTGATGGTACTGTGTATACTAACATCTAATAGAAGATTGTAACTAATAAGGCTGCATTCCTTTCTGTGAGAGAGTAAGGATGCTTGTTTGTATATACAGGCTTTATCCTGCTTACAGCTCAGCTTCCTCCCTTTACAGGAACCATTCCATCTCAGATTACTAACATGCTAGCTTGGTCTGCATGTTGCCATGGTTTCCCAGCAGTCATTGGCTATGCCCTGTTGCTTGAAATTATGCTTAGGCATGTCCTCATAGAATTTCATCCTTCCACTGTGATTTTGGTTGTTCTCAGTTTTGCATAGAGTAGTTATTCAGCAAATCTTTGCAATATATTTTCAAGTTAAATTGATTTGACTGCAGCAGAATTAAATGTGTCCTAGAGATTTGGTTGGCCCTAGATTTATGGGGACCTGTCTCATTAATGGAAGATCCTAGATTTTTAATATCCCTATTGCTCATGGAGTTGAACATGTCATTGTTCCTGAATCTGTTATACTGCCCTCATGAAAGTGTGACATACTATTTACCTAAGATGAGTGTCAGTGGTGAGACGGTTGTTGATTTCATCTAAGGGCTTACCTTTTGTTCATTGTAACAGGGTGAAAGTACGAACATTTAGAATGGCATCTTGACAATCTAGACTTCAGAGTCATATTATAAATTGTGTACTACCATAATTCTATGGGCTATTAGCTTGGCTGGGAGCATTTTGCTCTGTAGGTGTCACATTTTTCCAATTAGTCTTTCTGGAAACTTGTTGGCATTCTTTATTTTGTTCCTTTATTTCCTTGATGGCATGCTGTTTAATGATTTTCTGCCAATATAGTATAATTCAATAATCAATTTTTATTTTTCCATCTCCAATAAATATCTCTTGCTTTTATGCTGTGATGCAGTCTCCTACCTTGGTCGACTTCAGACTCACCATTGTCAACACCATTGAATAGCAATGACTAAGTGTCCATTCAAGTAAGGTCTTTTTTGAATAGAAATACAGAAATGAAAGGAAAGGGGGAATCCTGATTTTGGTTTTTGAATCAGATAATTTAATTTTTTGATTACTTAGTTTTTTCTACCCAAAGTTAATTTTTGCATATTATTGTCATTCGTAGAGAATGAAGAGGTGAAAACAAGACAGAGAAGACACAAGCAAAAGGAATTTAGGATGACCAATAGCATGATTAATATGTATCAAATAATTAAATATTATATGACGTTAATGCACACACATACTTTATACATATATATTCATATTACAGACTAAAAACATTATTTTAGTTTCCCTTTCTGTCAACTGTTTCTATCTCCAATTCAGCCTCAGACACTTCCCAGGAGTATCTTAGAATTAAATTTACAAGACAAGTAATTAGATATAGAGAGAACAAAAGTTACAATTCCTATATTCTTTAATTTATCTGTGACTAGAGAGTTTAACTTGATGATGGTTAATAAAAAATCTTGAAAGAATGGTAGACATTTGACATAGGCAATTTGAGAGGTCAAACCACAGATCTGCCAGTTCATTCTGTTGAATAAGTTAAGAAAAAAGTGGACAAATATTTATATATTTACCTATTACCTTAAAGTTTAAGTTAAATATAAATGTATGGCAAAAGTCTTTCTTGTAATGTTGAAAAATTTCATATTAATATTGCCAATGATTATTGATTTGTAACCTCTAGAATGTAATCTCAAGAGGATGTTTGTTATAAGAAAGCATATTTATCGGAATATTTTTTGTAAAAGTCATATTTATTCCTTTAATATTTTACAGTTTCTTTAAGGAGCAAATTTTATACCATGACCTTGGTGATAAGTTAATTCAATTTACCTTTAACAAACCCAGTCTGCATAAAGAGACAGTGTGGAAATCCTTTCAAGTAGGAACATAACCAATATCCTATTTCTCCTCCTAGAAATTAATTGCCATTAATATAAAGCGCTGAGGAAAAGAAAGATGGCCTTGAAGATGATATTAATTCTCATTTTGTCATTATAAGGGTTTTGAGGATATTCAAAGGGACATTGATGCTCAAAATCTCTGCATTGATTGTAATACTGTTAATAAATTCCTGTCAATAATACTGCTTTTATCATGTACTTCATTTTGAGTTATTTTATATGCATTTCCAGAGTCTCCTTGCTTTGCTATTTTGAGTCTTTTTGTTGCATAACATATAATTTGGAGTCAAAAGTATTGGATGGTATTCTCACTCTAACACTTAGCTACCTCTGTGGTCTTAGATATGTCATTTCAATTCTCTGATTTTCTGCTTCTTCATATGTAAAATGAGGCATTTTGTAGGAATCAAATAGGAAAAATAAAAAAGATGTGGCAAAATTTTTAAACCATGAGTTGGTAACATGAGTGCTAATTGTTAATTTTTTTTTTTTTTCTTTGAGAGACAAACATGAAGCTTTGGAATTACCCTAATTGTTAATTTAATAATTGAGTCTCATCTCAAGGATGATGTGTATTCTAAAGTTGAAATGATTTTCTGCAAGACTATATTTATTTTACTCTAGATATCAGAAATATTTTCTTAATCATTATAAAAAATATTTGAAGTTTAGATTGGTCTATATAATTATTTTTTTCTGTTTGCATTTTCATACTCTCAACATAAATTGGAATTTTTGAAATTTTGATTGGTTCAGCTTAAATTATTACTGTTCATCAAAATAATCCATAGACTGTATAATAACATGAAATATAAATGAATGTAAAGAAGGTGAAAAATCAATTGATTATAGTGGAGAGTCCAGCAGATTTGGGCTCTAATTCTAATCCCACTACTTTTTTACTCTGAACTTTGGAAAACATTATTAAATTATTTTGTGCCTCAACTTACTACATGACAGGAATAATATCCTTTTTTTTTCCGATATATTCTATGCAAGTGACATAAGACAATGCGTGTAAACTATCTCCCATAATGCATGGCGTATTTGTTAAATAAACAACAGGGTCCCATGGCAACTCTTGTTAATATTCCTATTTTTTTTTTTTTTTTTTTTTTTAACCAGGGGAGAGCGCAAATGCAGTCCCCCATTACCACAAATTATGCAGTGGAGTTTCCCACATTTGGGGAAATTGCAGGGGTCAGCACATCCGGAGTGCAATGGATAAGTATCTCCCCTGCCAGGTAAGTATCCTATTTTTTTTTGAATAATACTATTGAAGTAACTTTTAACTATAATGAAATGAAAATTTAACTTTAAAAGAACAACTTAGAAGTTATCAATGCAAACTGTCCTTTCACATTGCATGCCTACGTAGTCTTTTGTTTCATATACCATGGCTTGTAGAACAGTTCCAGAAATTTATACCTTCTGGTTAAGCTTTTTTTTTTTTCTCAATTTCATTTTCAAAATGTAGAGCCCAGATTTAGATACAGTGTATCTACAGTGATTGAACTCATGAATATTACAATGGGCCTAGTCTCTGTCTTTATCTGGACAATAAATTTCTGTTGATAGAACCTCTTTTCCAGCTTCCACTTTCATCATTGCAACCACAAGAGGGTGGCTTCTGCGTAAGCTTGAAATCCATGGAAGTGCCCCATCTGACCCCATCAAAGAGTTGCCAAATAGTCTTCTCTCACCTCATATTTATGTTTTTAAATGACAAAAATGATCACAAAATTTTATATTAATTCTTTAAAAGCTTTATCTGTCAAGTGTTAGCTCATTATTCTAGCCTATTTTCACATACATTTATTCTGATCCTGTCATGTTTTAAACAATACTTCTGGCTTTGTAGCATTGATCTACTTGCTTTATATATCTTCAGAAATATTGTTGATTAAAAAAAGGTAAATAGAATTAGACCAAAATATAACCCTCTAACATATTCCAAGAGCAATTTCTCAGGTTGACAATATTCCATTAATCAATACTTATTTTGTGAGATATTTGCTTAATAGCCCTGAATCCACATACCCATAATATAATCTAATGTCTATTTCTCCACCTCATCCATAATTCTATTAAAATATTTTCCTGAATAAAGACTTAAATTAAAATATGGCATTTAAACAGCAGTCCCTTTATCCATTAATCCAGAGATTTAATCAGGATATAGTAAGTCAGATCATTTTGACATGATATCTTTTGGCAAGGATGATGTTGTCTGTCTTGCTTTGTATACCTTACCAAGTCATTTATTTAATAAACCATTTTAGAATTTTATGTTGCTATCAAACATATTTGTTTGATATAATAGTATCTAGAATTTGTTCTTTTTCTATTAAAAAGCCCATTTCCATTTTTACCATTTGATTAATTTACACCTCTTGCTCAAACACCATATTATGTTTTTTATTCCTTAAAATAATAAATATGTATGGAGGACCTACCATGTGATGATCCCAGCAATGGTGAAATACTGAACAAGATAGACAAATTCCCTTTCCTACTGAAATTTATATTACAGGGAGATAGGTAGATAATAAATATGTCACCCACAATATAAATAAATGGAATATAGAAGGAAGTAGAACTATAAAGGGAAAGAACAGAATGCTATGACAGAAAATAATAGAAGCAGCTTTACACAGATAAATGGCTAGATAAGGGTTATCTAAGGGGGTAATATTTAAGATGAAAAGAGACCAGTTAAGTGGAGAACCAGGAAAAGAACATTTCAGGCAGAGAGAACGATGCAAAGGCCCTAGATAAGAAAGTAAATAAATAAATAAAAACCTCTTCTGAAGTGGAACAGAGAGCCAAGTGATTGATGAATATGGGGAGATTGGCATGAAATGAAGCTGGAGATATAGGTAGTGGTGAGATCTCAGATGGGCTCGAAGGTTTCCGGTAAGGAGTTCAGATTTTATTACATAGATGGGGATTCCATTCATAGACTCTAAACAGCAGTGATATCATTATAGCATTTCAAAAACAATTCTGGCTACTATGTAGAGAGAGGATTGGTGAGAATATACAATAACAAAAGTAGAAGAAGGGAGACTAGTTAGGAGGAATTGCAGTATTCCAAAGAAGAGAAAATGAATGAATGATGGTAGTTCAATTCCCAGGAGAAGACTTGTAACAATTACAAAATGACCAGATCTTTAAAAATAATTCATAAACAGGCTGAATGAACAATAAGCTAAGTGGTCAATTTTCCAAATTTACCAATTCACTTGGAAATTTTATTCATAAAGTTTACAGATATTTGGATTGAAATGGATAATTTTAATAAACTGAAGATTTCTGAGATATTTTAGAAAAGCAGTTTGTTTTAACGTTTATTTTTAAATTAGGTTTATTTTTTATTTATTATCAGCCATTTCACTCTGGCAATCTAAAGTTTATTATATTCTTTTTTTTTTTTTTTTCAAATATAGTCTGATTTGGGAAAGAGGATGTCTTCTGCATTTTCAATGACAAGTCTTGGCATATTTCAATATCGAGGACTTTAAGATGAAAAGGTGAGTTTCTACCTTCAAATAAATTTTCATTCATAAATTCACCAATAAGCACAATCAAGTTAGTATTTGAGGAACTCTTAAGGTCTGAAATGTGAATCACACTTAAAGTTGACATTTAAATGAACTTTACGTAAAAATTCACTGCAAAACAACTGGGTTAAGGAAGATGTAGTAATAGCAAAACTACTGTGAAACATCTTATGGAAAATTAAAAAACTCCACAGAATCTTTTGAAAATATCCACTCACCATATTTTTCTGGGAAATATATAAATATTTAATATAAATGTGTTTTAGTGAGTTTGCATTTTGGTAAATGGATTTTGGTGAGTTGGCTTTTACACAATTGATTTTAAGCTAATGTGTTTATTTAAAAGAAACCGTTTTTTTGGCAAATTCAATAAACTGAGTTTACTGAATAAATAGTAAATAAATAGTGAAAAAATTTACTAGACAAATTTATTTTGGTAAATAACTTTGATTTTAAGAAACAATTAAATTGAATTTTAGTGTGCTAGCTATAAGGAAATTTATTTTTATGGATTTACATAATGAATCAGCCACTCTGGGCTTTTGAACTATGGTGGTGGCGATGTATATTGTAGAAAGTGAGTGAATATGATACTTTGGAGAAATGATATATTTTGATCCTGGGTCGGATCTGAAGAATAGAAGAAAAGGAGAGGTTGATGGTTATTATTACAGTTTGGGTTTTAGAGACATTCTTTGAAATGGGGGAATATTGAGGAAAACCACATTTCAAGGCAGTGGAGACAAGCATTTAAAAATGGAATTCCTGATAAGTTTAAGATTTGTATGAAATAACCACGTGAAGATATCAACTAGAAGGTAGTGCATAACAGCCTGTATCTACCAGGCTACTGGTATGGAGATAAAAATTCAGTAGTCATCAGAATATGGGTGGCATTTAAAAATAAGGTCAGGAGGTAAAGAGTCACTTGGATTGACCCCTGATGTCCTGCAACATTTAGATTGTAAATGGAGGTTCATAGAGCTAGGAAGGGAATCTAAAAGGAATAGCAAGTAAGATGTGGTGCTGCTGAAAATGAGAAAAGACAGTTTTAAAGAAGATAGAGTAGTCAGATATGGCCAAAGTAGCAGAGCTGATCCAAGTCATCCCATTTTACTCCCTTCTTCAATTTTTTAAGATTTCCAGTTCACCTTTATAGTTCATATTTTTTGCTTTGTTTTACACACACAAACATTATATAGTAAATATTTATATATATATGGTGTCATATTTATATATATATAGTAGTATAGTAGAATACAATATATAATAGAATACAGAAATCACACATACACTATATATATAAAACCTCTAGTAGATGTTCATTTTAAGGAACCATGTGTATATACAGACAATATAATATTGTCTGTATTCTACTATTCTACACACACACACATGTGATATAGATAGATGGATAGATAGATAGATATAGGTATATATAGATATAGATAGATATAGATATATAGATAGAGATAGAGATAGAGATAGAGATAGAGATAGAGATAGAGATAGAGATAGAGATAGAGATAGATATAGATATAGATATAGATATAGATATAGATATATAATGTGCATGTGACATTATGTCTTTATTCTACTTTAGTCTCAACCATGAACTCTTTGAGGGTGGGCAGGTATCTCATTCACCTGTACATTTCTGGTGCTCAGCATAGTACCTGGCAAATAAGAAGTACTCAGGAATATTTATTGAATTATATCATATTGTTTCTAAGAAGAACTTCAGGTCAGTCACCATCAAAATTCAAATATAAATATTGATAAAATATGTAAGTGGATCTTGGATATTCAAGCAGTAAAATAAGAGTATATTTCCATTCTTACTGGACATGTTAAATTTTGCATCTTAAAACGAATTATAAGTTTTTCAGATGAACACATACAATTTCTTTAACCTCTAAAGTTACCTCTTAGACTTTTTATGAACATCTCTTGAAATTGCATAGTTAAATCACAAATGCTAATGCCTGAACAGAACATTTGCAACAAGCAAAGTCTGCTCACTACGTTAGCTACTGATCTGAAACTGTGATCTGCACCTGTAGAGCTAAAATTGATTTTACTCAGCTTCGCATATGTCATCAAGATCAGCATGCATTTTGAACCATTACTTAAGATTTTGTTAGGACATTTTGGAAGTTATTGTCTGTGAGATGATCAGTTTCTGAAAAGCTTCTCTGCTCATTTGCACAAAGACAAAGGTCATGTGTAAACTGCTCAACAAAGCTATAAACTTGGTTTTATGCCATTATCTAAGCAAAAATCCTAGAGATTTGTTTGTTCCTGAGATTGAAATATTCACAGACATAATGTAAGAGAGCATATTTCCATTCTGTAAGCTAACATAATAAAATAACAGAAGAATGCAACCCAATATATGTGAGTAAAATTTTAGGACAAAATAGAAGGAGAATGAGTTATCAAAATCAGTAAGCATTATTCAAAGAATTTGTGGTTAAACTGGCTTTAAACATAAATTTACATGCAATAGATTTTTTAGCATTATAAATCTTATTGTTCTAGAATGTATGATCATATAGCCACAGAATCTAAGCATTAAGATGAATCTTGGAGATATTTATTCAAACTTCTACAGCATGCAAAGAATGTCTTCCACAAGCTCTCCAGTTAATGGTTATTCAGATTTTTTTGGAGAGATGTTCAGTGATAGGAAATTCATTCTACCCATAGCAATCTATTGGAAAGATCATTAGAATCTTCTTCTCCATTTATTTTAACCCTCTGGAGCCACATGAAATAAATCTTTTTTCTTACACACAATGAATTTTAAAGTCATTAGGATAGTTATTTCCATGTCGTATCTCCTTGGTGTGCATTATATCAAATATTCAGACCTACCCAAATGCTCTCCAAAGCCTATTTTTTATTTTTTTTCCCTCAGTCTATAATTGTACTGCATGGGCAGTTGTATATAATAGCCACATGAGGCTATTGAATTGTGGCTAGTGTGAGGAAAGATCTTTTTTTCTAATTTAATATAATTTAAGTTTAAAAACCAATTCCAATTGTTGGAAAACTTTTAGATACTTTTTGAATAATCAGGGCATATGAATTAACTTTTTAAATTGTGCATTAATGAAATGTAAATACATATCAAGTATTTCCAATAAAAAGTTTGCATCAGATTGAGATGTGATATAAGTGTAAAATCCTCACTGGAATGCATAATATGTCATTAATACCTTTTATATTATCACGTGTTGAAATAATAGTGTTTTAGACACATTTGTTTAAATAAAGTATATTATTTTACTATAATTATTTTTTTTATTTTTAAAAAAGTTGGAGATTACATAAATGTAGCATAAAAAATATAAGGGATTCCCATATGTCCCCCTCTCACCCTTTCCCACATCAACAACATCCTTCATTAGTGTGGTACATTTATTACAATTGATGAACACATATTGAAGCATTACTACTAACTATGGACTACAGTTTACATTATCTTTGTCCTGCACAATTTTGTAAGTTATGACAAAATATACAATGGCCTGTATCCATCACTGTAATGTTATGCAGGACAAATCCAATGTCCCCAAAATGCCCCCATATTATGCCTATTCTTCCCTCTACCATCCCTCAGAACCTCTGGTGGCCATTGCTTTTACATCAATGATATGAGTTCTTTCATTGCTAGAATAATAATAAGTCTATAGTAGAATAATTATAAGTATACTTTAGTCCATTGTTCATTCCCCAGTCTTGAGGATTTGGGGATGGTGATGCCTACTCGGCTTCTAATTGAGAGGAAACTTAGATCCCATGGGGCAGGTGGAAGGAGCTATTTTGCTTGTGGCTACAGATAATCTCTGTTCCTTGGGATGGGTGTTGTCCATCATCCTAGTATTGTTAGTTGTCCTGGGTGAGTGCAATGAACTGGGGAGTCGGTATTGCAATTCTGCTGAAAATCAGGGCTCAACTGGCACATGGACAGACCAAAGATTTAAGTCTCAGGACATATATTTATCAAGTATAATGCTAATTATGGGTTCAAATAAAAGGGGCAGAAAAGCCATGTGTAGATAACCTATAAATGAGTCTAACTCTGTTCCACTGGGGAGCATAAATGCCAAAGTAAAGCCCACTGACAGTGTGACAAATTCTCGATACCTCTAGAGCCCTCAGGAGCCCAGCTATTTGAGACACTGTTTACTGAGGCATTCAATGAAATCCTGCTGATACTTACATAAGTGTAACCTCTGAAATGACCTCCTGACTCACTTTAAAATCTCTTAGCCAAAAAACTCATTTTTATTTACCATTTCCCCCTTTTGGTCAGGTCTTTTTCCAGAAGCATTGCTCATTCTCGGAAGTCATGTCCCAAGCCCGGGGAAAGGTAGTGTACATATGCTGAGTTTGGTGTAGAGAGAGACCACATTTGAAAACAAGGAAGCTTTCAGGAGGTGCTCTTAGGCAATATATAATACTAGGCTAAGTTTCAGTTTCACAAGAAAAGGTAAGTACAATTACCACTGTCAAGGGCCTGGCATAATGGTCTGTCCTCCTTAACCAGACATTGCCCTTGCATTTGGGGAATTCTTGCTGTCCTATTAAAGAATGTAGCAGAACTTCCCAGGATGAGAATTCAATATTCTTTCAGCTATTGTGTGGATCTCCACCCACCAAGACAATGTCCCATGAATACTTGAACAAATTTATATGTCTTAGAGGCATGCACCAGGTAAACCCCTTCTCATGCGTCCCCACATCACTGACAACCCACGCAAGTTATCCTCCCCTGCCACTGATGTGACCCTTCCATGATCCAAAACCTCTCCAAAAATGAAGCCAACAAAATAACCAAATAAAATTAATAAGAAAATGAAATAATGATTTTAAAAATAACCAATAACTTACAAAAAGATTTAAAACAGTTTGAAATAATTTTTAAATAATTTTAAATGTAGACATTGTTTCCTTCATCACTCTAAGATCTGTTGTCTTGTATGTACAGTGGCATTTTCTTCCATTTATTCCTCTGGTGTCTTATTTTTCTTTCATTTTATCTTCAAAGAAATTTTAGGATACAGAAAATTCACATAGAGAATACAGGTGATTCCCACATACCCAACACCCTCCCCTTTTCCACTCTCCCTTATTAATAACATTTTACATGCAGATGGTACATTTGTTACAATTGTGTATAAATATTGAAGCATTGGTACTAGCCATGGTGAATGGTTTACATTATGGTTTACATTTTGGATCGCACACTTTCATAAGTATTGACAAAATTTGAAGTGGCCTGTAACCATTATTGCAAGATCATGCTGAACAACTCTAATTCCCTAAAAATGTCCTACATTCCAAAATTAATTTCACCTGCTTTATTTTACTTTTTTTAATGTGGATTTGGAAAATTTAAAAACTTGCATAAATGGCTCACATCCTATCTCTGTTGGAAAACCTTGGTGGTAAAATCTTCCACATACTTTATTGTTCCCATCTCCAATTATTTCTTTGCTAGACAAGCTTCTTTGACCATCAGATTTCTCTCACACAGGTTCTATTTTTCCATTCTCTACACTCCCAGGGCACTTGAGGGCCCTTTGATAAAGGTTTCAAAGTTAACAATGTATTTATTAATTTCTTTTGTTAGAGTTTGTGCTCTTAGGCAAGAAAAATTATATTCCATTCATGTTTTAATTGTAGTGCTTACATAGTCTCTGGCATATTTCAAGCATTCACAGATATTTTTCATTTAAGTCTATCACTCATACATAAACATATATATAATAAGTGTACAGTAAAAGTTGTGAACTTACAAAACAAACACTGTATAATAACATACAGGGCTCTCATACCTCACTCTACCACCAATATCTTCCATTGTTGTGAAATATTTTTAACAAATGATGAAAGAGCATCCTCAGATAATTACTACTAACCAAATTAGCTTACATTTGGTGTATTTTCCCACAATACACCCTATTATTATTATTATTTTTATATCATTTATACCTGAACATACATAAATAATAAGTGTATAGTAAAAGTTGTAAACTTGCAAAGCAAACATGCATAACATCATACAGGGGTCCCATCCATCAACCCTCCACCAACACCTTGCATTGTTGTAGGACATTTGTTACAAATTATGAAAGAATATTGTCAAAACCTTACTACTAACTATATTCTATTTCTTACATTTGGTGTCTTTTTCCCACAACCCACCCTATTATTATTTTTTAAATTAATTTTTATGACAGAAGTTGTGAACTTACAATACAATCATACTCATGTACAGTATTCCCATACAACACCCCTCTATCAACACACCCACCATGGTGGAAAATTTGTTACTGATTATGAGATAATATCATCAGACTATTACCACTATCCATGGTCCACAGTGTACATTTGGCACACTTTACTCACGTTATCAACATAGTACATCTTTGGCATAGATGCACAAATATTACAATATTGCTGTAATATTCAGTCAATGAATATTACACACAGTCAATGGGTCACTCCAGTTGTATTTTTCCCATGCTTCTCCATATTCCCACCCTCCTGCAATAGTGACATATATCTGCTCTAGTTCACAAAGGGCACTCTTGCATCCGTACATTAAACAATTCTCATCCTCCTCTGGTTTTATGGTGTTATTCAGTCCCTAGATTATTCTTAGCTTCTTTCAATTGACATTTACATCCCCATGCTATCCTTTCCAGCCACATTCCCATTTATAAACCAGCTGTTACTCACTATAATGTGTTTCCATCAACTCTATACATTTCCACACTTTTACAGTAAAGATAATTAAACTTCTGCATACATTAAGCATCAGTAGCCCATCTCAGCTCTCCTCTTATCTCCTTTAAGAATCCACTACCTACACCAGATGTTGAAGATGATTTCCCACATTTTCTACTAGAAGCTTTATGGTCCATGTTTTTTTTTCTCTTTTTTTTATATATACTTTTTTTAAAAAAAGATGCTTAGATTATATAAATGTTACCTAAAAAATATAGGGGATTCCCATATACCCCACTTTCTACCCCTCCCACATTTTCTCACATTAACAACATACTTCATTAGTGTCGTACATTTGTAACAATTGATGAACACATTTTGGAGCATTGCCACTAAGTATGGATTATAGTTTACATTGTAGTTTACACTCTCTCCCACAAAATTTTGTAAGTTATGACAATATATATAATGGCCTGTATCTGTCACTGCAATGTCATTCGGGACAATTCCCAAGTCCTGAAAATGCCCCCATATTACACCTATTTTTCCCTCTCATCTCCTCAGAACCTCCAGTGACCACATCCTCCAAATCCATCATAAAAGTTCTTTCATTGCTAGAATCACATTTATAAGTCTATAGTAGAATACCAGTAAGTCTACTTTTGTCCATTGTTCATTCCCCAATCCTGAGGATTCTGGGATGGTGACGTCCACTCTACCTCTAATTGAGAGGAGCCTTAGATCCCATGGTGCAGATGGATGGGACTACCTTGCTTGCAGTTGCAGACTCTCTGTTCCTTGGGATGGTAGTTGTCCATCATCATCTCCTTGTTAGTTGTCCTGGGTGAGTACAATGAACTGGAGAGTAGGTGTTGCAACTCTGTTGAGATTCAGGGCCCAGCTGGCACATGGACAGCCCAAAGATCTAAGTCTCTTGGAAATGCATCTATTAACTATAGGTTCAAATAAAAGGGGCAGAAGAGCCATGTGTAGGGAAACCACAACTGAGTCTAACTCTGTCACACTGGGGAGCATAAATTCTCAAATAGGGCAGGGCACCAAACTTCTGAGCTGTCTGCCCTGCCTATAGTGTCTGAATGTCTCCAGAATCCTCAGGATCCCTGCTATTTGAGGCAATATTTACTTTGGCAGTCAATGAGATCCTGCTGAGATGTACGTAAGCATAACCTCTGGATTGAAGTCCAGACTCACATTGAAGTCTCTTAGCCATATTAACTTATTTGCCTTTAAACTTTTCCCCTTTTGGTCAAGGTATTTTTCCAGGTGCATTGCTATTTGGTGCTTGGTAGTAATCCCTCAGTACCAGGGAGGCTTAACTCTGGGAGTCATGTCCCATGCTGGGGAGAAGGTAATACATTTATATGCTGAGTTTGACTTAGAGTGAGGCCACATTTGAGCAACAAGGAGGCTCTCAGGTTGTAACTCTTAGGTACCCTATAATACTAGGCTAAGTTTCAATTTCAAAAATAAAGGTTCATTAGTATGGTCTTCAATATCAAGGGTCCATCAGTGGTCCATCCTCCTTTACTAGGCACTGCTTCTGTACTCGGGGAATTCTTGCTGTCCCAGTAGAGAATGTGGCAGAGCTCCCCAGGATAGGAATTCGATAATCTTTTGATTATTGTGTGAATCTCTACCCCCTGTGACAATGTCCCATGAATACTTGAACACATTTATATGCCTAATAGTTATGCCCCAGGTGAACCTCCTCCCATGCATCCCCCATCACTGACACCCCACACCAATGATCCCCCCCTGCCACAGTTCTAACTGTCCTGTGATCCAAAGCCTCTTTAAAAATGAAGCCAACAAAATAACCAAATACAGTTATTAATAAAATGAAATAATAATGACACTATGTTTTTTTATAATTCTCTTTTTTTTATTATATTTTTAATTTATTTTTAAAAGATACTTAGATTACATAAAATGTTACATAAAAAAATATAAAGGATTCCCATAGGCGCCATTTCCCAGACCTCCCATTTTTCCCCACATTAACAACTTCTTTCATTAGTGTGTTACATTCGTTGCAATTGATGAACACGTTTTGGAGCATTGCCAGTAAGCATGGATTATAGATTAAATTGTAGTTTACACTCTCTCCCACTCAATTCTGTAGATTATGGCAGGATATATAATAGCCTGTATCTGTCATTGCAATGTCTTTCAGGTCAATTCCAAGTCCTGAAAATGCCCCCATATTATACCTCTTTTTCCCTCTCCCTGACTTCAGCACCTCCAGTGGTCACTGTCTTGACAATTATATAATTTCTTCCATTGCTAGAATCACAATAAGTATATGGTAGTATACCAGTAAGTCCACTCTAGTCCATATTTTATTCCCCAATCCTGAGGATTCTGGGATGGTGATGCCCATTCCACCTCTCATTGAGAGAGGGCTTGGATCCCACATGTCTGATGGATGAGACTCTCTTGCTTGCAGTTGTAGACTCTCTCAAATCCTTGGTGTGGTGGTTGTCCACCCTCATCTCCTTGTTAGTTGTCCTGGGTGAGTCCAATGAACTGAAGAGTAGGTGTTGCAACTCGGTTGAGGCCCAGGACCCAGCTGGCACATGGACAGCCTAGAGATTCAAGTCTCTTGGTTGTACAGCTACCAAGTCCAGCACCAATTATAGGTTCAATAAAAGTCACATCTGAGTCCAGCTGTGTCACACTCGGGAGCACAAACTCCAAGGTAGGGCCCACTGGCAAGACACCAAACTCTGGAGCTATCTTCCATGACCATAGGACCTGAGCCCTCAGGAGCCCCACTATTTGAGGTAGTATCTACTTTGGCTGTCTATGAAATCCTGCTAAGATGTGCATAAGTGTTACCTCTCTGATGACGTCCTGAATCACTTTGAAGTCACTTAGCCATATAAACTCATTTGTCTTTCCTTTTCCCCCTTTTATTCAAGGTCTTTTTCCAGTTGTATCACCAGCTGGTGCTTGGTAGTACTCCCTTGGTGCCCGGGAGACTTATCTCTAGGAATCATTTCCCTCACTGGGGTGAAGGTAATGCATTTATATGCTGAGTTTGGCTTAGAGAGAGACCACATTTGAGCAACAAGGAGGCTCTCAGGAGGTAACTCTTAGGCACCCTACAATACTAGGCTAAGCTGCAAATTCAAGAGCAAAGGCTCATAAACATAATCGGCAATATCAAGGTCCCATCAATGGACCTTCCTTCTTCACTATATATTGCCACTATACTTGGGAGATTGTTGTTGTTCCATTAGAGAATGTGGCAGAGCTCCCCAGGATGGGAATTAAATAATCTTTCAGTTGTTGTGTGAACCTCTACCCACTATGGCAATGCCCCATGAACATTTGAACATATTTATGTACCTTATACGTATGCCCAGTGAAGTTTCTCCCATGTATCCCCCATCACTGTCATCCCTCACCATTGATCCTCCCCTGCCATAGATGTAACCATTCTGTGATCCAAAACTTCTTCAAAAATGAAGCCAAGAATATTGCTAAATTCAATTAATAGGAAAATGAAATAATGATAGGTTTAAACATAAGAAATAAAATACATAATAATTTAGAAAAACTAAAATGAAAATAAAGTAAAAAAAATTGGGGTATTAAAAAAATGAAAAATATTTTTTTAAAATTTTTGACATTTTGCCTTTCATTACTGTAATATCCATTGTCCTTATGTACAATGGCATTTTCTTCCATTTCTTCCCCAGTGTCTTACTTTTTTAAAATTTTGTCATCAAAGAAGTTTTAAGTCACAGTAAATATACATACAGAATATAGGGGACCCCCCCATATAGCCAACATCCTTCCCCGTTCCTATCTTCCATATTAATAACCTTTTTACATGTGGATGGTACATATGTTACAACTAATGTACAAATATTGAAACATAGCTACTAACCATGGTCAATGGTTACATTATGGTTTACATTATAGACCATACACTTTTATAAGTTTTTGATGAAGTTTAACATGGCCTGTATCCATCATTACAAGATCATGCAGAACACTTCCATTGCCCCCTAAATACCCTGTCTTCCATCTATTATATTCCCTGCCCTTCACCTTGGGACCCATGGCAACCACCAGGCTTCACTCCTTGAAGGACAAGATTCATAGATATTTGCTACAACACTGAGGGCTTGACACACTGCTCTGTCCTCCCCTATGAGGAATCTCCCATACTCTCGAGAGACACCCTCTCCTCTGTTTGAGAACATATCAGGCACTCCAGCATGGGAGTCTTTCCCACTCATTATGTGGGTCTCCCCTGACTGATACAGCACACTATGACAAAATGATCACTCGAACATTCTCTAGAAGACTGCCCCAGGTGTGCCCTGTCCCAAATGCCCTCTCATCCAACACGCTAAACCAGTAACCATTCCTTGTCATATTGCCAAAAGAGTTTTCTTAACATTGTAGTTTCACCCACATACCCACCAATCCCCAGTATTTACCTGCTCCCTCCCCCAAACCTAACCCCAGTTCCATGAACCCTCGAACCCATCCTACCCACCCTACCCCCCGTCAACCTTGCACTTCCCAACCCAATAGTATCCCTACACACCTGTCTTATCCCTTCACTGCACAACTATTTACTTCTACCTTATCATAGATTTTGCCTGTATGGCCTTTGGCTCACAACCTTCTTCTCCCTTTCTATTTCCTATAAACCTGTCTTCCAGACTCTAGCTCTCTAACTCATCTCGATTTGCTTAATTCATATCAGAGAGACCATATAATATTTGTCCTTTGGTGCCTGGATTGCTTCACTCAACATAATGTCCTCAAGATTCATCCATGTTATTGTGTATGTTAGTACTGTATTCCTTCTTACAGCTGAGTAATACTCCATTGTATATATATACCACATATTATTTATCCATTCATCTGTTGATGGGCATTTGGGTTGATTCCAACTCTTGCCAATAGTGAATAATGCCACTGTGAACATTGGTGTGCATATATCTGTTCATATCCTTGCTTTCAGTTCTTCTGGGTATATACCCAGCACTGGAATTGCTGGGTCATATGGCAGATCTATAGTTAGTTTTTGAGGAACTGCCAAACTGTCCTCCACAATGACTGGACTGTTCTACATTCCCACCAGCAATGGATGAGGGTTCCCATTCCTCCACATTCTCTCCAACACTTGTAGTCCTCTATTTTTAATGGCCACCAGTCTAATGGGTGTAAGATGATATCTCATTGTAGTTTTGATTTGCATTTCCCTAATAGCTAGTGATTTTGAGCATCTTTTCATGTGCTTTTTAGCCATTTGTATTTCTTCTTTGCAGAAATATCTGTTCAAATTGCTTGACCTTTTTTTTTTAATGGATTGTTTGTCTTTTTATTTTCGAGATATATGATTTCTTTATATATCCTGGATATTAGGCTCCTTTCAGATATATGGTTACCAATTATTTTCTCCCATTGGGTAGGCTATCTTTTCAAGTTCTTGACAAACTCCTTTGAGATGCAAAAGGTTTTAATTTTGAGGAGGTCCCATTTATATATTTTTTCTTTCACTGCTCGTGCTTTGGGTGTGAAGTTCATAAAGCCATTTCCTATTACAAGATCCTGTAGATGTTTTCCTATATTATATTTCAAGAACTTTATGGTCTTGGCTCTTATATTTACATATTAGATCCATCTTGAATTGATTTTTGTATAAGGTGTGAGATGGTGTTCCTCTCTCATTCTTTTAGAAATGGATATCCAGTTCTCCAAGTACCATTTGTTGAAGAGGCCATTCTCTCCCAGTTGAGTGGACTTTGGGTGGCCTTATTGAATATCAGATAACTGTATATGCAAGGAACCATATCAGAACTCTCAATTCGGGTCCATTGGTGAATATGTCTATCCTTATGCCAATACCATGCAGTTTTGAACACTATAGCTTTGTAGTATGTTCTAAAGTCAGGAAGCATGATTCTTCCGGTTTCATTTTCCTTTTTCAATATGTCTTTGGCTATTTGGGGCCTCTTGCCCTTCCAAATAAATTTCATAGTTAGTTTTTCCAATTCAGTAAAAAATACTGTGTTGATTTTTATTGTGATTGCATTAAGTCTATAGATGAGTTTGGGTAGGATAGACATCTTAATGATGTTTAGTCTCCCTCTCCATGAACAGGGAGTATTCTTCCATTTATTTAAGTCTTCTTTGATTTCCTTTAACAGTGTTATATAGTTTTTTGTGTATAAGTCATTTACATCTTTGGTTAAATTTATTCCTAGGTATTTGAATTTTTCAGTTAATATTGTAAATGATTTTTTTTCTTGATTTCCTCCTCAGCTTTCTCATTATTGGTGTACAGAAATCCTGCTGATTTTTTCACATTGATTTTATAACCTGTGATTTTACTGAATTCATTCATAAGTTCTAGAAGCTTTGTTGTAGATTTCTTTGAGCTTTCTACGTATAGGATCATGTCATCTGTGAATAGTGAAATTTTTACTTCTTCCTTTCCAATTTGGATGCCTTTAAGTCTTTTTCTTACCTCAGTGCTCCAGCAAGTACATTTAACATAATGTTAAATAGGAGTGGTATAGTGGGCATCCTTGTCTTGTCCCCGATCTTAGAGGGAAAATTTTAGGATTTCACCATTGAAGATAATGTTAGCTGAGGGTTTTTCATATATTCCCTTTATCATGTTCAGAAAGTTTCCCTCTATTCCTCTCTTTTGCAGTGTTTTTATCAGGAAAGGGTGCTGTATTCTGTTAAATGCTTTTTCTGCATCTATAGAGATGATCATGCATTTTTTTCCTTTCGATCTTTTTATGTCGTGTATTACATTGATTGATTTTCTTATGTTGAACCATCCTTGCATACAAGGGATGAAACCCACTTGGTCATGGTGTATAATTCATTTGATGTGATGTTGAATATGATTAGCAAGTATTTTATTGAGGATTTTAGCATCTAGGTTCATTAGAGAGATTGGTCTATAATTTTCCTTTCTTGTTGCATCTTTGTTTGTCTTTGATATTACGGTAATGTTGGTATCATAGAATGAGTTAGGCAATGTTCCTTCTAAATTTTATTTTTTGGAAGAGTTTAAGCAGGATTGGTGTTAGTTCTTTCTGGAATATTTGGTAGAATTCACCTGTGAAGCCATCTGGTCCTGGGCTTTTCTCAGTTGGGAGATTTTGATGACTGATTCTATCTCTTTACTTGTGATTGACCCATTGAGTTCATCAGTTTCTTCTTTCATCAATGTAGGCTGCTTGTACGTTTTGAGGAATTTGTCCATTTCCTCTATCTTATCCTTCTGGTTGTCATATACTTTTTCAAAGTACCTCTTATGATACTCTTTATTTCTGTGGGATCAGTTGTAATACCCCCTTCCTCATTTCTTATTTTGTGTATTTTCATCTTCTCTCTTTTTTCCTTTGTTAGTCTAGATAAGAATTTGCCAATTTTATTGATCTTCTTGAAGAACCAGCTTGTGGTTTTATATTTTCTAGTGTTTTTTTATGTTCTATTTCATTTAGTTCTGCTCTAATCTTTGTCATTTCCTTCTTTCTAATTCCTCTGGGATTAGTTTGTTGTTGTTTTTCTAATTCCTCCAGGTGTGCAGTGAGAACTTCGATTTTAGTTCTTTCTTCTTTTTTGATATATGCGTTTATGGCTATGAATTCCCCTCTCAGTACAGCTTTTGCTGCGTCCCATAGGTTTTTGATATATTGTGTCATTTTCATTCATTTCAAGGTAGTTACTAATTTCTTTTGAAATTTCCTCCTTCACCCACTGTTTGTCTAAGAGTGTGATATTAGTAGAGCTACTCCTGCCTTTTTTTTTTTTTTTTTTGGTTATTTTTTGCTTGTAATATTGTTTTCCAGCCATTCACTTTCACCTCCTTGAATCCCTGGGTCTAAAGTGGGTTTCTTGTAGACACATTTAGATGGGTCATATTTCCTTACCCATTCTGCCAATATGTGTCTCTTGATTAGTGAGTATAATCCATTAATATTCAGTGTTATTACTCTCAAGGAATTATTTACATTAGCCATATTTTCTTTGGGTTTATGAATGTCATATGTTTTTCTTTTCTTTTTTTAGTTGTTCTAACACTCTCCTCCAACTCTCTCTCTCCTTTTTTTTCCCCTTTCAACCTGCAGAACTCCCTTTAATATTTCTTGAAGGGCAGGTTTCTTATTGGCATACTCTCTTAATTTCTGTTTATCTGTGAATATTTTAACTCCCATCATTTTTGAATGCGAGCTTTGCTGGATAGAGAATTCTTGGCTGAAAGTTTTTTTTCTTTCAGTACCTTAACTATGTCATACTACTGCTTCTTTGCCTCCATGGTTTCAGATGAGATATCAGCACTTAATCTTATTGAGCTTCCCTTGTAGTTGATGGTTCTCTTTTCTCTTGCTGCCTTCAATAATTTCTCTTTTTCTTGAGCATTGGATAGTTTGAGAAGTATATGTCTTAGGACAGACCTATTGGGATTTATACTGTGTGGGGTACACTGTGCTTCCTGGACATGTACATCCATCTCCCCCAATAGGTTGGGAAGTTTTCAGCCATTATTTCCTCCAACACTCCTTCTGTCCCCTTTCCCTTCTCTTCTCCCTCTGGGATGCCTAAAATGTGTATGTTTGTGTGCTTTGTTTTGTCGTTCAAATCCCTAAGTCCCTGCTGGATTTTTCCTGTCTTTTTATCTATCTGTTCAACTATCTGTTTGGTTTCAGATGTACTTTCTTCCACATCACTAATTCTTTCCTCTGCCTGTTCAAATCTGCTGTTATGTGCTTCTTGTGTCTTTTTGATATCTTGTATTGTGCCATTAATCACCATCATGTCCATTATCTTTTTATGTATATTTACAATTTCTTCAGTATGTTCTCCCAGTGTCTTCTTAATATCCTTAATCTCTTCCTTCACTTCATTAAGCTGGCCCTTGATATTTGTTTGGACAGTTTTGATTAGTTGTTTGGTGTTCTGCATCTCTTCCTGGTTTTAGTTTGTTATTGGACTGGACCATGTCTTCCTGTTTCTTGGTATGGTTTGTAATTTTTTGTTGCTGTCTGGTCATCTTTTTTATCTTGATGGGTTTATATAGTTGTTTAGCTTCTCTGTTTACTCTAGGGTTTTATTTAATTGCTGTTTTGTGTGTCCATTACGTTTTCTCTTTTATACTTTGTATACTTTATACTTTGTATACTTTTATACCTTGCTGTTGTCTGTGTTTCCTTGGAACAAATTAGGGTCAGAGAAAGCAAAAGAGGTAAGAAAAGTGAAAGGATAATATTAATAATAATAATAGTTATCATTAGAAAAGGAACCATAAAAGACCTTGGAAAATGAATATTTAACTCATGTAAGCAGTGTAGAGTAATAGGAATAAAAAGGTGGAGTACCAACAATGAAATGGGAAACTGAATAGAGAAAAATATATAGAATGAATTAAAAGGCCAGAATGATGGAGGGGAGAAGGAAAGAGAAAAGAAAAGACAAAAAGAAAAAAAGTTAATAAAAGTAAGAAAACAGGGTAGATGTGATAGAAATAAAAACCAGAAAAATTGAGGACTAAAAACAGAGGTGGAATGTAAGAACAACAACAGAAAGCAGAAGATAAAAATATAAAGGAAGAAAAAGAGATAGCATTGGTAGACAAAATCAGTATACACAGAAAAAGGGGAATCAAGGAAGAGGAAACACAGCAAACAAGAAACAAGTCAGCAACACCTACTTTTAAAAAGGGGGGTGGGGTGCGGAAGAAAGAGGAAAGAAAAACAAGAAAACTAAAAAAACTAACAAACACACAAACAAGCAGTCAACCAAAAATAAGGAAGAACAGCTTCCCTCTTAGGCCCCTGTGGAGCTTCTCAGACTTCCAGTGTTCATCAATTAATTACCCTGCAGCCTTCCCTCTGCAGGTATTGAAGTGGGTTTTAGCGAGTAAACTAAGTTAAATTTTTAAAGAAAGTAACTTTTTTTTTTTTAAGGAAAAGTAAAAGACCCAAGAGAAGCTAACACAAAATTAATGTCTATGTTTTCCCTATTCTAAAATATCAGCTGGATGTTTGATATCCCAGTGGATTACCACTCTAAGAGGAACGGGGAGCTGAACTAGGGACCTCATATATTCAAGGCAGAATCCTCTTCACTGAGCTAAACTTTCTCCTTGAGTCAGTTGGCTCTTCAGAAAGCTATCTAGTCACTTTCCCTCAGGCAGGTTTGACTCTGCATTTGGATAGATTCCTGCTGATTAGTAGTCTGTCCCTGCCTCCTTTCTATTCTTATTGCTTTCTCTCCCTGGGCAGCAGGACTAGTTCACTTTTCAAATTTAAATGGACCCTGGTGACTGAACTCACTGCAGAAAAATGTCTCTCAAACCTCTTCCAGACCACCGCCTCCTCCCAGGGGACCCTAAATAGGTCTAGGAACCTTATTAAGCGCTTTCTACTGCCCACTTCCCTTAGGGGAGTTGATATGTTGATAGTTTTCAGCATGGGACCAGTCAACTGCCTGATGCTGCCTTCTCCCCAGCCAAGTTTCCCTATGCCAGAGCAGTTAGGTAAATCAGGCTGCCTCAGCAGATTTGCTTCTCCCTTCTTCCTGTTGCCACCTTGAGCTAGCTGGTATGTTCCTCAAAGCTCAAACGGGGTCTAGGCGACCAAACCCACAGAAAGGAAACCCCTCTCCAACCTTCGCCAAAACCCTCCCACTCTTGGAGAATACGCCCTCCAGCTGGGTGGCTGGCAGGAGTCAGGGCTCAGGGCTCACAGCAGCTTTGCCTTGAGAGTTGGGCTTAGCCATCCTGCAGTTTCCAGCCTCAGGGGCAAGTAACTCAGGGTTTTACCTTGAGCAATTTATCTCCTTATACAGCTCTCTCCAGATTGATACCCTGAAGCCTCCTGCTCTGTGGGTTCCCAAAACAGCTCACAAGGGCAAGCTCTTGACCCCACTCAGCTGTTTTTTGCAAGAGAGATGGTGAGTGCACACTTAAACCGATGCCATCTTGCCCCGGTACTTGCTATTATATTTAGGTTTTTGATCCATTTTTACTTAATTTTTGTATGAGGTTTGAAAAAGGGGTCCTCTTTCTTTCTTTTGGCAATGAATATCCAGTTCTCCCAGCACCATTTGTTGAATGGACTGTTCTGCCCAAGCTGGGTGGTTTTGAAAGGCTTATCAAAAATCAACTTGACCATAGATTTTAGGGTCTGTTTCTGAACCATTAGTTCAGTTCCATTGTTCTATGTGCCTGTCTTTATGCCAGTACCATGCTGTTTTTACCACTGTAGCTAGGTAATATGATTTAAAGTCCAGAAGTGAGAGTCCTCCAAATTTGCATTTCCTTTTTAAGATGTTTCTGACTATTTAGGACCCTTTACCCTTCCAAATAAATTTGATAATATTGTTTTTCATTTATTTTTAAAATGATGGTGGAATTGTTATCAGGATTGCATTGAATCTGTATATCACTTTGGGTAGAATTGACACCTTAATGATATTTAGTCTTGCAATCTGTGAGTATGGAATGCTCTTCCAATTATTTTGGTCTTTTTAAAATTTCTTTTAACAATGAGTTGTAGTTTTCTGAATACAAGTGTTTTACATCATTGGTTAAGTTTATTCTTTTTGGTTACTTTTACTGAAATAATCTTGATTTCTAGGCTCTCTTCCAAGCACGTTTCTCCTTTCTTTTATTTTCAAACTGAAGCACATGCTTTAGTATTTCCTGCAAAGCTGGTCTCTTGGTTACAAACTCTCTCAGTTTCTTTTTATCTGTGAATATTCTAAAGTCACTCTCATTTTTGAAAGACAGCCTTGCCAGATATAAGATTCTTGGCTGGAAGTTTTTCTCTTGCAGTATCTTAAATTTATCATACTACTGTCTTCTTGCCTCCATGGTTTCTGATGAGAAATCGGCACTTAATCTTTTTGGGTATCTTTTTATATATTATGCATTGCTTTTCTCTTGCTGCTCTCAGAATTCTCTCTTTACCTTTTGCATTTGACAGTCTGATTAGTGTGTGTCTCAAAGTTGGTCTATTCAGATTTATTCATTTGGGAGTACATTGTGCTTCTTGGACATGGATATCTACATCCTTCAATAGAGTTGGGAAATTTTTTTACCATTATTTCTTCAAATAGTCCATCTGTCCCTTTTACCTCCTCTTCTCCTTCTGGAACACATGACACATATGTTTCCACATTTCTTGCTGTTTAATTCCCTGAGACTTTGTTCAATTTTTTCCATTCTTTTCTTCATCTGTTCTATTTTATGTTTGCTTTCAGAGGCTACATCTTCAAACTCCCCAATTCTTTCTTCTGCCTCCTCAAATCTGCTATTATATGATTCCAGTGTATTTTTATTCACTTACTGCTCCTGTCTTTCCCATAAGACCTATTTTTCTACATATGCTTTCAAACTCTTCTTTGTGCTCATCCAATGCCTTCTTAATATCCCTAATCTCTTTATCCATCTCATTGAATTAATTAAGGAGATTTGTTTGAACATCTATGATTGTCTCAACTCCTTTATGTCATCTGGAGGCTTATCTTGTTCCTTTAACTGGGCCATATCTTCCTGTTTCTTGATGTGGATTGCAATTTTTTGTTGGTGTTTTGGCATCTGGCTTACTAGATGTACTTATTCTGGATGCAGTTTCTATCTTTAGTTTAGGGCTCTCTTGCCCTTTCTCCCTTGCTGGTTGTTTAATAGGAGCCAAGGATATAGTTTGCTGTAAGTTTCAGAGGCTCAAGCTGCCCTCATTTCCCCAAGGACCAATGAAGCTTCTCCCAACTTTCTTCTTTGGCAGGGATAGGGACAGAGCCACATCCCTATGTAATAATCCAAGTTGTGCAGTCCTAGACTGTAGTTGCCCAGAGAGACTAACGAAGCTTCATGCTCTTTTCTCCCCTGCCTGAGGCAGGGATGGAGCTTTAGGTGTGGGCAGCAATTTGTGCCTTGTGAGTCCAAAATGACCCCAGTTGGCACAGTAGACTCCCGACTATACAGTCTGTGCCACCGAATGTACCTGCAGTTACCCAGAGAGGCTGGTGCAGGTCCCTCCAGCTTCCTCCCTGCTAGAGGTAAGGCTGAAGCCTAGACTAGTGTTGCAGTATGATCTGGGAGAAAGAAGCTGGTCCCTACTGTCACTGTGATTTTCAGTCAGCCAGGCTTCCCCTCATGCCAAGGGTGGAGTCAAAATGGCAGCTACCAGCCTCTTTCTGACTTGGACAGGTTCAAACTTTAGCTGTTCTTCGGGTTATACTTTAACCAGCTGAATTTACTAATCAGTAGGTGAAGTTGGTGGCCAACCGTCTCTTCCATCCCTGTTTTGGGAATTGGAGCTTCCAATTCCAGCCACAGAATAGCACCTGAGGCAGCTTGCTCTGCCAGAGTAGGATGATCACCAGCCTCTGCTGAGTGGCCTGTAACTTCCCAAGAGGCTGGCACAGGTTTCCCCATCTTCCTCCCTGCCAGAGGTGGGGCTGGGCTTAGGCTAAAGCTTCAATCCAATCTGCATGGAAAGAAACTGTTCCCTAACAGCACTGTGATTTTCAGTCTGCTCTGCTTCCCCTCGTGCCAGGGGCAGAGTTAAAATGGTAGCTACTGGCCTCTTTCTGACTCAGACAAGTTCAAACTAGGTGTTCTTAGGATTATACTTTAGCCAGCTGAATTTACTAATCAGTTGCTGAAGTTGGTTCCCAACCATCTCTTCCTCCCCCATTTATGGGAAGTGGAGCTTCCAACTCCAGCCATGGAATAGCTCCCAAGGTGGCTTGTGCCACCAGTGGAGGGTGGGCACCGGCCTCCATGGTATGGAGTGCTCTACACAAATCTTCTCTGCAGATGGGCAGTCTCCTTCTTCCGTTCTTTCAAGGATATTGCGGGGTGCTCTTCCGGTCTCCTGGAGCCCCCAAACAGGTGCTCTCGATAGCTCTAGGTGATTACTAACTGCCCTGTAGCATGAGCTAACTCCAGGAGCTCCTTACTCTGCCGCCATCTTGCTGGTTCCATAAATCTTTTTAATTGTTGCTATTGTTAGCTTTGCTTTGTTTACTTTTGTTTTAATAATGACATGGATAGTTTAAGTGGAAACATCACCATTTCTATGCACACCTCTTTTGTAATGGTTCCAAAGTCCCACCTTATACTTTGCCTATACTATGGAATGACCATGTTCTACTTTGTGTAGTATGCATGTAAGCAGATAGAATCTTGCGTCCACAGACAAGTATAGCTTTCTTCATTTTTCTGTAACACAATTCAATTTCAGTTTAGGAGGCCCCATTCTGCCTTGTGGGAAAACTTAATTTTGGCCAATTTATAATTGTCCTCCTCAGGTTGTATGTAAGCATTACAGGGCTTTTGAAGGTAAAGACTTTGGGGTAGAGTCATCTGACTCTTATTGTCAGATTTCATCATTTTTACTTTTTGGCTTCTTTTGAGAAGTTTTCTGTCCTACTAGATCTTTGGCTTTACATCAAGCCATTGCTAAGTGATCTCATCTTCCTGAATGGAAGACTTCTCTTTGACCTACTATTTGGCCTCCTTTCACAGATTCAGGGAACTTTCCAAAATTGCCTCTTGTTGAGCCAAGAAGGGCCTCTTGTTAATTATTATCTCCTTAGATATAAGCAGCTACAGGTGTGGGATGTAGGCCAACAGAGAAGGCCAAGGGATGTGAGTGAACATTGAGGATAGAATGGAAAACCTGCATTTATATTTCAACCTACATAGTTTTTCTGCCAAACTATATGCTTCTCAAAGACTAAATTAAAGCATTTATCCTAACCAATCTAGTTTAGTCCCTTGAAATTTCTCAGTAAATAATAATAGTATGATTGCTAGATGATAATTTGCTTTCAATTATACTCAACATTCAGGTAACAAAGACACCTCGTTTTTATTGGACTTTGTCATATATTTTAGAGTGAATAATAATGGCATAGCAACCTAATATTAAAATTGGTCTGTTTTGCCTGAAAACACGCTGGGAGAAGTGAGAGGGGAGTGCCAGGAGCATATTGTTGAGAATTCAAAAGTTAACATTTTTGAAATTGACCCTAAAGAGCAGCATTTCACCTATAGTTGCTTTTGAAATATTTGAAATACTGTTTATTCCTCTTTTCCTATGAAGTTTGTATAACAAAAAGGGTAGATTCAAAGTGAACAAAATAGAAACCACTTTTAGTTTACTATCTTTATAGTATGAGTCCCCTATAATAACTCCAATTAGCACTAATGGAAATATGTATGTAATAAATCCTTTTGGTGCCTTGAGAATATACCACAGCTCTTTTAAATCATCTGGAGCTTTTACCTCTGGATCTTTAAGAAGTGATGAACCATCAGATAGTGTTCCTGGGAAGGAATAGGAAGATAATTAGAGTAACTCCAGTTTTCTGTCTTTGCATATCACAATCATTTTTATTCTAGAAATACATTCATGCATGTCTTAATACTCCCACACAACTACATTTCTGAGAAGCTCAGGGAAAAAAAAGTATACTGGCTCATATGAGAAGAACTCTGAATATTACTAATGAGAATCTTAAGAGAATTTTGTTCTAGTATAATTATAAATATTTTATAACAGGGGTTTCAGAAGATGATTTATACCTTTAAATACATAATATCTGTTTAGCTTTAAATTTATCATTTTGCTTGATTAATTTAATAATGATTTTAAAAACTGCCAAGATAAAAGTTATCCTTTAATGCATCCATATTTTATTTCATAGGAAAATTTAATACAATCCAGTTTTTACTGGCAACTTAGATTTTGGTCCATCTATACAAATTGCTTTGATTGATTTGTTAAGGGAATAACAAAAAATTGACTTTATATAATGACTTTGATATAACAAGAAATGTTTGTTCACTTACAACTTCCAGTTCCCTAGTTTAGGACATACTTAATTTCGAAGTCCCTTTTCCTTCACAGTATTTACACTTCTGAGGAGCCCACCTGGTATACATGTTGGCTTTTTAACTCTGTGTTTAATTTCTCAACTTGCTTGTAGGTTCTATGCCCTCTTCTTAATTCTTCATTGTTTATATTGAGCACTCTTATCATTTCAGAAACTGCTCTAGTCCATCTATAATCCACTTTTCCCAATGTTTAGAGGCTTTACTCTATGATAAGTTAAGTGAAATGATAATCTTATATATGGAATAATTTCATGTTACTGTTTTTTCTTGATATGCCTTTTGTGGGGGACATAATTTCCCTAATGTCTACATCACACATTTAATTCATAAACATAGTGAATCTAAATCTGAACTTCTGATCATTCCTCACAAGACTGCCCTTCCAGCAATCCTCAATGTAACTGCTCAATTCTTCTGATGGAGATCTATTAAGTAATATCATTATAGAATATCATAGGAGTCATGAATAAGAGTGATTTGTTTATAATATTTATTTTGCAGCTTAAAAATCCAAAAATCAAAGGTATGGAGAAAATGTGCTTTTATTTTAAGTAGCTATAACCAAGATTACTTTGACTATGAAAGAATTTAGAAAACAAAATCAGGGATGTGGTTGAGCTCCAGCTGATATAGAACCTTTTTCTCACAAAAGAATTGTTCAAAGATTAGGGAGCACCTTCTTTACAACTTACAATCTGGAAAAAAGAAAGACTATGCTACAAATTAAAATACATTTTAAATTTTATTCTGTTTCCTTAGACAGATTGTCACCAGGTACTATTTCATTTGTTTAGTCAAAGCATACAAAATTATTGATCTGTATTCATTATGGTGCAAAAGATTAATAGATATCAGCAGAGATATTGAATAGTAATTTTGTGTTAAGTAGGAATATTAAACATGGTAGTTAGAGTATACTAAGTCTGTAGTTAAACAAGCATCAAATAAGAAAAGTCCACTATATGGAGTCATACTTTCCTTATGCAAATAATGCATGCTCCTATTTTGGGAATTAGTGGTCACTGTACCCCTTTTAAGAGCATCATGTTGGGGAAATTTCCTCTGTGTTAATAAATCAGTTCAAATTCATCTGTAATTATTAGGAAAGATTTCAACATTTACTTGGTTAATAAAACTATTTATTTCCCAATAAACCAGATAATTAAAGAACTTAAAAATAAACAGATTAGAAAATATTTATTTTAAATGGCATTCCATTTACACATACACTCCTTTTAATGTTTGATAACAATGGAATGGTATTTAAATGCATTAGTAAAGCTTGCTAATATTTTTTTGTAGAAGAGTTCATTTTTAAAGTGAATTCTACAGAATATCTGGTTTTGTAATTCCAGTGGAAGAGGCAGTTTTCTGACAGCAGAAAATATTTTTAAAATAATTCTTGATGGTATAAACATAGAGGCTTGCAAAGTCATAAAGGAAATCAACAAAATTATTCTTAACCCACCATCTAGGTAATCCATATGAGTTTGTTAAAATGAAAGAGATAATTACACATAACTAGAAAATCTATGAAATGAAAACTAAAACCCTCCTTCTACCAAACTCATATCTATATTCTCTTGCAAACATAACAAATTTAAGAACTTCTTGTTATCTTATAATTATTATACATAAGAAATTGTATGATATTAATTTAAGCCATATGAAATTGCTAATAGTTATCCAGAAATTTTATAGTATTCAAACTGATAGTTGTTGATTCTGTACCTTGTTTTATTTTTTTTTAATGAAATATCTTGGATTTCTTTCTATATTGGCAAATTCAATACTTAGGTATAAAATGGTTATATAGACTATAATGAATTTTATTTGATCCTCTATTGACAAGAATTTATGTTCCTTTTTGCTATTGCAATCTTTATAGATGCATACATATAAATCCACAGCTAAGCTGTGAAAGTATTGTATCCAAATGAAACACATATTAAATGTTTATAGATACACTGAAATTGCCCATGAAAACAGTTGTACTAGTTCACACTGCCACACACCCACAAAAAAATATTTCCCTCTTCACATCTTTGCCAGCACCAGCTATTGCTTATGATAGATAATAAATGAGTATCCTATTTATTTATAAGTGAGATTGAACATTTTCATATATTATTCATTTGTTTTTCTGTTTCTCTTTCAGTATATTGCCTGCTCATATATTTTGCTTTTTTACCTTAGTATTTATATGTATAACATCGATTTGTGTAACCCCTTCCAAATTAAGGCAATTGGTGTTTTACCTGTCACATATTTTTATAACTTTTCTGATTGTGATAACTTTCAAATTCATTCATGGTATTCTTGCTATGAAAAAATGTTTGATGCTATTTATTGAATAACCTTTCTTTTTATGACCTTGAACACCTAAGAAATCTTCTCTACTCTAAATTAAAATATATTATCCATGTTTGCTGTTAGAAAGTTTGGATTCATTTTTACATTCAAATCTTTGATCCAGCTGGAATTTATTTTAATATAGAAAGTGAAGTTGGTTTCTAGCTTTATGTTTCTTTCTAAAAAGTTATCCAGTTGTTACTTATTCACTACTTCGTCAAATTCTTGCATTGATATATGTAGATTTATTTATTTATTTTATTCTTGGATTTTCCAAGTTGCAAGTATATCATCTGCAAATAATGGAAATTTTGGCAGTCTAGAAAAAATTGTGGAGTAAAACTTAGTATTAATTACATGATAATGATTGAACTTTCTGGGGAAGAAAATTTATATTAGCTAAAAACTAATCTATTGAGAATACGAAATATCAGTGGGTATCTAATAGTAAAGAAGAAGTTGTTCTCAATCTCATAGGAGGAGAAGAACCATGAGAGGATATTGTCACATAAGTCAGGGAACTTGAAAAAAGTAACAATTGAGACAAGATCACTAAAACCGGCAAGAAAAACAATTTGGATTCCATTACCTGTAAAAAATCAGCATTGGAGAAGATAAAAAATGGAATGGTAAATGATTTCTCAGTTTGTAGATTATTCTTTCTAGAGATTGAGGTCAGTGGGAAAGAGAAATACATTGTGCAAACTCTATGGAAGTCAAGGAAAGATGTTTTCAAGCTAGAGCAAGAAAAGTACAATTTAAAAGCAAAGGAAAAGCCAATGGAGAGGGAGAAAAGGAGGCCGTGAGTGATTGAGAAACTTTGAGAGAAGGAAAGAGTGATGAAACAGTCCTCAGAGTCAGAAAGGATTAAAAGGTATGGTATCACTAGAATTCTGAGGAAAAGAGGGGCAAGCTAAAGTTGGAATGTCAGCCTAAAACAGGTCTCCTATTCCTCAGGTTAAGGAGAGGAGTTTAGGGCCTCTGAAACAACTAATCTGAAAAGTAGCTGAAAGGCATCTAAATTGATTCTAATATGAATGTAAATAAATTTCTAATAAAGAAATGCTTAGTAATTATCCATAACTTTCATGGTATATTAGTTTTCTGGCTACTAAAACAAATAACATACAAGGGATTGACTCAACAACAGTGTTTTATGGACTCCCGGTTTCAGAGGCAAGAAGGCTAGCTTCCTCCTGGGGTTGGTATCTTATGGCTGGCCAGCAATCTTTGGTGTTCATGGCTTTCCTGTCCATGGCAATGTACATGGCGATATCTTCTTTCTTTCCAGTTCCATTGACTCTGGATGCTCCCTGTGGCTTCCCCTTCTGTGTGCAATTTCCTTTGCTTATAAGGATCTCAGCCATAGTGGTTTAAGGCCCACCCTCACTCAGTTTGGGCACACCTTAACTAATGACATTTTCAAAGATCCTATTTATAAGTGGGTTTGCACTCATAGGACCAGGTAGGGACCTGAACATGCCTTTTGTGGGGGACATAATTCAATCGCTAGCACATGGAAAAGTAAAATGGAGATTAAGAGAAAACATTTGAAGAAATGCAAATGGGGATTTAAAGGAAAATTAAGGGTAACATTTAAACAATTGGATGCTGCAGTAACACAGAAGAAGAGATTGGTAATTAACCTAAACCTAGATATACAAAATTCTTCCCCAAAAATCAAAATTTAAAAATATTGAATTTAGAAGATTAAGGGCATTATGCTTGTTTTCAGGTGTGAATCTGACGTAGTATGATAAATCATAGATTGTAATAAAATGCTGGTTATAGTAAATACATCCAGGTAACTGTACTTGTCAGGACATTCTCAGAGTTCTCCATGGGTACTTATTGGACTTTACTTCCTAAACATGTATACACACATGCACACGCACATAAACAAATGTATCAAACAGCAAATAAAAATCCATCACACATACATCCCAAGAAGGTTTTTTGGAGGATATATTTTCCAGAATAATACAGCATTCAGCTTTTATCCAGAGCAAACATCGATATTAATGGAAGCTTTCAGCTAATAATAACGATTCAATTCTAAACACTGGTTCTTTCATTGGCAGTCATTGGACAAAAAATTTACATCTTTCTTTTCCCATATTTATATTAGAAGACCTTTATTTTACTTTTATTGCATTGAAAACTGATTTTATTGCTCTATTTCCTGACCATTTCAAAGTAATTTTCAGAATCTATTGAACAAACTTATCTTATTAGTCTTTCCCTGAGCTGTTAATAACTTTAATAATCCTATTTACACTTAAATACAAAGGAAAATTCAAATATAAATAGAAATGTAACAAGAAGAAAGATCACTATATTTTAAGAATTAATTTTTCCTGAAATCTTACTGGGATTTAATTAAATAAAGACGAACAACAGGCAATGAAGTTCTTGATTGCATTACCCCTTACATTTGCTGTAAGGGGTACTGTTATAAATTTAAAATGTTTCCTGAACTGAACTTGTTGTCATTTTTAATTCTCTGTAAATCAATATAAATTCACCATATTTGGAAATTACTTGATCTTGTTTTAGTTATGAAGCCCCTCTAAAAATACTATGAGGAACACAAAACACTGAGATATCTAGTTTATGAGCCATTCACTGTTTTATAAGTTTACATTTGAAAAGAAAATCAACTAGAGTATATATATTCTTGAGAGTGTCTCTATATGAAGTTCTTGAATACAGAATAACTTCACCTTAGGGATTTTATTACTTTCATGATCTTGGATTTTTAAAATGGAATGGATACCCATCCCCATATCACTCTTGAGGATGAAGCTTTCATGAGGACAGAGCAGATATGATAACAGACCTACTAGAGTCAGCCTTGATTTCAAGAGTTCCCATGAAACTTTCAATTGAGAAAATATAATTCCCCAAATGATGCAGCATTCGTCTTTATCCAAAACAAACTCAGATAACAGTGGTGCTTTGAGCTAATGATAGCAAAGCAATTAAGTCTTATTTTTAGAGGAATAGTTCAGCCTAGGAGAGTCCCATTTATTATTTTTTAAAGAAATGAATAAAATATATTGCTCTGTTTAAGAGAATCTGTGGTCCCTTTAGGAGCATAATATGTGAGTTAAAG
This sequence comes from Tolypeutes matacus, assembly GCA_026826555.1. Classification (NCBI taxonomy): domain Eukaryota; kingdom Metazoa; phylum Chordata; class Mammalia; order Cingulata; family Chlamyphoridae; genus Tolypeutes; species Tolypeutes matacus. Next base: position 4,772,239 of record JAKSZT010054474.1, on the reverse strand, counting down.
TTTTCATTGACAAGGGATTTTCAAATTTTATTTTTAAATGTAATGAATTATTTCCATGTATATGATGTTAATATTACAGCACTGTATGTTCCCTACTGAAGAGAGTTCACCATTGCACATTTTAATATTTACATCCAATCTGAATCTTAAAGAGCTTCTCATTGTGGAAGCTTAATAATTTAGAGCCCCAACCTTGACAGATATCAGGAAGCAGAATAAAATTAGAAGAGAAGATAAAAGGGTAAAAATAAATAAAATGTAGAGTTATACACTTTCCTTAATATTAAGCTTTCAGGAGTTCTTGGTTAAAGAGATTATGCTGGCAGTACTAGCAGAATTGTAGATGATACTGCTGCAGCTACAAACTTCAAGGAAAGACAAACCAGCCTACTTCAGAAATGGGCCATCAAGCTAATGAGTGGGTGTGGGAAGTACAAGTAATGAGGACTACGAAGAGGAGAAAGCACTACATTTCAGGAGTGCTAAACTGTTCAAATTATTCCTGACAGCTCCTATTCCCCCATATCTAAACTAAAATCCCAGTTGTTCTTATCTACAATTGACAAGAGGAAGGTATTGGCTGAAAGGAGACTGACAAAAGAAACCATCCAAAATCATGAAGTGATGTCTAAATGACTGTTCCAAGGTAGTTTCTGAAATTTCAGAAAATAATCTTTCAACAAATATTTAAGATGAAGATTAACTCAGCTTGGAAATGGAGCTCAAAATACTCATATTTTCCATGCTGCAAACTTATTTATTTAAATGTATATCTTATTAATAAATAGGAAAGGGAATAGGATTGTATTATATACCCAGAAAAATTTCCCTTGCAATTATTCAGTAACATAGTGCATCCACATTAAAAATGAATTATTCAGTAGAATATATAGTATTCTCATATTTCTAATATTTAGCAACAAATGAAGATGATAATACTCATTTCTTGAAACGTTTTAAATACCATTGCCATTACTCTTTTGAACAGTTCATCTTTCTAAAAATCTAGGAGTAAATTACTTCTTTATGATACCTAAATCTCTCTGAGTCTACAATATAAACTTTATATAAGATTCATACTAGCAACCCCTATTCTTTCAATATTTTACTCAAATTAATATAAGGTTTTCTAGTAATCTATCACTATTCCTGAAAAATATGAAGAGATTAAAAGTGAATTCATAGCATAATAAATAGTCCTATCATATAATGAAAGATGAATAAAGAGCAGAGACAGTAAGAAAATCTCTTGAAATTATATCTTTCTATACACCAACAAATACTGTCTAGTACCAATTTTATGCAAGTCAGTTTGTTGGGTACTATGAAGTATACAAAGACACATAAAATGCAGCTCCTACTCTTAAAGAGTATTGCCCCTGACTTAATTCTGACTTCATCTTTTCTTACCTTGACAATAATTATCTTACAAAAATTATCTAATTCTTCCTACATCCAGCTCCTTTTCCTTTTGGTGCCCCTGAGTTCTCCTGTTTCAAACTGCTTTAAATTTTTCTATGATTCCCCATAGCCCAAAACTGCTTAGCACGCTGTCCACGATTTTCCAATATCTGATACTAGTCTGACTCTTTAGGTGTACCTTTATCAGCATGCCCTTTCCATGTACATTGCAAATTTACAACACCAAAATACTCGTTCTACAATAACTTTATGACTTTGTAGATACTCCTTTTACCTGCTATGCATTTACCCAGTAAAAAAAAAAGTATGCTTGTCCATTAAATTCAAATGCCTTCTTTTCCAAGAAATTTTCCCTCATCTCTTCCTACATCTTCCTATGTAGTACGTATTTCCTCCTCGGTGTTCCTAAGCCACCCAGTTTAATATGTTATTATTTCATACTACTTTGCTTCATTGTTAATTGCTTGCTAGACTTTTCTTTGCTTTCAAACTATTTCAATTGTTGTTTCTTTTTTCTTTTTTTGGTATAGTTGCCTTCTAATGAAAACTACTTGATTTTTTTTTTCAGGGATATTCATAATAATGAATATCTTCCCATTTAAATAGGACATTATGTAAAAATTAGAACTACATCTTAGTTACCTTTTTCCTAATCAATAAATATATACTGATTGGATTGAAAGGTAACATAAATTGAGTTGTTTTGAAAATAATTAATTGGAAAATGCTTCAGAAGTAAGTAATTTATATAATGAAAGAAGGAAACTTGAGCTTTGCTATCAAAATTAGCACCAAAAATAAAAATCCTTTGAGTAATGTCACTTTACATGTTTTAAGTTTTGTTAGAAACAATTTGTACTTCAAGTTACAGAAGGTTTGAATTATAGTACAAGAATAATATACAAAACATAAAACATTATGAAAACAAATGTTTATTCTATAAATAAATCAAGAGATTATTTATGCTTAAGTACTTTTGCTTTAATGTTACTGGTTCTGGCTAATGAATGAGAAATTAGTTGATAGACTAGGAAGGAGCAAAGTGGTCCACCAGAAAATAAGAAATAACCTAATGAGTGAGATTCAAGGTTTATCTAATTAAATATTCCAAACCCACTTGTTGGCAGGGCATTTGCCAATAGGGTGTGGTTGTTCTACATGAAAATAATCCTTAAATATCTCTTTGTTGCTTTATTCATTTCTTCTGAGTCCTTACTCTATATATTTTTCAAATCATTTTTACCAAAATTTTTGTTAGAGATGTTGTAGGTTTATAGAAATATTATGCATGAAATACATAAAATACAGAGTTCCAATATGCTACCTGTGATGTTAATTGTGTCAACTTGTCCAGGTTATGGTATCCAGTTGTTTGGTCAAGCAAGCACCGACCCAATTATTACTGTGAGGACAATTTGTGGGACTTAAATCATCAGTAAGTTGATTGCATCCATGGCTGATTACATCTCTGATCAATTTAAGAGATTGCCTTCAACAATGAGAGAAGCCTTTTCCAATCAGTTGAAGGCTTTAAAAGAAGAATGTCCATCTCTGCTTCAGCCAATCAGCTTCTCCTGGGGAATTCATCATAAACCTTCACAGGGGTTCCTATCTTCCAGTCTGCCCTATAGAATTTGGATTTGCCCATTTCAAGAGTCATGTGAGACAATTCTTATAGAGATCTCATAATATTTACAGATCTCTACTATTGGTTCTGTTTCCCTAGAGAACACTGACTAATAAATCTTTGGTACCGAGAGTAGGGTGCTGTTTCAGCAAATACCAAAACGTGGAAATGGCTTGGGAATTGGGTAATGAGTAGAGGCTAGAAGAAGTACAAGGTCCTTGATAGAAAAGACCTAGATTACTGTGAAGAGACTGTTGGGGAGAAAAATGAATACTTCTCATATGGGAAATAAAGGTACTTCCAATGAGGCTTTAGAGGAAAATGGTGAATGTGTTATTGGGAACTGGATGAAAGGTGATCTTTGTTTTATATGTGGTAGAGAACTTGGCAAAATTGAATTATGATGTCGGATGAAAGCAGAATTTGAAAGCAATGAACTTGGATATTGTGATGGTTAGGCTAATGTGTCAGGTAATTGTGCCCAGTTGTTTGGCCAAGCCAACACTGGGCTAATTGTAATACAAGGACAATTATGGGCTTTAGTCATCAGTGAGTTTACTGCATAGATGGCTAATTACATCTACATCGACCAGGGAGATTGCCTTGAGTGATGCTTTATCCAATTAGTTGAATGCCTTAAAGTAGGAAGTGATTTCAGCATTCAGAAAGAATTTCCCAGCTCCTATTTGGACAGCCAATGTCTCCTAAAAACTCATCAAGGACCTTCATTGGAATTTCATTGGAGTCCCTGGTTTGCAGCCTCCCTGCAGAACCTGGACTTGTGCATCCCCACAGTTTTATAAAGCTCATACTATTTACAGATACCTCCTGTTGATTCTATTTCCCAAAAGAACCCTGACTAATGCATATATTTAGCAGAGGAAATGTCCAAGCTGAATGTGGGAAATGCAGCCTGGCTTTTCTTTGCAGCTTATAGTAAAATGAAAGAGGATAGGGATAAGCTGAGGACTGAACTCTAGGTACACAGAAACCAGAAACTTAAGGTTTGGAAAATTCTGAGCTTCTGGAAAGTGAATCTCCAGAGAATAGAGCTCCATGTGAGGTTTTAATTGAACATGGATCTAGTCCACCATTTCAGTGCAAATCAGGACTGGCAATCCGGTTATCTATGAATGATCTGTGGAAAGTTCTTTTGTTGATGGTTTGGACCCCTGTGTAATACATGCAAAACTGACAAGTTTTTAGCCAGATCTATATGAACAGAACCATTGTCAGCCTGGACTAAAAGGGACAGAAAAGGGACAGATTGAAGGAAAATCATTTTGAGGGCAGAACCATGAAAGCTGATGTCTGGACCAAGCTTCTCAGGCCAAGATTTGGCCCACCCATGTGTGTGGAAAGGCTGATTGTGCTCTGGTGCTTGGGTGGAGAGGGCATGGATTCCGCCTCTTTTTTTCAAGAAGAATGCTGCCACCCCAGTATTCAGAATGGGTAGGCATATTCCCCAGGAGAGTTTGGCCATCATCCCAGCATTCTGAGATGGTTGAGCCTTTGCCCAGAGGAGAGTGGAGAGTTGGCCATTACAATAATGCTTGGAAAGAGTGGAGCCTTCACCCCAGTGTTTGGGGAAAACAGGACTGTTGCCCAAGAATGTGGAAGGGATTGGGCTACCATTCCATCAGGCCCAGGGGAGAAAACATAGTTCCACATATGACTCTCAGACCTTGAAATTTTATAGAGTATGCCCTGCAGGGTTTCAGAATTGCTTAGGACCAATGACTCCTATTTTCCTTCCAATTTCTCCCTGTAGGAATGGAAATGTTTATTACATATAAACATATGTAATAACATAGCTCATTGTTTATAATATGGTTCACTGTGTTGTAGAGTCCTATGTTGTTTTTTAATTTTTATACTAATATCTGGTTTATTTCACTCAACAAGACTTTTCAAGGTTAGTGCACCTTGTTGACTGAATCAGAGCTTCATTCTTTTTTAATACTGAATTAAAAAATTGTATGTATATCCCATATTTTGTGTGTCCGTTCATAGTTATATGGGCACTTGGGTTGCTTCCATATTTTGGCAATTGTGAATAATACCACTGTGAACATTAGTGTGCAAATATCTGTTTGATTCCCTGCTTTCAATTCATCTTGATATATACCTAGTAGCAGGGTTTGTCATATGTTAATTCTATATTTAGCTTTCAGAAGAATTGCCAAACTGTCTTCCATAGTGGCTGCAACATTTTACAAACCTACTAGCAAAGAAGGAGTGTAACTATTTTTCCACATCCTCTCCAACACTTGTAATTTCCTGTTTTATAATAGTAGCAATTCTAGTGGGTGTGAAGTGGTATATCATTATGGTTTTGATTTACATTTGCATAATAGCAAATGATGTTAAGCGTCTTTTCATGTCATTTTTAGCCATTTGTATATCCTCTTTGGAGAAAGAACTAATCAAGTCTTTGGCTCATTTTTAAATGGCTTGTCTTTTGATTGTTGAGTTGTAGGATTTCTTTATATATTCTGGATATTAAACCATTATATGGCATATGTGGTTTCCAAATATTTTCTCCCATTGAGTAGTTTGTCTTTTCACATTCATTATAAAATCATTTGATGCCTAACTGTTTCTAATTTTTATGAGGTCCCATTTAACCATTTATTCTTTTGTTCCTTGTGTTTTGGGTGTAAAGTCTAAGAAACCATTGCCAAACACAATATCCTGAGGATGCTTCCCTATGATTTCCTCTAGGAGTTTTATAGTCCTGGTTCTTGTATTTAGGTATTTTATCCATATTGAATTAGTTTTACGGAGTGAGATAAGGGTCCTCCTTCATTCTTTTGTATATGGGTATTCAGTAATCCCAGCATCATTTGTTAAAGAGACTAATCATTCTCAATTTGGACATGGCAGACATGTCAAAAATCAAATGGCTATAGATGTGAGGCTCTATTTCTGAACTCTCTATTTGATTCCATTGGCTTATGTATTTATCCTTGTACCAGTACTGTAATATTTTGATGATTATAGCTTTGTACTCAGTTTTAAGGTCAGAAAGTGAGAGTCAACTAGCTTTGTTCTTTTTTTTCTAGATTTTTGGCTATTAGGGGCCCCCTACCCTTCCAAATAAATTTGATAACTGGTTTTTCCATTTCTGCAAGGTAGTCTGTTAGAATTTTTATTGGTATTGCATTGAATCTGTAAATCATTTTGGGTAGATTTTACATCTTAACAATATTTAGTTTTCCAATCCATGAGCATTGAATATCCTTCCATATATTTAGATCTTATTTGATTTCTCTTATCCAAATTGTGTTCTTTTCCATGTATAAGACCTTTTTATCCTTGGTTAAATTTATTCTCTGATATTTGATTCTTTGAGTTATTAATATAATTGGATTTTTTCTTGATTTCCTAAGATTGCTCATTATTAGTGTACAGAAATGCTACCGATTTTTACATGTTGATCTTATACCTGCCACTTTACTGAAAATAATTAGCTTTGTTGTAGATTTTTTGGACTTTCTATATGTAGGGTAATGTCATCTGCAGATAGTGGAAGTTTTGCTTCTTCCATTCTGATCTGGATGCCTTTTATTTCTTTTACTTGCTTAACTGTTCTGGTACAATGTTGAATAACAGATGTGAGAGTGGACATCCTTATCTTTTGACAGATCTTTGAAGGAAAGCTTTCAGTCTTTCACCATTGAGTATGATGTTAGCTGTGGGTTTTTCATATTTGCTCTTTATCATGTTGAGGAAGATTCCTTTAATTCTATTTTTCAAAGTGTTTTTATCAAGGAAGAATGCTGAATTTTGTCCAATGCCTTTTGACATTGAGATGATTATATGTTTTCCCCCTTTGTTCTGTTAATGTGGTGCATTACATTAATTTACTTTCTTAGGTTGAATCACCCTTGCTTACCTTGGATAAAATCCACTTGTTCATTGTGTATAATTCTTTAAATGTGCTTTGGATTCGATTTGCTCTTATTTTGTTGCAGATATATGCATCTATTCATAAGAGAAATTGGCATGTAATTTTCTTTTCTTGTAATACCTGGCTTTGGTATTAGGGTGATGTTAGCTTCACAGACTGAGTCAGGTATTGTTCCCTCCTGTTCAAATTTTTTGGAAGAGTTTGAGCAGGATTGATATTAATTCTTCTTTGAATGATTGGTAGAATTCACCTCTGAAGCCATCTGGTCCTGAGCTTTTCTTTTTCTGAGGTTTTTGATGATGAACTCAATCTCTTTACTTGTAATTTGTCTCTTGAGATCTTCTATTTCTTCTAGATTCAGTGTAGATTTTCTTGTGTTTCTAGGAATTTGTCCATTTCATCTAAGCTGTGTAATTTGTTGGCATAAAGTTGTCCATAGTATCCTCTTATGATCCTTTTTATTTCTGTGGGGTCAGTAGTAATGTTCCCCTCTTATTTCTGATTTTCTATATTTGTATCTTCTCTCAATTTTTTTTCTTTGTCAGTCTATCTAAAGGTTTATCAATTCTATTGATCTTTTAAAAGAACCAACTTTTGGTTTTGTTAATGCTCTCTATTGTTTTTCATGCTTTATTTGTTTATTTATGCTCTAGTCTTTGTTATTTCTTTCTTCTGCCTGTTGTGCATTTAGTTTGCTGTTCTTTTTCTAATTCCTCCAGGTATGCAATGCATCTTTGGTGTTTAGGTATTTCTTCTTTTTTAATGTAAGCATTTAGGGCTATAAATTTCCCTTCAGCACTGTCTTTGCTGCATCACATAAGTTTTAATATTTTGGTTTTTGTTTGTTTTCATTTGTCTCAAGATATTTTCTGCACTCTCTTTTGATTTCCTCTTTGATCCATTGATTGTTTAAGAGTGTTATTTAACATCCACATATTTGTGGGATTTCCAGTTCTCTGCCTGTTATTGATTTCCAGATTCATTACATTGTGGTCAGAGAAGATGCTTTGATAATTTCAACCTTTTAAATTTATTGACATTTGTTTGGTCACCCAACATGAGGTCTATCCTGGGGATTGATCCACATGCACTTGAGAACTATGTGTATGCTGCTGTTTGAGGATGTAATGTTTTTTATTTGCCTGTTAAGTCTATTTCATTTATCTTATTATTAAAGTTCTCTGTTTCTTTCTTACTCTTTTGTCTAGTTTTTCTATATGTTGATGAGAGTGTTGTATTGAAGTCTTCAACTATTATTGTAGAAGTGTCAATTTCTCCCTTTACGTTTGCCAGTGTTTGCCTCATGTATATTGAGACACCATGGTTAAGTGCACAAATATGTATGATTGTTGTTTCTTCTTGTATGAGTGACACTTTTATAAATACATAATGCCCTTCTTTGTTTCTTGTAAAAGCTTTGACTTAAAGTCTATTTTTTCTGATATTAATATAGTTACCCCATCTCTCTTTTGGTTACTATTTCATTGATTATCTTTTTCTGTCCTTTAACTTTCAACCTACTTGTGTCTTTGGGTCTAAGGTGAGTCTCTTGTAAACAGCATATAGTTGAATCTGGCTTTTATATCATGCTCCAAATAGGTATCTTTTGATTGGAGAGTTTAATTCATTAACATTCAGTGTTATTACTGTAAGGTAATAAATACTTCAGCCATTTTGTCCTTTGGTTTTCTTTTTTTAGTCATATCTTATTTTTTTGTCTCTCTTTCTCTTTATTGTAATATCCTTTTTGTATGGTTGATCTTTTGAGTTGTATCTGTCCGATCTCTCCTCATTTCTGTTTCTGGATACTTAAAAAATACTTTCTTTGTGGTACTCTGTGGTTTGTATTAAACAACCTGTGTTTATAACCTACTAATATGAACTCAGCTTCAAAGCATACTTATACTCTACTCCCATACCCTTCCCTTTCCTCTCTTTATGTTGTTTTTGTCCCACATTACCTCTTTATATGTTGTGAGTCCATTATCAGGAAATATGACTTTTTCTTGTTTAATTGTATTCTGACTCTTATAGGAATTAAAGAGTAGAGTTATATATTGAGGATACAATACTATTGGGTGTTACATTTATCCATTTAGAAACTTTACTTCTTCTCATTGCTCCAAGCCACTCTCTCTTGTCTTTTCATTTCAACTTGAAGAATTCCCTTTTGTTGAGGAGTTCTCAGTTTCTTTTTATCTGTGAATATTTTAAACTCTCCCTTATTTTTGAAGGCCAATTTTGATGGATAAAGAATTTTTGCCTTGCTGTATTTCTCTTTCATATTCTTTTAAATATATCATACCACTGGTCTTTGTACCTCTATCATTTCTGATCAGAAATCAGCACTTAGTCTTTTTGAGGATCCCTTGTATGTAATAAATCAGTTTTCTCTTACTGCTTCCAGAATTCTCTTTTCATCTTTGGCATTTAACATTCTGCTTAAAATGTGTCTTAGAGTAGGTCTGTTGGGGTTTATTCTGTTTGGATTGAGTTGCAGTTCTTGGGTGTTTATTCGTGTTTTTTTATTAGAGCTGGGAAATTGTTGGCCATTATTTCCTCAAATATTCTTTCTGCTCCTTTCTCCTTCTCTTCCCTTTCTGGTTGATCCATGATGTGTATGTTTTATGCTTCATGCTGTCAGTCAAGTCCCTGAGATACTGGTCAAATTTTTTCTATTCTTTTTTCTATCTGTTCTTTAGGCTGTATAATTTCAATTGTCCTGTTTTCTTGTTCACTGATTCTTTCCTTTTTCCTGTTCAAAACTGCTATTATATGGCTCTATTGTATTTTTAATCTCCATGCTTGTGCCTTTCATCACCATAATTTCTGTTATGTATACTTTTAAACTTTCAAATTCTTCTTTATGCTCACACATTGTCTTTTTAATATCATTTAGCACTACACCTACCCTTATTTTCCTTCATCTCCTTGAATTGACATAGGATATTTGTTTAAACTTCTTTTTACTTTTTTTCCCTTGACTGAGTCATATCTTCCTGTTTCTTAATATGACTTGTAATTTTTTTGCTGATGTCTGGGCAGGTGATTAATTTGCTGCATTAACTCTGAAGGTTAGTTTCACCCTCTTGCCTGGGGTTTTATTATTTATTGCCTTTATGTTAAGACTCTTTTTTCACACTTGTTCCAATTAATTCTGAATATTTAGATGTTCAGATTTTCTCAGCTCTTTTGCACCTGATTCTTGCCCCGGATATATGGTACAATTTTTAAGATTGCCCTTATGTGTGCATTTGTTTCACCTCCGGGAGAAAACTTTGTTCTTCTGCTCCTTCTCTGAGAATCTTGATATGTTCTGTTTGCTTTTATGCAAAACTTCCTCTCCAGCTCCTATGTTTTGTTTAAATTCTCTCCTTCATTCAATGCCCCCTTTTCATTACACTTTTTGGTTCTGGACCCTGTCCTACCTTACCGCAATTCAGTCACTCTCTCCTCTCCGCCCCCCCGCCCCCCCCTTTTTTTCTGTAAGCCTTTTCTGCCTCTGCTTCCTTCCTCTTAGGGTATCCCAGTATCCCACTCAGAGCTGCCAGATGGGGTCAGTCTTGAAAGGTCCATTTTGCATATAGTGGTCCAGCAAACAGACTGGATTGAATGTCTGCACCTACCTCTTGCCACCAGTTCTGATGCAGTCTCATTTTGCCCTGGGGCCACCTTTGTATTTGGCACTCCTCAACCATTTGTCTTCCACCCTGAGTCTGCAAACTTGGGTCCTTGTGCCTGCAAACTTGGGTCCTTGTGCCTGCATATGCATGGGGTTCTAACTCACTGATGTGTCTTTATGGTCTGCATCCACAGCAGGAGGGATCCAGGCTCTGCCACCTCTGTGTGACTCTTAAGTTGCATGGGACTGAGTGAGAGGGAGGGGTCTGGAATGATGGGTCTAAGTTATAAATCTCCTATATGAGTTTAGTATTTTTTCTCCTTTTTCTTTAATTCAGCATTTGTGGAGTCCTTCTCCAGTCACTATCATATTCCAGAGTTCTAAGCAAGTGTCACTTGTCCTTTTATTAGTTTACTCTGAAGGAAGACTTTTCCAGGCCTGTCTTATGTCACAACATTGTTTACATCACTCAAATCTTTGTTGATCCTATTAATATTTTCAACTTTAATTACAACTTTAACAGAGTTCACATACTAATTCAAAACAACTAAATCCAAGTACTATTTACCAAATGCTGATGATAAACAAGATTCTATGCTGAGCAATGATATACAAAGACCTAACAACAGTATATGTCTTTTAAAAAGTTGACTTATGTAAACAGACTGTTATAAAAGAGCATGCTAATTTCAGCAAAAGGTAAATTGTAAAACAATGTGGCTGTTCCGAAGTTTATCTGGACTGTTTACAGACATTCTTGCCAGCCCTCAGTTGTCCCTTACAAAAGAATATTCTCAGAAATGAAGTTTATACTTCCCTTCATCACATGATTATATGCCTAGAGGAAGAAGTTTTTCCTTATATCCCATCTGCCTCAGAGTATATGCTCAAAGATTGTGAAACAAAAGATCTCCAAAAATTCATTCCTCTTATCAACCAGATTACAGTCAAATTTAAGATACAGGTATCCCAGTTTTTACAACAAATGCCCATGCCCCTGCTTCATGCAATTTTTGAAGTGCTGCTCCATCTAGCAGAAGCAAATGACCAGTCTTCTGCTTTGTAAAATCAAATGTTGTGGAAGAGTTACTTTGCTTTCCTATAAACTGTCACAGGGAGTGGAATGAGCGAAGTCGTAGCAAACCAAAGCACAGAGCATGTAGAATGGGTATTGGTTACTATCATCCAAGCAGTGGTCGAATACCCAGATCCAATTGCACAGAAAACATATTTTATCATCTTTTCAAAATTGGTAGGTCTCTAGGGAGGTAAAGATGGGCTAATGGGATTTGCTGATATTGTTTAAAAGCTCATTGTCCCTGCATGTTCCTAGCACCTTTAAAACAAGCCTTTGACCTGGCAAATGCACAAACATAATGACTTTACCTGAGTGTGCAGTGTCACTGAAAACAATTCCTTTCAAATGGGGCCCAGAATATGTTCAGTATTTTCAACAGGAATACCTGCCCTTCTTGCCAGAAGCTCCAGGAATAATTCAGAAGTTTTGTCAAGCACTCAGCAGCCTGATGCTAAAGTTTTTTAAATTGCTTAAAGGTGTTCTTCCAGAGAGCAAAGTCCTAAGGACTGGATCTCCTTGTGCCTACTTGATGATCAGGAATTCTAATTTATAAAAATGTGATTTTTGTATGCCATTCACATTGATCTTTTTAAAATAGCTTGAGTTTACTCTGGTATATGTATTGGGATTTTTCTGTAAAATGGGTTTAATTTGCTCTATATACAGGTGTATGACAACATGAGAAGTTGCTGGCATGCCAACTCACTGTTCTATATAAAATGCTGTTAAAAAAAACACAGCAAACTTATCCTAGTACCTTAATATTCTTAATTTGAAAATTTAAGTCAAGTCTTTTACAAAGACTATAGCAGTAAAAACAATGTACTTTTAAAAACTGCTGAATATAAAATGTTTGAGAAATTTCATTTTCTTGAATGTGTGCAGACATATTAAGGATGGTGGGAATACAACAATCAAAACTAATTTTTTGTAGATAGCCATTACATTCTTTAAACTGTTTCAATACCTATGTGTATTTACAAAAGAGAATGTGTTTATAAATTAATTGATTTAAAGGTAGGTATCAGTGTAAAACATTTTTTTATAAAAAAATAAATTTTATGTGGTGGGGAAAAAAAGAGCATGCTAAAATAGTGATATTTTTACATGTACAATATTATAAGGAGCCCTGAGGAGGAGCATGGAACCTGTGCTAGTGGGGTAGATAGAATTTTCAGGTGGAAATAAAGCATATGAGAAAATTGAAGGTAAAATTAGGCTGTCAAAAGTAGGGGGAGATGAAGAAGAAATTGTAAATCTAAGCAGAGGAGAGTGTGAGAGTGTGATTCAAAGCATAGAAGAGTATGAATCAGCAGTACTAGAAACTACAGACAGTCCAGGATTGATGAGAAACAAACTACTATGAAAATGCCATCAAGGAATGATGAGTATTTCTAATGTCTTAGAATGTGATATATAAAAAGTTGTTTGGTTGCTTTTTCTTTTGATTTAAACATCTTTTAAAAAATAATCTGAACTTTTAAAACAGCCTTAATAATTATAATAGTAATGAATAGCATTTGTTGAAGGTTTATATGCTAAATATTATGTTAAGTACTTTGCATCTGTCATCAAACTTTATTCTCACAACATCATATGAAGCAGGTAATATTACTAGTCCCATTTTTCAGAATGAGGAAATAAAAATTTAAAAAAATAAACATATTAGTCTTATTTTTGCCAAATCTTGGGATACAGATAATTTTAGTTAACTTCTCTGAACACTTTATTTCTCTGTATTATTCTGAGGTAATAATTAAACTTTCACTAATTGCATATTCAAGTAAAGAATTTTTCAAATGAGTTTTCAGTTCTAAGTAAGTGCTTGTATTTTGCCATTTGCTCTGTCCTCTAGAATTATGTGGAATTTTCTATGGAAAAAAAAATAGCAACCCCATCTTCACTGATTTTCTTTTATAAATGATTATTTTTTTTTCCAAAACTCTTTAACTCCCTATTTCATATTTTTACACCACTTTTTAAATTACCATTATCCATTCATTCATTCAGGATTAGATCATGGATATTATATATTTTTAAGTCCTTTCTCTCTTCCCTCTTTGAATTGACAAGTTTCTCTCCAAAAATGGATGCCATTTTTCTGTTTTATGAAGCAGATGATATATCTAGTATTAAAACACCATCAATATCAACATCTTGATTTCTTAACCTTAATAAATTTCTATTCTGAAACTGCTCATTATCATATCTACCCCTTAAGCCTAGAAAAAAATTAGCTTTCATTTGTGTTGTCCTTAACTTGTTTTTCTCTATTTGGATTCTTTGAATTAGATTAAGGGAGACCTACATCAAAAATATAAGTAACTTCCCCTTGATATCTCATAATTAAAGTGCCACCCAGTCCCACCCAAAATTCTTTCTTTCCTTTTCTCAATCATTCCTTAATATACCCAAAAATATTTATTATGTCCCAAGAATTTAACTTGTCCAACTGTTTTTTATGATGTAAAATGCATTTTGGTTTTGAATTTTGAAAAGAATTCATTTCATTACTTTAAATGTTTGTCATACATTATGTCATTATATTATAAAAATGAAATCCTAGTTGAGCTTAAAAATATCCAACTCTCCATCTATCTCTAAACCAAATCCTCCATCAACTGAATCATTAGCACAAATCAGTTATCTCTTTTGACTAGGGGTTCTCAAATGTTCTTGTGAAAAACAATTATTTAAGAGCAATCATTTGAAAATCATCTGGTCCTGCCCAAGGACATCTGAGGTAGGAAACAAAAATCCATATTTGTAACGAACTTCATATAATTATGATGCAGACAGTCCTCAAGCCACAATGAAGAATTAAATGTGGCCCTGTGATTAAGTTCTGGCCAATGAGCTGTAACCAGTTCTGCTCTTTGGAATTTCTGGGTAGCCTGTCTACAGGGAGTCTACTAATCTTAGAGGGTCAACTACTTGCCATTATACCTTTTTATGTTTCTTTCAGTTTTCAATGAAGATATGGTATCTGGAGTTTCAATATCTATCTTGGATCATCTGTAACCTAGAAGATAGAAGTCATATGCCTCAGTAGAACAAACGATAGAAGCTAGGTCCCTGATGAAACCATGACACCACAATAATATCCTTGAACTTCTTGGAAACCTGGGTATCTCCAGGGTTTCTTAATATGAGAGATTTTCAGCCAATTTAAGTAACTTTTGGGGAGCAGGATTTTTGTATATGCAGCTGAACATCATACTATCTTAAATAACCAACATGGGAATGTGTAACATAAGTTAAAACAGAGAAGAGAACTCTGAACACTGTTATAACTTCTTCCTAATAATATACATGCATTTAAAAAGAAAATAATTAATATAAACAGCAATTTTCTCAGAACACACACAAATTTTATGATTGCATGAAATCATATAATCATAGATAGCTATCCAAATATAAGAACACTATGAAAAACCAACTAAAGAATGAATAATGATAACATTAAATGAAAACATTAAAGAATGGAGAGAGAAAATGTAGTCATACCATTTGTAAGTGGTAATTTTGATAATTTTGGAAACTTCCTCCATGTGAAAAGAAATCATCCTTCAACCCAGAGACAGCATTAAGTGGTGTATGGAAGTGGATGGGTGGGGATTGTTACCCTGTATTTCTCAGATTACCGAAATCAATGAAAGATGCTACAAGAATTTGGATGATCAAGGGATTTAATATCCAAACTGGCTACAATTTCAAACTAAAAATGAGCAAACCAATTTAGAATCAATTTCTAACATAAAATAGAATATAGGATAAAGGAATTTGTATGTAACAGAAACTAAACAGTGTCTTAAATAATATTGGTTTATATTTATCAACTTTAGAAATCTGGCAGTAGGTTTCCAAAGCTGGTTAATTTACTCTAGTAAGTAAATATGGAGTCTGGTTTTAAAGAAAACTTCCTTTTCTGCTATCACAGACTTTGTATTTTGTCCCAGTGATTACGAGATGACTGCTCAAACTCAGACCTATAACCTAGGCAGGATGAAGAGGAAAAAGGCACAAAGCAAGAGATGCATGTTAACTGATACTTGTCTCTTTATTAAAGAAATTACGTATTCTCAGAAACTCCTTCTCAGTAGACATCTGCTTATATCTCACTGCATGTAACATGTTCTCATAATTGCCCCCAACTGCAAGGGAAGTCTAGAGACATAAGCATTTTCATTAGGCACATTCCCCCAAACAAAATCAGTGGATAAAGGATATTGGTTAGGAAACAAGTGATACTCGTTATAAAAGTGAGGGGAGAGGGTGGTGAAATTACCAGTGAATTTAGACAACAGCCAAATGGAAAGTATTTTTCATCATTCATTTCTATATTATTTCTACAAATTTTACTAATAATGAGAGTGAAAGGCAAAATGAGCTGAACTACACAAACATTATTTAACCAAAAACATGCAAATTCTTTTACTGTCTTGTGAAAAAAATAAAAAAGAAATGTTTCTAATAATACTTTTAGTTACCTTGTGAAACATAATCCTTCGCTGATACATAAAGAATTATCAATATGTAAAGTTGGAAAATATTGTTTTGTTTAATTTTATGTTTTTCCATTATTTCAAATTGACTTTTTTATATCAAGATGAATTTATTCCTTGTATATTGTAGCAAAAATTTAGCACAAACATGTTAATCATTTTTTATGATAAAGAAAATATTATATTTTATTTTTATATTCATATTATTGATCATAAATTCCAACCAAAACATTCTCCAGAGTGAATTGAGAATAAATAAGAAGGATAAAGTCATGATATATATATGATATTTCTCCCACTGATTTCAATGTCTTTAGAATTTTTCTTACAGGAGTTGAGAAATTACGACAAAGTTAGTGTCAAATTTTACTTTTATATTAAGTGTTTTCAATCTGTATGCTTAATATAACTTTCATATTTATTAAATTACTGGTGTTTTTCATATTAGATAAAATTATTTTGACTACTGAATTTTTTGTCAAAACATTTATTTCAGCAATGCAACTTAAAGTAGTAATCAGGGAGGAGGGGCAGGATAGCAGCAAAGTAAGAAGCTCCAAGAGTCAGCTTGTCCTACAGTGTGGTTAGTAATCACCCAGAGTTACTTAAATCACCTATTTGAGGGCCCTAGGAGACCAGAAGAGCATCCTGCAACATCCTTGAAGAACGGAAGGAAGATATTGCCCATCTGCAGTGATGATTCATGCATTAGTAGAGGACACCACACCAAGGAGGCCAGTGCCCATCCCCTGCGGGCAGCGCAAGATTCCTCAGGAGCTGTAACCTGGCTGGAGTCGGAAGCCATTGCTCAAACATGGGGGAGGAAGATACAGTCAGGCACCGACTTCAGCTACTGTTTAGTAAATTTGTTTGGCTAAAGTCCAATCCTAAGAATAGCTAAAGTTTGAACCTGTCCAAGTCAGAACAAGGTCAATAGCCTTCATTTTATTTCCACTTCTGGCATGAGGGGAAACGGGGGATTGAAAATCACAGTGAAGTTAGGGACTGGCTTCTTTCCACCCACGTTGGATTGCAGCCTTAGCCTAAATTCCAGCCCCACCTCCAGCAGGGAGGAAGCTGGGGGAACTTGCACCAGTCTGTCCAGGTAACTGTAGGTGATTTTGGCCTGCATGGATTAGATTGTTGGGCACCTGTGGCTCCATTGCTGCCACTTGATAGGATGGGAGAACGGGCAGTGTTTCCTCAGTCTTTTCAAGCAAATGCAGTCACTTTTGACCCACATGGACTAGATCATTGGGCAAACCTGTGGCTACATTCCCACCCCCCAATAGGACAGAAGTGGGGGCGGTGCTTCTCAGCCTCTCTGGGCAACAGCAGCTATTTTTGGACTACACAGACTAGATTGTTTGGGACTCCTGTGGCTCCATTCCTACCCCTAAAAGGGCAGGAAGAGGGACAGTATTCCCTCAGTCTCCCCAGGAACTGTAGCCACTTTCAGCCAGTACATACAAGACTGTTGGATACATCTGTGTTCCATCCCTGCCCCCAACAGGGAGGAGAGATAGTCTCTCTCGGCCTCTCCAGGCAACTGCAGTCACTTTTGGCCTGCATGGACTGGATTAGTGGGCACACTGGTGGCTCCAGCCCCATGGCTGATAGGGAAGGGAGGGGGACAGTATTTCCTAAGCCTCTCTAGGCAACTGCAACCACTTTCATCAGACATGGACTAGATAGGCACATCTACAGCTCCATCCCCATAACTTACAGAGCAGGAGGAGAGACAATGCTCTTTTACCATCTCTGGGCAAATGCAGTCAATTTCGGCCTACATTAACTAGATTCTTGGGCACATTTCTGGCTGCACCCCTGCCCCTGGCAGGGATGAGGAGGGGCAGTGCTTCTTCAGCCTCTCCAAACAAGTGTAGTCACTGTCAGGCTGCACAGATAAGATTGTTGTGTATACCTGTGATAATATCACCACTCCTGGCAGGGGAGGAAGGGGCATGAAACTTCATCTGTCTCTCTTGACAACTACAGATTGTCTTGGACTGCATGGCTTGGATTACTACACATGGTTGTGGCTCCATTTCTACCCATTGCAGGGGAGGAAAGTGGGAGAAGCCTCATCGGTTCCTAGGGCAATGCGGGCAGCTCCAGCTTTCACTGCTTACAATACCAACCACATCCTCAGCTCCACCAGCAAGGGAGAAAGGGCAAGAAACAGATGAAAAAGAGCTAAAAACATTCAGATTGGTTAAACACTAGCCTCTATGAAGTTCGAAATTAAGTTGACCAAGTATCAAAGAGGGGCTGTAGCAAAAAGTGCTAGATTAAAGAGAGAAACTGCACCCAGAATAAAAACCTCTAATAAATCAGATGCCAAGACACCATAAAAAGGGGGACAGATGTGGCTGAAATGGTTGGGTGTCTGACTCCCATATGGAGGGACCCAGGTTCGATCCCCGGGACTTCCTGGTAAAAAAAAAAAAAAAAAAAAAAAAGACACCATAAAAAATTATAATCCATACCAAGAAACAGAAAGATATGGCCCAGTTAAAGGAACAAACTAAGCCTCCAGATGACGTAAAGGAGTTAAGACAAATAATCATAGATGTGCCAATAAATCTCCTTAATAAATTCAGTGAGATGGCTAAAGACAGTAAGGGCATCAAAAAGACACTGGGTAAGCACAAAGAAGATTTGAAGGCATACATAGAAAAATGGCAGATCTTATGGGAATGAAAGTCACAATAAATTAAATTAAAATACACTGAGCAAATTTGAAGAAGCAGAAGAAAAGATCAGTGAGCTTGAAGAAAGCAAACATAGAAAAGAACAAATAAAGAAAATAATAGAAAATTGAACAGGATTGGGATCTAAATGATGGCAAGAGGTGTGCAAACATACATGTCATAGGTGTCCCAGAAGAAGAGAAAGGAAGAGGGGCAGAAGGAATATTTAGGGAAATAATGGTAGAAAATTCCCTAACCTTATTGAAGGACATAGATATCCATGTCCAAAAAGCACAACATATTCCCATCCAAAAAATTCTGAATAGATCAACTAGAATACACATACTAATCATAATGTCATATGCAAAATATAATGAGACAACCCTGAGAGCAGCAAGTGAAAAGAGATTCATCACATGCAAAGGGATGCTCAATAAGTTTAAATGCTGATTTCTCATCAGAAACCAGGGAGGCAAGAAGGCAGTGTTATGATATATTTAAGATATTGAAAAAGTAAAACCACCAGTAAAGAATTTATATCTGGCAAGATTGTCTTTCAAAATGAAGGTAGATTGGAATATTCACAAATAAAGAGAAACTGAGAAAGTTTGTAACTAAAAGGCTAGCTTTGTAGGAAATACTAATGGGAGGGCTATAGTCTGAAAAGAATGAACAGGAGAGAGAGGTTTGGAAGACAGTCTAGAAATAAAGATTATATCAGTAAAAGTAAGGATAAGTGTAAAAAGAGTGGTGAAAATAATGTATGAAAGATGAAACACAAAAGTCAAAATGGATGACGTAAGAACTGCCTTTACAGTAATAACATTAAATGTTAATGGATCAAACTCCCCAAATCAAAAGACAGACTGGTGGAATGAATAATAAAATATAAGACATCAATATGCTATCTACAAAAAGTGAAATGCTTTAAAAAGATATTATACACATGCAGTAATGAAAAAATAAGCTGGAGCAACTAAGCTTATATAAAATAAAATGGGCATTAAAAGCAATGCAGTTATTAGAGACAAGGAAGGACTTTATATATTAATAAAATGGGTAATTAACCAGGAAGAAATAACAATCATAAATATATATGCACCTACAAGGATGCCCCAAAATACATGAGACAAACAATGGAAAAACTGAAAGGAGAAATAGATGTCTTTACAATAATAGATGGAGATTTCAATACACCACTCTCATCATTGGATAGAACATCCAATCAAAGGATTGATAAATAAACAGCGAGCTTGATTAATATGATAAATGAACTAAACCTAACAGGCATATTCAGAACATTGCAACTTCTTCTCAAGTGCTCATGGATCTTTCTCCAAGACAGACCATATGTTGGGTCACAAAGCAGATCTCAATAAATTCAACAAGATTAAGATTATACAAAGCACTTTCTCTGATCATAATGGAATAAAGCTGGAATTCAACAAGAGGCAGAAAAAGAGAAAATTCACAAGTATCTGGAGATTAAACAACACACTCTTAATCAGTGGGTTAAAGAAGAAATTATGAGAGAAATCAGTAAATATCTTGAGACAAATGAAAATGAGAATACAACATATCAGAACCTATGGGATACAGTGAATGCAGTTCTCAGAGAGAAATGTATAGGTCTCAATGCTTAAATTAAAAAACGAAGAAAGAGTTAAAATCAATGACCTAACTACACAGCTGGCAGAACTAGAAAATGAACAGCAAGCTATTCCCAAAGCAAGTAGAAGGAATGAAATAACAAAGATCAGAGCAACAATAAATGAAATTGAGAACAACAACAACAACAACAAAAAAAAAAAAAACAGAGAGAATTAACAGAACCAAAATTTCTTTGTTTGAAAAGACTAACAAAATCAACAAACCCTTAGCTAGATTGAGAAAGAAAAAAAGTGAGGTTGCAAATAAATAAAATAAAATAATGAAAATGGAAACATTACTATTGACCCCCCAAAATAAAAGAGATCTTAAGAGGATACTATGAAAAACTGTACACCAACAAACTAGACAATGTAGATGAAATGGAACAATTCCTAGAAAAGTATGAAGAACCTACACTGACCCTAGAAGAAATAGAAGACCTTATCAAACCAATAACAAGTAAAGAGATTGAAACACTCATCAAACAACTCCCCAAAATGAAAAGCCCAGGACCAGATGGTTTCACAGGTGAAGTCTACCAAGCATTCAAAGAAGACTTAATACCAATCTTTCTAAAGCTCTTTCAAAAAATTGAACAAGAAGGAATGCTACCAAATTCATTCTGTGAAGCCAATATCACCCTGATACCAAGGCCAGGTAAAGATATTATGAAAAAAGAAAATTACAGACCCATTTCCCCAATGAATATGGATGCAAAAAACCTCAACAAAATATCTGCTAATCAAATCCAACAACACATTGAAAGAATTATTCATCATGATCAAATGGGTTTTATAACAGGCAGGCAAAGATGGTTCAACACAAGAAAATAAATCAGCATAATATAACACATTAATAAATCAAAAAAGAAAAATCAGATGATCATCTCAATTGACACAGAAAAGGCACTTGACAAAATACAGCATCCTTTCTTGATACAAATATTACAAAAGATAGGAATGGAAGGAAACTTTCTCAACATGATAAAGGGTATATATGAAAAACCCACAGCTAACATTTTACTCAATGGTAAAAAAGTGCAAGCTTTCCCATTGAGATCAGGGACAAGACAAGGATGCCCACTGTCACCACTGTTGTTCAATACACTGCTAGGGGTTCTAGCTAGAGCAATCAGGCAAGAAAAAGAAATAAAAGACATCCAAATCAGAAAGTAAGAAGTAAAACTTTCAATATTCCCAGACAATATGGTACTAGAAAGTCTGGAAAAATCTACAAAAAGTCTCTAGAGCTAATAAATCAGTTCAATAGAGGCAGGATTCAAGATTAATATACAATAATCAGTAGTCTTTCTATACATTTGTAATGGGAAATCTGAGGAGTAAGTCAGGAATAAAATTTCCATCTACAATAGTGACACAAAGAATCAAATAATTAGGAATAAATTAACTAAGGTTGTGAAGCACATGTATTTAGGAAAATACAATGCATTGCTAAAAGATAGCAAAGAAGACCTAAATAAATAGAAAAATATTCCATGTTATTAGATTGGAAGACTAAATATCATTAAGATGTCAATTCAACTCAAATTGATATACAGATTCAATGCAATCCCGATAAAAATTCCAACAGCCTTTTTTAAAGAAATGGAAAACCAAATTATCAAATTTATTTGGAAGGGTAAGGGGCCCCAAATAGCCAGAAACATCTTAAAAAGGAAGAAAGAAGTTGGAGGACTTTTAATTCCTATTACCTAGGTACATAATATCCTAGTTACAGTTGTAGAAACAGCATGGTATTGGCATAAAGATAGACACATAGACTAATGGAACCAAATTGATGTTTCAGAAATAGACCTTCACATATCGTCAAGTGACTTGTCACAAGACTGTCAAGCCCACCCAGTGGGGGCAGAACAGTCCACTCAAATGGTGCTAGGAGAACTAGATATCCATAGCTAATTGAAAGAAAGAGGACTGCCATACGATCTGGCATTCCATCTACTAGGAATATATGCAGAAGAACTGAAAACAGTGACATGAACAGACATTTGCACACTGAAGTTCATAGAAGTATTATTCACAATTACCAATAGATGGAAACAACCCCCAAGTGTCCATCAACCAATGAATGGTTAAACAAAATGTGGTATATTACACATGATGGCATACTATAAGAAGAAATGAAATTCATATGATAACATGGATGAACCCTGAGGACATTATGCTGAGTGAAATAGGCCTGACACAAGAGGACAAATATTGCATGGTCTCAGTAATATGAACTAAATATGAAGAATAAACCCATGGAGTTAAAGGAGTATAGTTTACTAGGAGATAAGATGAGGGCTGAGAAGAGGTACTGATCCTTAATGTATTTTGAACTTTTAATTAGCTTGACTGTAAAAATGTGGAAATGGATAGAGTTGATGGTAACACATTATAGTGAGTATAACGAACACAGCTGGTTTATAAATGGGATTGTGGTTAAAAGGGGTAAGTCTAGGGATGCAAATATCAGTTGAAAGAAACTTAGAGAATAATCTAGGGACTGAATAACAGTGAACCCAGAGGTGGATGAGAATTGTACTTTATTTGAGAATGTAATCACGGTGTGCAAGAGTGAGAGACTAACTAGTAAACTGGAAGAAGTAAGAATACAAGCATGAGTCTACCGAACTGGTGATGCTTGGTATGGGCGATGGTACTCAATACCACAGACAGAAACTTCTGAGAAATCTTATGAAATTTGTCTCAGAACTGAGTTCCATGTCTTATTGGTCTAGAGTAGCCACTTCTGTATGAATAACAAATGGGTTTCCAGAAGACTGGAGCCAGAATTGAAGGGACCTGTGCAGGCTCAGGTGAGATGCTGTTAGGTTGCATCTGCAAGAAACTAGTCAAGTCCAGCTGGGGAACTGACAGCTGAAAGTGTATAGGGTAAGAGGCAGGGCAGAGAGGATCTGAAGAGGTGTACAAGAGGTGTCATAACAGATCGTATGCTCATGTTCAATAGAATCATCCTCGCTGGATTTCTAGTGTAAACAGAAAATCCAGTTTCATCTAAAATGCTTGTTAATTTCTCATAACCAAACACATCAGTGTCCTTATTAGCTTTGGTAACTCTCAGGGATAGAAAGGGCACTGAATGGATGAAAAGATATATTTTTTAAATGTTGAAAAGAAATGAAGTAATTTTCTCCTAGACGTTTGAAGATTCATTATTTTTGTCTAAAGACAGGCTTCCTGATTGAGGCTCTCGACTTCACAACCTCAGCCATATAACACCTACTGCATTCTGCTCCAAGGAAAATATTTTTATTCCTTTCCTGTTGGATAAATCTATGCTTCTTACTGCAATGTTTTTTTATATAACATTAGAATTAATTTTGAGCCTTAGCACACTCCCTTCAGCATTTGAATAATTCCCAGAACTTATTCGTCAACTTGTGGGGTTTCTCTCTCTCAGACAGAAACTATTAATTTTATTTTCCTGATATCTTTGTTAGTGATTCTCATGGTCTATTGAATCACAGTACCTCAATATGATACAATTTCAAAACCATTTGCTTTAAAACTTAACCTCTCTTTCTTGGCTTGCCATTTTGCACATGAGCTATTGGTCACAAATGTATCCTGCATAAATGCACACATTTTTTTAAATTCAAGAAGTTTAGAATTTCACCAACAAAAATTATCTCTGACAAATAATACTGTGTTATCTTATACCCAGATCTCAATAGGTAATGGTAATCAGGATGAACAACCTTGGATCTATTTTACACATTACTGCCAAGGTATAAACTGAAACAAGTGCCTTTCTTATCTGTCCATCTTTTGTCAAGTAGGAAAGTTTTTCCTTGATTTATTTTTAATTATCCTTGCTGATTCCTCAGTGCAAATTTTCATAGAATTGTCAGCATTTTCAGATAATTGTCTAATAACGACAGTAACACCCATTGGGTACCTATCATGTCCTGGGCTTTGTGCTAAGTACTTCACGCACATTACCTCTCTCAATCCTCTCAAAGACTCAATCAACAAATAAGGCTAAAGTTTATACAATGACCTAACTAGTCTAAGGCCACATAGTCAATTCTTAGAATAAAATGCCGGTTTGTCTACATAATCAGTATGACAAGTGTAAATTTGGAGACACTTCACAACCTGGAACTGCCCCATCTGTCCTGCTTTTGGGCTCTGCCTGATGCACCTTACCTTTTTCACTCAATTCCTTAGTATTGTGCAATTCTCATATCAGATATTCTTCAAAGCTTTAACAAGAGTTTCTGTAATGTTTATCTTCACATCCTCATTGTCTTTCTTAATTTAAAACCACAGTCTTCTTTTTTTTTTACCTAAGTGGAAAAATTATTTTCCCCCAATCAGTACTAAATACTACTACCACCACTCCCCACTACCCCATCATTTCTTTATTGCTTCTGCCTTCACTGATTAATGTGTTGAAGCCTTCCCTTTCTCACCTGTTAGCATAATTGCTCTCTTTTCTCTAATTTTTTCTGAAAACATGTTTAAATGTCTCCCATTCTTTAAAAAAAATGCCATTTTAAAACAGACACTATTCCTTTAAAATCTTTTGACTCTTTTTAATATTAGATTCCTGGTGTGAAGGGGACTGAGCCTTTAGATTAAGATATGGGTGACTGATAAAAGATGAGGTTGAGGATATAAGGTCTAAACTAACAAAAACCATAAAAACAAAGTAGAATTTGGATTAAAAGAGAGAAGGAAGAGGATATTTTAAATTGGGGGAGATACTGGGAAAAGGAGAAATAGTCCTGGTAAATCCAAGGGATAGTAAAATCACTAACCTAGATTATTAGAAAGGGAGAAATTGCACTTAGTTTATGGAGTCCTTCAAATTCTAGCAGGTGGATGTGGGGGGTGGGGGTAGGAAAGGGACTTAAATTCAAACACCTGGAATAGCTAGGTCCTTGATATGGGGTGAAGAAATGAAATGGTGTTCCTGAAAAATACTTTAGGTAAAAGTGAGAAGAAAGAACTACAGTGGAGAGAATCTAGAGACAGAAATACTGACTGAAATATGTTGCAATCCAGTCCTGAAGAGTTGATATCCTAGCCTAAATTGGTAAATGTTGAAATAAAGCTAAAGATGATTCTGAAAAATATTGTGGTAAAAAGATATAATACCTAAATTGATACCAGATGGAGAGATGTACATCATCCCAAAATTTCAGGGATGATGGAACTAGAAACTGTGGTATCATTGATAGTCCTTAGGAGACATTATGATTTTATAGAAGATCAAAGAAAAGGCACATTCCTGAAAACTAGAAAATGTTTCAAGTTCTCAGAAAAAAAATTGCATTCAAAGTTTGGGTTTTCATAATCCTCCATTTTTTAAAATAAAATTTCCAGACACATGTGCATTAATATGTTGAATTTATTTCAGCTTGTAATGTCTTTAAAATGCATTTAATTTCCATAAATCACTTGTGCATTTTGTGCATTTAAGTAGATGACCTTTTGACTAGATCAATAG
This sequence comes from Tolypeutes matacus, assembly GCA_026826555.1. Taxonomy (NCBI): domain Eukaryota; kingdom Metazoa; phylum Chordata; class Mammalia; order Cingulata; family Chlamyphoridae; genus Tolypeutes; species Tolypeutes matacus. The sequence continues at coordinate 4,746,248 of JAKSZT010054474.1, read as the reverse complement.
TTTCAAAGTGATCTTTAAATATCAGCCCTCATTTTCTGGATATCAGTTTTTAGCTTTCCAATTAACTTAAACTTGTTTTAACTGTTAGAAAAATTAATAAGGAAATGAAAACCTATTGTATCTCAATATCCACTACCTACAAATTTCTTTGTTCCTGAACTTATGTTTGGATACTGACCCAAGTCTTACCTTGACTTCGGAATACAGGCAGAAGTAAACTTTTAAATATCTGATTACTATATGAATATATCAACACAAGCCATGGTCTCACCTATCCTTGACTAGGGCCACTAGGTATTTCCTCCTGCTTGTAGCCTGGAATCCCATAGGAATTTTCATTTCCATCACTCACCATTCATTAATATATTATTTATGGAGCACCTAAAAAATACTAGCACTAGGAGCCCAAGAGTAAGCCAGCACATTTGTGAGTTATATCCTAGTTAGTAGAAACAGACAATAAATAAGTAAATAAATAAACAGTGTAAATTCTGATTGCGAAAGCTGTTAGGCAGGATATATGTAATGTGATAGAGAAAACTGTTGAAAGTCAAAATTAGAGTGGTCAGCAAACACTGTTCTGAAGACATGATTTCTGAGACAAGACCTGAATAATAAAAGAGCTAACCACACTAAGAGCTAGGTGAAGAGCATTCAGGGCAAACGAAATAAGATAAAAGGGATCTGGAAAGGGACAGAAGAAAATCCTCATGGCTGAATTAGTGGTGTGAATTGAAGTTGAAGGAGAAAGCTGGGCTAGATTGCATAGACTCTCTGGATGTTAGTCTTTGGGAGTTACCTTCCTTCCTACTGGCTCTCATTTCAGTGGCTACCCGACAGCTTTTATTATAGGCAGGTCTGAATAGCCTTTGGAATTTACCTTCATGGCCATCTCAATGACATCTGTTCTTTCTCTATTGGAAAAACCAAATCTCAGCTTTCCTAGAAACCTGAATGGAAAGGTAAGAGCCCCACACCACAGGTTGAATGTGACTTTTATTTTAACATAAAAGTACTCCATATGCACATCTTAGGACCTTGTTTCACCATTCCTACTCCCTTTTGTATCTCCTCTCTCTTCCACCTCTACTTTTCAGTGGAAAGCAATTTAGTGTCCCCAGAATTATGAAAATCTGCATTTAAAGTTTTTAATTAGTGTTAAAAGACTCTTGTACTTGGACAAATAACATTTTCATTATAACATCCTTATCCTCAAAAGAGTAGATTTCTCCTATGAGCTAAAACCCACTCATCTTCCATATTTCTGTTTCTTTAATTAGACATGAAATAATGAATGAGAAGTATAAATACATAAACACAATTTTACAGAAATTGTGAACGCATTACCTGTAAGAAGCCATGAGACAAATTCTCATGTTAAGCCAAGCAATTGTGTGGTATTTGTTATATCAGCTTGGCAAAACTAAGGCAACAATTTATTGAGAGCCTACTATGTACAAAACACAATACTTAAAATACTCTATATAATCTAAGCCTCCAAACAATTCTAGCCTATGAATATTATAGGTCCAATATTATACATAAAGAAACTGAGATTCAAATGTATTGTTACCTACCAAAAATATTCAGTTGTTAGTTGAGAGTTAGAAAACTCTTTATTTTTACTAGGCACAGGACTGGCTACATATTTTGCAGGACCCACTGCAAAATGAAAATATCTCTCTCCTTGTTCAAAAAGCAGGAAAAAATGGCTGTTAAAGGAACTAAAACATAAACCTTTTCCTTTCTTCTGCTGTCTCTTTTGCAATGTTTCAGTGTTTCTTTATTTGCTGTTTAAAGTCATTCTAAGTAAAGGAAACATAAAAATTGTAATTATTAACATGAATTTTACCAGTCATCTTTATATAATGCAGTATCAAATCTAATGCAAATATAAGCACATTTAACTCATGTTAAATGAGTTAACTCATGGAATCGTGGAAATTATACAATCAGTATTTCCTAACTCATATATGCATATATATTTTGTTCTTGCAAGAAGAGTGCAAATGCTGCACAAAACTAACTTAACTGCCTTTATTTTCCTTTTTTTTTTAACCTTCAGATTACTGATGAATAAGGAAGGACTAAAAGGAAAAAAAAAAAAACTTTGTTCTCCTATCTTTCCCTTTCCTTCTCTATTACCTTTCTCAGTATAAGTGGTTGACTAATGAAAGGATGCAACAGGGTAAGAAAGGATGTCGTTAGCTTCCTTGGTTCTTTTGAACACCATTTCCCTGTTCCTGAATTTAAAGCACATTCTGCTTCCAATGGAAAGTATGATTCCTCAGAACTAACTCATTTAGTAGATGCAACAAGGGGGGACAAACATAATGTGCAGACACATCTTCTCGTCTCACTTGCTTGCTCCACTGTCCCATATTAGTAAGACTTTACTTACGACCCACAGGTTCAAAGATAAAATTGATAAGAATTTCAAGACAGAAACAGCTGAGCATTAAAGCAAGCACAAAGCCATTGTGAGTGTGGGTGCCCTGTGCAATTGCACAGGTAACGTGTGAAGCGGGCTCTGACTAGGCACCCTCATTGCTCTGGTTTTCTGGGAAGGAATACCTTAGAGGTCACTAACCACTCACTTAATAAATATTTGTTTATTCCTTGCTGTGTGCAAGCCACTATAATTTAATATATGTGTGCAAGCATATATAATATAATATGTACGTTGCATGAGAGAGAGGCGAGTTAAGTAAAGGATCATTGGAACTGTTGATTACTTTCCTCTTCCACTTAAAATTTATACCTTTGAACTTTTCATTTTCAGTCAAGGTAGGCTTATTCCAAATTAATAAAATCTTAAACTCAATTTGCTGGATTTACCCAATTCTAAAAATATGCTTTTTTCTAAAAATTCATTTTGTATTTCAAATATATAATACAAAGAGCTTCAGTTTGTGAATGTATTGAGTAATGGGTTGGGATAGATGAAGATGTGAAATGTGCTTTCTCAGAAAAAATTCAAAGTTCAAATCCAATCTCTAGTAAGAAATTTGATGCAAATAATTACCAGTGAAAAGTATATATAAGCAGAAATTCTGCTTCAAACAATTCAATAATACTTTGTCATTTGGCTATATTAAGCATAAATCTGAATAAAATTTGTGGAAAACCACAACTATTGAAATAGTTGACTGCATATAAACTAAAACGATTTAGCCAGGCAAAACAAAGTCTAAGAAGCAAACACATAGTTTGTGGTCCTAGGAAAAGAATTCAACAAGAAATGGCCTGACCCATAAAGTTCTTAAATGTTTCGATTTGAAATAATGGAATACTAACATATAAAGCAAGATATTACTTGTTTAATCCAGAACGCAAGGCATGAAGCACCTTCTGAAAAGATATATAAGAAAATGTTAAGATTAAAAGATTCTAGTGTGCGAAAAATTATCTGGAAGATCTAGCAAAAGTCCAGTTTAACTTTGCAAGCCCAGCACATTTAGAGTATATAATATGTGTAGCCGTTGCAGAACTGTGTTTTTTTAAATTACTTTGTTTATCCTGGCCTCATGTAAATCAAATAAAAGTTGATTATATGCAGATTTTTTTTTTTTTTGCAATAATGAAATCTTCTTTTATTCCTATCGTTTAAATTCAAATATAGGTAAGAAAGTATCTCCATATTGTTCTTTGTGGAACTATGAAGAAAATAAATACTGTCAAATAACTCAAATTCAAAGAGAGAAGCTATTTTTAGCTACAGTGAGTATTTTCCATTTTCATTGTAAATCCATTGCTTCCTGAACTCTGATTAATTAACCATTTTTCTTGAATTTCTGTTCCAACCTGTTTAAGTTGGCAACTAACTTGCACTACCATGCTTCCTGCATGATTTATTTCCCTCAAATATTATTCCAGATATACCAAGAAGGATGATTTTGTCTACTCATTCTGCCAGTGCTCCATTCCTCCTACAAACTTATAAGTCTATATTTTATTTCCTCTTGTTTTTAAGTTTTGCAGGCACCTGTCTATAGTCAGGTAGTGAACACACACTACATAGCCATACTTGCTAGCAATCTTTATTTTTGTATTCTCTATTTGCATGTAGCATTTGGAGAATATAAAGATGCAAAAATCAGAGTAACTATATTGATAAAACCCCAAAACAAACCAGCTATCAAAACCCTGGATAGATAATCATTCCAGGGAGCTGTGTGTTTGTGAGAGAGAGTGTGCACTCGTGTGTGCATTTCACCTTCACTCAAAAAAGATGGACCCTGCCTTTGGCATTCTCCCAATCTCCCATCTCCCACGCTTCAAGGAGTTTTACTTGAACTGAACTTCCTCTGCTATACCCCACCCAAAAGCAAGGAGTCTGAAAAGCTGAACCAAGAGCTAAACTATTCTTGTAGTACACACAAACATACCTCTCTAGCCCTAGTCTCAGTACCTAGCACCCTGGAATTACCTGCGAAGTGAAAGGCCCACAGCCCACTTGCTGGAACTGCTTGAGTTTCATCAGGGTAATTCTTTTCTAGGCTTGGAAGAGAGTCTGTTTGCCAGGGTATGAACAGAGCCCAACTGTGCTGCCTAGGATGATAACACATATGTATATGTAACCTCTCACGTTTGGGACAGAACTGGGAGGTGGCAAGAAGGTGGTCCTGGGTGCAGGATGGAAAAGGTGGCTCTACACCACACTGAATTCTGAAATGTCCAAGAATTCTACGTTTTAATGCGGACTTACTGGTTGTTATGAAAGGAGAAGGATAGGACACATTTATTTAACGTTGATAGTTTAATTTACAAATATATATTTAGACATATGGTATATGGCCACCCTTTGTCCTCTTCTCCAGTCCCTTCAATCCTAGGGGCAGGCTTAGGTTTGTGTACATGAGTGTATGGGGATGGCAGTGGAGGGATGGAGGTCAGATGGATAACTGCAATCATGTTCACATAGCATGGGGCACGAACCCCATATGTAAAGTATTGGTCAGAGTTTGGGAGAAATTCTTTTGTGGGCCCAATTCCATTCTATAGAGGATGTTTCTCCTAGGTTCCTCCCTATGAAGGAAGGAAAAACAGATTTCCAGTCCAAATCCATAGGTTAGAGCATTTATGAAGCTACTTTTGGCTAAGAAACAGGGTAGCATCTGAGAAGGCATTTGCTGCTGACCAGGAAGAGGGACTCCATAGTGTGGGTCTACATACTTTTCTTCTGAAACCTTTCTCATCAGAACAGGACTTTGGCTGACTTCCTTTATGCTGTTTAAAGAATAAGAAAACTAACCCAACCCCACACTAGACAGAGACTAGGGAGAGAACGGCTCTTAACTGTATATAAAATGGAACACATATACATGATCATTTCTACTTTGAGGTCACGGTGAACCCAGTGGAGCAGGAACTCTCACTGAGTATTTCCACAGGCCAGAGGGAGGCACAATTTGAAAGTACTGTGGGGGTGGGGGTAGAAGAAGAGAAACAACATTGTTTTGCATAATAATAGGCAGTACAAAACCACTGTAAGGTGGTCTTACCAAGTATGGATTAGTTAAGAAAATATTTCTTTCTTTTAAAGTGTTAAGACCTAGGGTTACTAAGCATCAATTCACAGGGCAAATTCAGCCTGCTGACACTTTGCTTACTGTGTACTGTGCATCATATGACATTTGAATTTAATGCATTTAGATGAGTCTACATTCCAATTCTTCTTAAACTTGTACACCTTATCTATATGTATATTACCTAGCTGGCCCTGGTGGCATGTGAGTTTGTGCACAAACAAAAATACCTGTTGAATGTGTTGGAACTGAAAATGAATGTTTGTTCTTGAGAGATGTGTGTGTGTGTGTGTGTGTGTGTGTGTGTGTGTGTGGAGAGAGAGAGAGAGAGAGAGAGAAAGAGAGAGAGAGAGGGCGAGGTAAAGAGAGAGGCAGACACAGCCAGAGAGACAGAAATACAAAGTCACAGAGACAGGGAGATGGCATCATGGGGCAGGAACCGAGTAGAACAAACCAGAAAAATCTATCCAGACGTTATCTGTAGCACATACTGACATGAAGACCTCAGAGTGGGCCTGACATAGAAAGTCTGCCCTCTCCCTGGGGACTGTAGGAGATGGGAGGCTTCTTAACACTGAATAAGGCACATTAGGGGAAACAAAGAGGGATGGATTACATATTGGGATAAGAGATAAAGTTTCTTGCCTGGGTTTTGGAAAAAATGGAAGTGCTAAAGACTTGCATATCCAGAACAGGATAGCAAAAAAAAAGGGAAATGAGGGTATCTTTAAGGACTTAACCTCTGGAGGTGCTTTTCTCTTGTACCCTCGGGAAGTCACATTTAAAGCAGTGTTAGACATTTCTTCATCTCCTTTTACAATGAAATTCTTCAAAGTTATCCCATCTGTATTAATTTGGCAGGGCTGCCATAACAAATTACCACAACAAGGAATCTTAAAATGACAGACATTTATATCCCTAATGTTCTAGAGGCTAAAAGTACAAAATCAAGGTGTTGGCAGGGCCAATTTACTCTGAACGTTCTAGGGAAGAATCTTTCCCTGCCTCTTCATAGCATCTGGTGATTTGCAGCAATCCTTCATGTTCTTTGGCTTGTGGATGCATGCCTACAATCTCTGGCTCATTGTCTTATGGTGTTCTCCCTGTGGGTCTGTGTATCCATATTTCCACTTCTTATAAGGACATCAATCATTGGATTAGGCCCAACCTAAGCCAGTATGATCTATACCTGCAAAGACCCTGTAACCAAATAAAGTCACACTCACATGTACTAGAGGGTAGGATCTGATCATATCTTTTGGGGGAATATCATCTCTTGTTGTTTGGTGATATAGGGAAGAAAGGGATGAAGGTATCACTGTCTCACCAACTTTTATCTAGAGAGATAAGCAAACTATTGACAGAGAGGGAGGGAGGGGGAGGGGGGCGGGGAGAGAGAGAGAGAGAGAGAGAGAGAGAGAGCATTCTCACAAGCACGAGGTAATGAGCACTGAAGTGAGCAGTGGTCTGTGGCTGAACTTGGAGTGGTAGGAAGGAGAAGTTGTTGAGGAGCATCTGCCTGGTGGACAAAAGGAAAAAGGCATGTGAGATAGCCTCCTCTTTCCAAAATTCCTCAGGGATCTGGAGAGAATGAAATTTGGGCAATTTAAGTATTATTATATGAGCTTACCAAACTGAGACAAAAATTACATTCTACTTTTAACTCCTCAGCTCCATATTCCAAAAGGATGTTGACATGTATGCATATCTGGAGTGAAATTGTTCCTGCCATGTATCTATGGACTGATAATTGGTCAAACCAAGGGAATAGAAGGGATCCAAAGACAAACCATCATTATCCTAATACAGTGACGTGTACACTCTTTGGAAAAGGGTGGGGTGATGGAAATAGGGTAGGGCTTTTGAAAGTTTGCTTGTTACTGTCTCACCCCAACCCTGAATGTTCTGACATATATCTTAGGTGCAAAGGATGGCACAGCATAGTGATTGACAGATTTTACTGTATCGTTAGGCTCATCTTCTCAATGTATATACTATATAAAATATGTACTATAAAAGAATGAATAGTAATCTATATACAAAGCTTTGTACATAGTTTTTAACATATAGTTTTAGCCATGGAAATAAGTGTAATGTAAAATTTTATTGATGAAAGATCTGGATTAAATGTCCGAGGGTCATGTACTGAGAATATAGATGATGTAATACTGAAATTAACACCAGCTAAAAGGCTGTGATGGGGTTCCCATGAGAAAAGAGTATAATATTTGATAGCTTACCACATGATTACATAGTTGAACTGTAATTTTCACAACAGTCTTGTATTCTAGGCACAATATATATTACCCTATTTTTATATTTTTGCAGGTCAGAATAAGTCATGTGTCAAAGTTTACTAATTAAATGAGCAAGACCTGACTGAGTATAAATCCAGTGCTCTGTCTGTCATACCAGCAGTTCCCTGTAGCGGGTAGACAAGGTATAGAGGAAAACATATGCCACATAGATCACTGGGCACAGCCCCACAGCTTCATTACTAGGGACATTTTCTATTTTCATCTCTTGGGGTTTTATTAAGGTAATAACCTAAGGAGAAGTACTGTGGTGCAACTTTCAGAGGTGCCAAATATATAAATAGAATCTTGCCAAGACAGTGGAATTCCCTATTCCTTGTTTATTTCTTAAAAGTGTGCAGACACGGTCATGTTTAAATCAACAGAACAGAATTCTAATGCCAAAAGTCAGTTTTGATATCAGGCTTTCTGTAACTTAAGGTGACTTACTACAATTATGGAACTGTCAAAGATAATTGAAGCTTAGAAGTAGCTTCATAAATATTCAGCAATTAATTATCTAATTGGTACGTGTGTGTGTTTTAATCTTTTAGTTGTTCTTTCATAGTTTAATATAAGTGAAAATTTCAGCAAGCAGATGCAAGCTTCACTAATAATTAACTTAGAATCAATGAATAGATGAAAATCTACACGTGTTATAATAATTCCCTAAATATGTTACGAGAAAATGTAAAAAAAAAAAAAAACATTAAATTTCTTTGATTTACCACTATAGGTCTTTCTTCTTTGCCCATAAATCTAATTGTAAGACATACAGACTATGAATTTACTGTTTAAACTGAGTTATTAGATATAGTAAATTAAAATTTTATTTTAGCATTATGTTTTAGGACTGGCCAAATAATTTATTTTTTAAACTGAGAATTTGTAAAGACAATTGGAAGATCATGGGCCTATTAGAGTGTTAGTTCTTTAAAAGCAAAATCCATGTTTAAAGTATATTTGTAATCTCAACTGAACACAATGACTAGCACATAGTAAGCATTTATTATATATTTAGTAAATTGAAGGTAGTGAATTACCACTTTTAAGGCGCTCAAGGTATTGTCTTAGATGATAAGAACTATAACACTCTAGCTAAGAATAAATACAGAAACAAGATCATAGAATAAGTATTCAACACTGTTAGGAATATTTAACTATATATCTGTCCAAATCTTTTGCTTCCTCTAAAATCTGAATTTGAAAAGCACCTTGTAAGTGATAAAATACAATTGAAAAGGTAGGCTTCATTTGATTCCCATTATGTATTGTTTTCTCCCAATGGACGGTGAGTTTCTTAACACTAATAACTTTGATTGATATGTGGGTGCAGATTAGGCTTCTCTGTGCTGTTGCTCTTATAGCAAAATTTACTTTCCTCTATGGATCAATTTATAGAAAAAAATGCTTGTATGAATTGCACACTAGACTACAACTCCAAGAAGACAGGAATCTGTGTCTTTTTTGTCCCTAATGTATACCCAGTGCTTTGTATATGTCTGGCACATAATAGGACTCATTCTTACAACATAAATAATTACAGATAATTTTTCAGTTTATATAATATTATACAATAGTATGTATTAGAAGTAAATTAGTACTTTACAACATTTTTTGGGTAATCACTTTGTGTAGAAAATTGAATCATACACTTGGAGACAAAACAAAATATTTTTAAATGAAGTTGAAATAAGGCATATGGAATTGCTTAAATGACTCATTTGGCCAGATGCTTTGGCGTTTGTTAAACATAATGTAAATAGATTATTTTTCTCTTACTCACTGTCAACAAAACTGGCTAGGGGGAAAAAAGCCCCAAATAAATTATTTCTCAGATTCCAGAGCTGCATTTGTGTTTATACCCAGTCACATACTGTGATTCACTCATTTACAACTAGAGCATTCTTTAGTCAGAATCCAGAAACACTTCTTCCTTATTCTTTTAATTCCTTTTCCATCCACCTCAAAACTCATGATAGCAAAACTGCATGCACAAGGAAAAGCTTCCATTAAGACACAGAAATTTTTGGAATTGAACTAGACAAAACACTGGCAATGAGAAAGTCATGTCTTCTCTTCTGTGTTCTATCCTATGGTTGAAAGTTGATGAGAGCTGTTGGCTTTCTGTAAACTCATGAGAAGGAGTCGTTATATTGAGATGACCCCTTACCTCAGGCATATCAAGAATGTCCAATGCAAGAGTTGATCCCTGCTACCCAGTAATCAATATTTTGCTTTAGGGCTGGGAAGAAAATGAATCAAATTCATACAGAAAGATAAAAAAAGAGATGATTGTCAATACATTAAAATCCCTATATCACACAATGTTCTCCACTGCATTTGTACAGAATTAAAATAATACATTTGTTAAAGGTAAGGAAAATTCTTAACCATGACTGTTTGATATCTCAAGCAGATGCCAAAAGAACTTGTAGATTCTTACGTTTTGAGTAAAACTAATTAACAAAGAGTTAAGTAAATCTCTTAAAGCAAAGGTTTCAAATTATTCCTACTTGTTTCCTTTCTTGCCTTGCCTCCTGCCTCCTGCCTCCTGCCTCATGGCCTCTGCCTCCTGCCTCCTGCCTCCTGCGTGGTGAGAGGGAAATAGATGCACTGCTGGACTTCCGGAAATCTCAAGAAAGCACCTGTAGGGACAGAAAAAGAACAGTACTCAAGACTATAATGTTCAAATGCATCCTTTTCCAGAGAGAGTATTACTGACCTGGGGTCCTAGTCATAGAAATAAGATTAAGCAGAAGGAAACAGAAAAAAAAAAAACGGGTCAAATTCCACTAGGCCTAAGGGGTATATTTGAAGTGGTAGATTAAGAACCAGAATATAGACTAAAGAATCTCCTGAGAAAACATTCATCAAAAGAAAAGAAATCTTAAGTATAGGATAGTGACTGTCATGTGGATTATTTCCCAGTCTAGCTACTTAGGATTTGGTCTGAAGCCCAACGTGAGTGTGCTGAAATTGAAGAGTTAGCAAACTCTGAAAGAGCTGTTTCATTGATACAGCGTTTTGTGGTATGAAAGAGTAGGTGCCCTCAGTTCCTTTAATTCCTTTGTGCAAAGGCAGTCACCCAGAGGCAGATAGGTAGCTATTTGTGCACATTAAAAGAAAAATGAGTAATAAGTGAACAAAGGAAAGTAGATATTGCAGAAAATGGTGACACCACTACAGGGAAACCAAGAGAATTAGCTAATGAAACACATGTGAGAATAGAGTACAGGAAGAAGATTTAGGGGAGTTTGAGGTGGTGATTCCTTCATTCCTGGAACTATCAGTTATTCTTTTAGAATTTTTGTTCTGTCTCAAGACTTCATCTGATCAGTCTGTCCATGTGATTCTAGGATTTATATTTCTATCCCTGATTTGTGAAATGCACTTTCAACTACATAATAACTTTTCTACCTGGATGACCTACTTGCACTTTGACATCAGCATGAGCAAACTGAAACTTATTACTTCGGCTCCAAAATCAGCACTTCCTGGTGACTTGCATGCTTTGATTAATGGCACTTGCACTCTCTGACATCCGGAATGAAACCTCTAAGACATCTTTGACTCAAACTTGTATCCACCTGATAAGTTACAAAATCTTCGGTTTCCTCTAAAAATCCTCTTGCAGCCATATTCTCCTTTCTAGTCTCACTTCCACTACCATCTTTTAGATAACACTAATGGTGACAATAGCTATGACTATTCAGTAAATGGTTATTACTGTGGGCCAGTAGTGTGCTAAGGGCATATATGCTTATCTTGTGCGATCATCACAACAAATTACAAAGTAGATATTGTTGTCACACTTTTCTAGATGAGGAAAATGACCCACAAAGAAATTTAATTATTTGCTCAAAGTTACCAAACTAATAAACAATGGAGCCAGGATGTGAGCAGCTACAGCCTATCTCTAGAGCATACAGTCTTACACACACACTCATCAGCCTTCCACAGAAAGGTGTTACTTTCTATAAGAACAGTTATATACACTCTTGGCTGAATCCCACGTTCCAACACACAATCACTCTTAATCCTGATTTCTCCTAAACACTGCTGTCAGAAAAAGTTTGTGATAATATGAAACTCGAATTATGTCTGCCTCATAAAACCTTCCAATGGCTGCCCCTTGCCTTCAAAATCAGCTAAAATTCTTTCCTCTGCAATTCCAGGCACTTCCTGTTTTAGCCACAATCTACAGTTTTCACTTTATTTCTCTCTATTCTTCCTGCATAATAATTCATAAACAGCATCTGCAATTTTTCTGATGCATTGCTCATATCTGGTAGCTACTTCCACTTTGATTGCCTACCTATTGATTTCCAACTCAGTCTTTAAAAATAATTTTAAATAAAGTATTAACAATTAATATATTCTTAAACAAATCTTTGAAGGGGCACACTATATCCCATTGCACTTGGTCTGTGCATCATTAAAACCTTTAGCTTACTCCTATGGCAGAGACTTTTTTATGGATGCTATTCAATTTATCAGAGTAAATTCCCTAATACTGGAACTTGGTCCCACTCATCACTCCCATTTTGTATTTTACACATTGATAATTAATTGGCTAATTAACTATATGATGAACTGAATTGGGAGAAAGAAGGGTAAAGGAAAGTGTTCAATGTGTGAAATAACTAAATGAAGGTGAAAAGAAGCAAGATCAAGAGAAATATTAAAGTTTAAAGAAAAAGGGAGTCATAAATAGCATATGGTCTCCAAAACAGGAAGAGTAGACTAGGGGTGCAGCACTATTCTGAGAGGGCCATAGGCAATGTCAATTGTAGGCTGGAGGGAAAGTGGAAATAAGGAGTGAAGCTACCAAGACATTTTGTGGTGGTTTTGAGAGTGTTAAGACAGAGATATTTTGTAGGAAAGAACAAAAATATGTAGGACTGACACTAGTTGTCTCAATTTTATAAATAAAATGGCAAAAAAGCCATCTTTTGGGATTGAATAAGAAAGAGGAAGTTGATTAAAAGAGACGGGAAAACGTTTATAATATCTTCTGTGGGGGAGAGAGAGGCTTAGAGGAGAATACAGAAGAAAGAATAGCAGAAAGGATAACCAAAAGACTAAAAAGAGAGACAAAAACAAGATGACATATGAAAACCAAAGAATAAAATGGAGGAAGTAAATAGTGCATTTACAGTAATATCATTGAATGTGAATGGATTAAACTCCCCAAAAGATACAGACTGATAGAGTGGATAAAAAAACATGAGCCATCCATATGCTGCTTATAAGAAACTCACCTTAGACCCAGGGATACAAACTGGCTGAAAGTGAAAGATTGGAAAAAGCTATTCCACGCAAACAGTAACCAGAAAAGAACAGGGGTAGCTATACTAATATCAGACAAAACAGACTTTAAGTGCAAAAAAGTTATAAGAGATACAGAGGGCCATTATATATTAATAAAAGGGACAATCCACCAGGTAGATATAACAGTAATAAATATCTGTGCACCTAACCAGAGTGCCCCAAAATATATGAAACAAACTCTGGCAAAAATGAAGGGAGAATAAACAATTCTACAATAATCGTTGAAGACTTCAAAACCCCACTCACATCATTAGATAGAACAACTAGACAGAAGATCAACACGGAAACAGAGAACTTGAACAATATGATAAACAAGTTAGACCTAACAGACATATACAGAACACTGCATCCAAACTTAGTGGGTTATACATTCTTCTCAAGTGCCCATGGATCTTTCTCCAGGATAGACCATATGTTAGGTCACAATTCAGCTCTCAATAAATATAAAAAGATTGAAATTATACAAACCACCTTCTCAGATCAAATGGATTGGAACTAGAAATCAATAATAGACAGGAAAAAAGTAAATTTGCAAATGTGTGGAGACTGAACAACACACTCCTAAGTAATCGGTGGGTCAAAGAAGAAATTGCAAATGAAATCAGTAAATATATTGAGACAAATGAAAATGAGAATACAACATATCAAAACTTATGAGATACAGTGAAGGCAGTCTTGAGAGGGAAATTTATAGCCCTAAATGCCTACATTAAAAAATAAGAAAGAGATAAACTCAAAATTTAACTGAACAACTAGGGAAACTAGAAAAAGAACAGCAAACCAATCCCAAAGCAAGCAGAAGGAAAGAAATATAAATATTAGAGCAGAAATAAATGAAAATGAGAACAGAAAAACAATAGAGAAAATCAACAAAACCAAAAGCTGGTTCTTTGAGAAGATCAATAAAATTGACAAACCCCTTGCTAGACTAACAAAGAAGAAAAGAGAGAAGATGCAAATAAATACAATCAGAAATGAAAGGGGGGAAATTACAAATGAACTCACAGAAATAAAAAGAATCATAAGAGGATATTATGAGAAACTATATGCCAACAAACTAGACAACCTAGATGAAATGGACAAATTTCTAGAAACGCACAACCAACCTACACCGATGCTACAAGAAATAAAAGAACTTAACAAACCAATCACATTTAAGGAGATTGAATCTGTCATCAAAAATCTCCCAGCAAAGAAAAGTCCAGGACCAGATGGCTTCACAGGTGAATTCTACCAAGCATTTCAAAAAGAATTAACACCAATCCTGTTTAAACTCTTCCAAAAAATTGAAGAGGAGGGGAAATTACCCAACACATTTTATGAAGCCAACATCACCCTAAGACCAAAGCCAGATAAAGATTCTACAAGAAAAGAAAATTACAGACCAATCTCTCTAATGAACATAGATGCAAAAATTCTGAACAAAATACTTGCAAATCAAATCCAACAGCATATCAAAAGACTTATACATGACAACCAAGTGGGATTTATTCCTGGTATGCAAGGCTGATTCAACATAAGAAAATCAATCAATGTAATACACCACTTAACAAACTGAAGGAAAAAAAAACACATGATCGTCTCAATAGATGCAGAAAAGGCATTTGACAAAATCCAGCATCCTTTTTTGATAAAAACACTTCAAAAGATAGGAATAAAAGGAAAATTCCTCAATATGATAAAAGGCATATATGAAAAACCCACAGCCAACATCATACTCAATGGGGAAAGGTTGAAAGCTTTCCCTCTAAGATTGGGAACAAGACAAGGATGCCCACTGTCAACATTGTTATTCAACATTGTACTAGAAGTTCTAGCTAGGGCAATTAGACAAGAAAAAAAAATTAAATGCATCCAAATAGGAAAAGAGGAAGTAAAACTCTCACTGTTTGCGGATGACATGATTCTGTATTTAGAAAATCCTGAAGTATCCACGACAATGCTACTTGAGCTAATGAGTTCAGCAAGGTAGCATGATACAAGATCAACACGCAAAAATCAGTAATGTTTTTGTAGACTGGTACTGAACAAGCTGAGGAAGAAATCAGGGGAAAATTTCCATTTTCAATAGCAACAAAAAGACTCAAATACCTAGGAGTTAATTTAACCAAAGAAGTACAGGACCTATATGCAGAAAACTACAAAACAATGCTAAAATTTTTTTTAAAAGACCTAAACAAATGGAAAGACATTCCGTGTTCATGGATTGGAAGAATAAATATTGTGAAGATGTCAATCTTACCCAAACTGATTTATAGATTCAATGCAATACCAATCAAAATCCCAACAGCTTACTTTACAGAATTAGAGAAGGCAATTACCAAATTTATCTGGAAAAGTAAGCGCACCCATATAGCCAAAAGCGTTCTAAAAAAGAAGAGCAATGTGGGAGGAATTTCACTGCCTGACCTTGAAACATGTTACAAAGCTAGAGTGGTCAAAACAGCATGGTACTGGCATAAAGGTAGACAAATCGATCAGTGGAATAGAATTAAGAACCCAGAAATAAACCCTCACCTATACAGTCAACTGGTTTTTGACAAATCTACCAAGCCCACGCTAATGGGAAAAAACAGTCTCTTCAACAAATGGTGTTGGGAGAACTGGATATCTATAACCAAAAGAATGAAAGAGGACCCCTATCTCACCCCCAAACAAGAATCAATTCAAAATGGATCAAAGCTCTAAATATAAAAGCCAGGACCATAAAACTGCTAGAAGATAATGTAGGGAAACATCTCCAAGACCTTGTAGTAGGTGGTGGTTTCTTGGACCTTACACCCAAAGCACGTGCAACAAAAGAAAAAGTAGATAAATGGGATCTCCTCAAAATTAAACACTTTTGTACCTTACAGGACTTTGTCAGAAGGGTGAAAAGGCAGCCAACTCAATGGGAAAAAATATTTGGAAATCACATATCTGATAAGAGTTTAATATCCAAGATATATAAAGAGATATTACAACTCAACAATAAAAAGACAAAGGATCCAATTAAAAAATGGGTAAAAGACTTGAATAGACATTTCTCCAAAGAAGAAATACAAATGGCAAAAAAAAAACACATGAAGAAGTGCTCAACATCACTCATGATTAGGGAAATGCAAATCAAAACTACAATTAGAGATCATTTCACACCTATCAGAATGGCCAATATTTAAAAAGATAGAGAACTACAAGTGTTGGAGAGGATGTGGAGAGATAGGAACACTTCTTCACTGTTGGTAGGAATGCAGAATGGTACAGTCAATATGGAGGACTGTTTGGCAGTTCCTAAAGAAGTTGAATATAGACTTGCCATGTGGCCCTGCAATACCTCTACTGGGTATATACCCAGAAGAAATGGAAACAGTGACACAAACAGAAATCTGTACACCGATGTTCATAGCAACATTATTCACCATTGCCAAAAGTTGGAAACAAACCACAACCCAGGTGTCCATCAACAGACAAATGGATAAACAAACTGTGGTCTATTCACACGATGGAATATTATGCAGCTGTAAGAAGAAATGAAGTCATAAAGTATATGACAACATGAATGAACCTGGAGGACATGTTGAGCGAAGCAAGCCAGACACAAAAGGACAAATACTGTATGAATGTGTTACTATGAACCAAATATATTGTGTAACATATTGTTTGATTCAAAAAAAATTTTTATATTTATCCATTACATTTAATTGAGAAATGCATATATTTATTCCCCTGTGTTTACTTTTTAGTTTTTAATTGTTTATATTTTCAGTTATTAAATGTACAAAATAAAGTAAAAAATATACATATCTCCTGTGGGGAAGTAGATAAGGATCCAAGGAAAACATGTGTAAATATTGCTCTGCCAAACTGAGACTCCAGCTAAAGGGAGGTAGCATGAATTCTACTGAACCTAGTAAGCATGATTTTCTTACTCTTATCCACAATGCTTAGATGTCTAGGTTATGAAACATTAAGTTCACAAATCACAATATAAAAATATTGTATATAAACAATGTTGAGTATAGATATTTAACAAATGATGTATTTATATTTGTGTATGTGTATATACACACACACACTCAATTTTGGCACTATATTCTAAGAAGTAGTGTATTTTATAATGAAAAATTATATTATGTATTTAATTATAGTAAAAGTGCCAAGTTTACACTTAGGAAAAGAAAGCAATAAAATGACACTTAAAAAAATAAAAAGTATTATATAAATAGTCAAATGCAGCAACTTTTAATGTAAAGAAATATATTTGTCTAGGAAGATTAATAAAATATTGATATTTGATTTAACTAATGAAATAGCTTTTTCTTCCAGAAAAATAATAGAATTTAATCTGTCATCTCATTTAATGATGATTTCCACCTGAATATGTATCCTTTGTTTATTTTCTATCTTCTAAATTCTTTTCCTCTTTATTTAACATAATATTTCTTTGTACTTTACACAACTATTTTTCTATGTTACATAAACATCTTTTTCTTAAATAGTTTCAACCCATGTATATAGTGAATACTGACCAGTAGGCACTATTACAGAGCTTCCCTTCACCATCAAATAATCAAGGTCATGATACTATCCCATCTATAAATGGTTATCTGTATTTGAAATTACCTTCCGGGCTCTCAACCCGTGCCCTCTATCATAGCTTGTATCTGGTACAGCATTGCCCTGCTCTTACCCTGTCTTTTAGCAGGCAGATTAAGAAGTCTTCTAGTTGGGTAGATTAGTCATGACTCAGCCTTAAATCAACCTTACATTAATCCTACTCTTAACACTGGGCCCAAGTTCTAGTAACTGAGCATCTGTCCTATTGCTTGTGACTAATTCTCTACCTTTTATTATTTTTTCAGCATTTCAATCAACAAATGTGTATTGGCACATACCCTATGACAGCACTGAAATAGGCAAAAGGGAAATAAGGATATATGATATCCTTGCCTTGAGGAGCCAATAAGATAAAGTGTCTTCCAGTTATTTTAGGGTCAAAGACTAATGTAAACTTCTCAACTCAAGGATTAGAACTCTAGACAGTTCTGAAGTTCACTATTGTAGTCCCATTACCTACCCATCGCATCCCATTCTAGTAGCCTGCTTTGATGTGCTTTTACAGTGGACTGGGATAGTCCTCAGGGGAATACTGACCCCTTGACCACCAAGAGATGCCACAGTCTTTCCTCTGTATCCACACTAGGTCAGAATCCAAGTGCCTCTATAATCTCAATTGCTTTGTTAACCCATCTATCTAGGAATGATTTGTTTTAAAAAAAAAAAGATGATTTCACTCTGACGGTATTTATGCAAGAACGCGTAAGCATTAGTAAAGAATTAACTTCATAATTTGTTTTATTTTTCACATTTCCTTGATGACAGAAAAACTGAATTTAAATATTAGGGCCTGTTTTAGGTCAAATTCCCCAGAAGCTGTCCCTAAAAGCAAGTATACACCTACAACCGATAAAATAAGGAAATACTCAGGAAAACCACTAAATGAATTGGAGAGGCAGAACAGAAAGAGACAGGACAAGCTAGGGTGCAATTTTAAGCAAAGTCTTGCTAAGTCTTTTCCTTTTGGACTAAACCATTTCCCCTTTCCATTCTTTTCCTTCCACTGATTTCCCTCAACTATTCCTGCTTCTCCTCTTTTTATGCTTTAACTTTACAAACATTTCTGAGTGTCTACTTCCTGTTTTCTTGCCTCTAAGAATACAATTGCAAAATAATTTTTTTGTCAATTGGCATAAGACTATACAAAATGAAGAAAAATCAATAATTTCAGATAGTTTTACGTTATTTCTAGGAATAGGAGATAATGCCTAGAAATACATAGCTGAGGTGATATCTTTGAATGAGATCTGATGAAAAGGAAAAAGTTATGAAGCAGAATCTTCCATGCGAGGACAATAAGCAAATGCCCAATGAAGGAACACCTTTGCTTTGTGTGAAGAGGAAAAAGTAAACTTATGTAACTGGAACATATGGGCAAGAGGAAGAATGGTATGAGATGAGGTCAGAGATATATGAGAGCAAAATTGTATATGGTTTTGTAGTCATGGCGAGGAATTTGAATTTATTTCTGATTGCAATGGGAAACCACTGGAGGTTTTTGGTTATTTAAATCTGTTATATTTACTGTGGTGAAAATAGACTGTACATGGTTAAGAATTGATACTGACAGTCCAATTTGGATTATGTGAAATGATGTATTAAAGAAATAATGATGACTTAGAGTTGGATATTAAAGATGGAGAAAAGAAAATATTTTGCAGTTAGAAATGATATAATTTGCTGATGGAGAAGATATAGGAAAGAAAAAATAAAGAAAGGATGGTACCTAAATTTTTAACTTGAGCAATTGGATGGATAGTGTTACCACTTACTATGATGAAATAGACCAGAAGAACATCAGGTTTTGAACAAGGTGAAAAGTGGAAGTAGTTAAAGTAAAGAATTCTTTTTTGGGTAAGTTATTTTTCCTGTATAGTTAGATACATACATCTTGATTCAAGGGAGAGTTCAAAACATAAGATGTAGATATTAATTTGTAAGTCATCAACATAAAGAGTTTAATTAGAGCCATAGTACTGGAGTAAATCCCTGAGGAAAGAGAGACAATAGAGAAGAGTAGAGGTGTTTTAGTTTGCCAAAGGGCTGCCAGTGCAAAGTACCAAAAATGTGTTGGCTTTTATAAAAGCATTTATTTGGGGTAAAATCTTACAGTTCCAAGGCTGTGAAAAGTGTAAACCAAAGTGCCATCAAGATACTTTCTCACAAAAGTCAGCTACTGTTGATCCTGGCATGTAGCCACATGGTGAAGCAAGATGGCTGCCAATCTCTGCAGAGGTTTCAGCCTTCCCCTCTAGGCTCACCATCTCCTCTTGAACTGATGCATTGGCCCAGCTTCTTGGGACTTCATCCTTAAGTGATCCTCTCTTACAAGGCAGTATAAAACCTGGTGGATTCCTTTTCCTGTGTCTGTCTGAGTGAATCTCTCTCTCTGTTTCCATTAAATCAGACCCACCAAGGGGGTGGAGACTCAGCCTGATTCATACCTCACTGATATAGTCCAATCAAAAGCCCTAAAGTGGTATTATGAAGTAATTTAATCAAAGGTCCCTCAATTGAATTTAATGCAACCAAAGGGTATCACACCCAGAGGAAGAGATTAGTTTACAAACATAATATTTCTTTTCTTGGAATACACAAAATAAATTCAAACTGCCACACTTCACCCTCATAATCCCCAAAAGACAAGACTTTCTATATGCAAAATGCATTTATTGCATCACAATATTCCAAAAACCTTAAATCATTTCAGTAGCAATACTAAGTACAAAATCACATCAAAATCAATTATAAGAATACATTTTGTTTGAGTGAAAAGTTCCCTGTGGCTGAAGACCTGTGAAACTTACAAAACAAGTTATCTGTTTTCAATATACAAATGAGGGACAGACATATAATAAACATTTGCATTACTGTTAGGAAAAATTGGGAGAGAAACAGTCATGGATCCCCAACAGCTCCGAAAACCTTCAGCGCATATGCCATTAGATTTCAAACCCTGAGAATCAACCTATAAAATGATAGTTTCTTCTTTTCCTCAGGGCCTAGTGGGGTCCCACCCTTTCCACAGGCTTGCCCAATGGCCACTCCCTCAGTTCCACCCTCATCAAGCATCTGGATGGTGACCACACTCCAGATATCACTGTGGGGTGATGGCCACAGTTTCCCCAGTCTCCGGGGTACAATCTCAACCCCTTACTACAGTGAGGTGGCAGCAACATTCTCCCTAAATTCTGGCATACAAGCCCAACCCCCTCAGAACAATGGGGTGGCAATTTGACTCTCCCTAATCTATGGGGACTAGGCTCAACACCCTCAGAGAGGTGGCAACTGAATTCTCCCTAACCTATGCAGAACACAGCCACCCTCCTCAGAGTAGTGGGAGTGGTAACCTAACTCTCCCCAACCACCAGGGAATGTGCTCCACCCTCTCTGTAGTGTCAGGCAGCCAAAATCTACCTGAACAATGGGCTGGAATATCCACCCTTTTCAAATTCCAGGGCAAACTCACCCACTCCATATACATGGGCGGCATTCCTCTCATGGCCTGAGGAAATATTTTAATTCCAGACCTCACCTTCCATGGTTTTCCTCTTGAAGCCATTTTTTCCTTCAATATCTCCCCATCCTGTCCCTTTTAGTCCAGGCCAACAGTGGTTTCATTAATACAGATCTTACAAAAAGTTTGTTGGTTTAGCATGAAGGCAGCAGGGGTCCAAGCCATCAGACAGTAAGACTTTCCTATGTCCTTCCTTGATAACTGCATTTCCAATCCTGACTTATAATTTCCAAGTTTAGTTAAGTCTACATATGGTACACTATGCTCTAGGGACTTGTTTTCCAGAAGATTGGAATTTCCAAAAACAGTCTCTGAGTTCTTTGTGCCCAGCAGTTTATTTCTCATCTTATCTCTTTCCTTTTGCATTTTGCTGTAAGCTGCAAGGAAATCCCAGGCCACATTTTCCACATATTCTTTGGAAATCTTCTCAGCTAAATGTACAAGTCCATCATTTTCAAATTCTGCTTTCCATCTAACATTAGGAGTCAATTTAGCTAAGTTCTCTGCAACTTGAAAGCATGGATCACCTTTCCTCTGGTTTCCAATAGTAGTTTCATCATTTCCTTTTAAGTCCTCACTGGAAATAATTTTAGGGCCCATATTCCTACCGACAATCTCTTCAAAGTAATCTAGGCCTTTTCTATAAGCATCTCACAAATCCTCCAAAAAAATATTCCTTGCCCATTTATAAAACCATTCCAGCATTTTTGGTAATTGCAACAGTAAAACCCAGGTCTACCAATTTCTGTTTTAGCTTGCCAAAGGGCTGCCAATGAAAAGTACCAAAAATGTGTTGGATTTTATAAAAGGTATATATTTGGGGTAAAAGCTTGAAGTTTCAAGGCTATGAAAAGCCCAAAGTGCCATCGAGATGCTTTCTCACAAAAGTCAGCTACTGTTGATCCTGGCATGTTGCCATGTGGTGAAGCAAGATGGCTGCCAATCTCTGCTGAGGTTTCAGCCTTTCCCTCTGGGCTCACCATCTCCTCTTGAACTGCTCTGGTGTCCCGGCCTCTTAGGACTTCATGTTTATGAAATATTCTCTTACATGGCAGTATAAAACATGGCAGATTCCTTTTCCTGTGTCTGAATGAGTCTTTATGTTTCCATTTATACCAGACCAAGCAAGGGGGTGGGGATTCATCCTGAGTCATGCCTATGATGTAGTCCAATCAAAAGCCCTAAAGTGGTCTTATGAAATAATCTAATCAAAGGGCCTTCAGCTGAATTTAATGCAACCAAAGGATATCACACCCAAAGAAAGAGATTAGTTTATAAACATATTTCTCTTTTGGGAATTCATAAAATAATTTCAAACTGCCACAAGAGGCAGAGCATAAAATCAAGGTCCAGGACATTCTCATGTTTTAGAATTCTATTAAGGAAGGAGGAAACAACAGAGGTTGAAAAAGAGTAGTTTCTGAAATAGAAGGAAAATATGTGACATTCTCTCCCACCTAATTCTGTAGGGTATAGCAAGTTATATAATGGCCTGTATCTGTCATTGCAATGTCATTCAGGACAATTCCCAAGTCCCAAAAATGCCCCCATATTACACCTGCTTTTCCCTCTTCCTTCCCTCAGAACCTCCAGTGGCCACAGCCTCCACATCAATAATATAATTTCTTCCATTGGTAGAATCACAATAAGTCTACTTTAGTCCATAGTTCATTCTCCAATCTGAGGATTCTGGGATGGTGATGCCCACTCCACCTCTAATTGAGAGGGGGCTTCAATCCCACATGGTTCATGGATGGGACTCTCTTGCTTGAAATTATAGACTCTCTTGGTTCCTTGGTATGGTGGTTGTCCATCATCTCCTTCTTGTTAGTTGTCCTGGGTGAGTCCAATGAACTGGAGAGTAGGTGTTACAACTCAGTTGAGATTCAAGGTCTAGCTGGCACATGGACAGCCCAAAGATTTAAGTCTCATGGACATATACTTACCAACTCTAGTACTAATTATACGTTCAAATAAAAGGGAAAATAGAGCCATGTGTAAGGAAACCACAACTGAGTCCAACGCTGTCACACTGGGGAGCATAAATTCCAAAGTAGGGCCCACTGGCAGGGTACAAAACTCCTGAACTCTCTGCAATGACTGTGGTGTCCAGATGTCTCCAGAGACCTCAGGAGCCCTGCTATTTGGGGTAGTATCTACTTTGGTTGTCAAAGAGATCCTGCTGAGATGTGCATAGGCATAACCTCTAGGGTGACCTCCCAATTCATTTTGAAGTCTATTACCCATATGAACTCATTTGTCTTTACCCTTTCCCACTTTTGGTCAAGGTCTTTTTCCAGTTGCATTGCTAGTTGGTGCCTGGTAGTAATCCCTCGGTGCCAGGGAGGCTCATCCCTGGGAGTCATGGCCCACACTGGGGGAAGTTATTGCATTTATATGATGAGTTTAGTTTAGAGAGAGGCCACATTTGCGCAACAAAGAGACTCAGGAGGTAACACTTAGGCATCCTATAATACTAGGCTAAGTTTCAATTTCAAGAGTAATGGTTCATAAGCACAGTCATCAATATCAATGGCCCATCAATGAACCATCTTCCTTCATGTGTCATTGCCCCTGTACTTGGGAGATTCTTGCTGCTCCATTAGAGAATATGGCAGAACTCCCCAGGATGGGAATTTGATATTCTTTCGGTTATTGTGTGAATCCCCACCCACCATGACAATGCCCCATGAACATTTGAACACATTTATATGCCTTATATGTATGCCCAGGTGAATTTCCTCCCATGTATCCCCCATACACTGACACCCCACACCAATGATCCTCCCCTGCCATGGTTGTAACCTTCTGTGATCCAAAACTTTTTCAAATATGAAGTCAATAAAATAGCCAAATACAATTAATATGAAAATGAAATAATAATGATAGTTTAAAAATAAGAAACAAAATAAAAATAAATAAAAATGAAAAAATGTTTTGGATTAAATAAAGAATGAAAAAAATATTTTACAAACTTTTTTTGACATTTTGGCTTTCATTACTAATAACAGTGTTTCAAAGTGCATGGGGCAAAAAGTCACAGAACTGAAAGGAAAAATAGAAAATTCCACAGTGTCAACACTCCTGTATCAAAAATTGAAAGAAGAAATATAATGTCAGCACATAGAGTATCAACCAGGTTAGACATATCTCTATATTTTTATTTATTTATATATCTATATATCATCTGTCTATATAAAGAAAGGTGATATATAGTGATAGGTGATAGATAGATAGATAGATAGATGATAGATGATAGATAGATAGATAGATAGATAGATAGATAGATAGATAGATAGATAGATAGATAAAATATTCCATATTCCACTCAAGAACAGCTCAGGAACATTCACAGAAATAGACTCATATTGAGACATAAATTACATTTCAATAAATCTAAAAATTATTTATATCAGAGTATGTTCTCTGATCACAACTAAATTTAATTAGAAATCAATACCAGAAAAATACCTCGATAATTTCAAATATTTGACACTTCTATGTAAAGAATTTTGAGAGAAATTACAAATAATTGGAACTAAATGAAAAAATGAAAATGACAAGCCAGCATATCCAATATTTACTTATGATATGCAACAGGATTCAGTTAAAGCAGTACTTAATGAGATTTATAGCTTTTAAAGTTTGTATTAGGAAACAAAGTTTTAATATCAATAAAATGGGCAAAAGCTGTGAATATTCATTTCACAAGTGAAGGCACACAAATAACCAGTACACAAAAAATTGCCCAACCTCATTTATCATCAGAAAATCCAAATTTAAAAATACAAGACACTACTCTACTTACTTTAAAATAAAAATTGTACAAACCACTTTAGAATGCCATTTGGCATTTTCTTACAAAATTAAATATTTACTTACCATATTACTGAGCAATTCACTCCCAGAAATAAACCCTATAGAAATGAAAGTATATGTCTACACAAAAACTTGCACTTGGATGTTCTTATCAGATTTATTAGTAATAACAAAAAACTGGAAATAACCCAAGTATTCAACAACAGGCAAATAGGCAATCAAATTGTGTTGTAATGGAATAATAGCAAAAAAGAGAAAGGGAATAAACTGCTCATACAGCCAACCATATGAAAGAAGCGTGCAATTTATATGCTGATCAAAAGAAGCCAAATCAAGAGAAGCCAATAATGAAGGTTTACAATTCCATGTGCATGAAATTCTAGGAAAAGCAAAACTAATATATGATGGCAAAAATCTGATCAATGGGATCTGGGGCAAAGAATGGGGGAGGGTCAATAACTTTAAAAAGTTATGGGGGAAAAGAAAAACAATGAAAGAAAAACAAAGTTATAGGGGAACATTTTGGGGCTTTGGAAATATTCTATATGTTGATTGGAATAAAGTGGGTGTATAAATTTATCAAAACTCATAAAATTGTACATTTAAAATGTATGCATTTTATTGTATGTAAATTATACCTTGATAATTTGATTGCATAAAAACAGTAAAAAGAATGAGATCACATATTTGAAGTGCTGAAAAAGAAACTGAAAAAAAAATTTAATTGTAAAGAGAAAATATGACAAATTGACCTTCTTGAAATTAAAAGTTTCTGTTCATCTAAAGTCACCATTCAAAGTGCACATGCAATTGAAAGGCAGGGAGAAGACATTTGCAGTAAATATATCCAATCAATAATTTAAAGTCTTTGTACAAATTAATTTGGAAAGGAAAACCAAGCAGAAAATGGATGAAATTCTAAACTAGAAAAGTTTAAAAATGGGAATATCCAAAAGAACCAATAAACATCTAAAGAAGTGTTTCAACATCATTAAAAACCAAATAAATGTGAATAACAAGAGTGACCTACCACTACATATTCACCAAAATAACTAAAATGAAAATTCAGGTAATAACAATTTTGACAAGCATTAGATGAATTGGAACTATTATGAAGAATAAAACATAATATAAATTTGTACAATGTCTATGGAAAGTTATTTTTTGCAGTGTCTAATAAATTAGAAAATATGTATAACTTATAATATAACAATTCCATAATTAGAAATATGTCCAAAAGAAATATGTGCATGTGTTCACCAAAAGACAAGTACAAGAATGGTCAGAGCTGCACTGTTTTAAGAGCCCTGAGATGTAAACTCCTCAAATGTTCATGAAACATTAAATAGATATAGTTCTGGGAAGATGGCATAAGAGTAGGGCTCAACTCTCTCACAAAAACAAGGGAGAAAGAGCCAAAAGCTGTCTGAGCAACATGCTTTAGGGGTCTGCAAACCAGGACAGTGTTACACAACTCCCAGGAGTGTAAGGGACAGAGAGATGAAGAACCTGAAACAACAAACATGAGTTATCAAATCTCCACATTGGCTGGGAAGGGCTCCCACCCCCCACCCCTAAGATATTAAGCAGGGATGAAACCCTTGGCTCACTGAAGCTGACTGATAGGAGAACAGATGTCTTCCTTCCTGTCAACTGTTGCAAGGGAAAATGCAGGGGAAGTTGGGGATTTCTCTTCAGTGAATTTGGCCAGCAGAGCCCACTTTGAATCTTGGCTCTGGCCAGAGCAAAACATAGGAAAGTGAATTGTGAAAGAAACACTGACTTGGAAAGGTGACTTTATGGTGCCATCTGCTGGCTAGTATGGAAATTGCACAAAGAAAACTGCTTTTAGGTCTCAACTCGAACTCCTGGGAATAATCTGCACCTCATTAGTGAGTCCCTGGCTCAATTTTGATAAGTTAAGCAGGGTAATTTTAAAGACTTAGAATAAGTTGAACCAAATATCTAAGAAAAGCTGTGGGAAAAAATAGGCAAGAAAGAGAAATTGGCCATCAGAGTAAATTCACCAATAAGTTCAGATGCCTAGACATCAGCAAAAACTTAAAAGCCATACCAAGAAACAGGAAGAGATGGCCCAACCAAAGGAATAAACTATTCAGTTCAGGATATTCATCCTGAAGAGATACAGGATTTAAGACAATTAATCAATGATAATTACACAACTCTCCTAAATCAATTCAAAGAATTGAATGAAAATATGACTAAAGAGATGAAGGATATTAAATAGACACTGGGTGAATATAAAGAAGAATTTGAAAATCTGCAAAGAAAAGTTACAGAGCTTATAAGAAAGAAAGATACAATGAATGAGATTAAAAATACTTTAGAGGCACATAAGTGCAGATCTGAATTGCTTGAAGACAGACATTAGTGATTTTGAAGACAGAACATCTGAACTTGAAAAGACAGGAGAACAGAAAAAGAAGAGAAAAAAAATGGAACAGGTTCTCAGGGAATTGAATGACAATGAGAAATGCACAAACATACACATTATTGGTGTCCCAGAAGGAGAAGAGAAAGGAAAAGGAGCAGAAAGAATATTTGAGGAAATAATGACCAAAAACTTCTCAAACCTTGTGAAAGACATAAATATTAATATCCAAGAAGGACAACTCACCCTAAATAGAATAAATCTGAATAGACTTACCCCAAGACAACTACTATTTAGAATGATAAATACCAGAGATAAAGAGAGGATTCTGAAAGCAGCAAAATAAAAGCAAAGCATCACATTCAAAGTAACCTCAATAAGATTAAGTGCTGACCTCTCATCAGAAACCATGGAGGTAAGAAGAAAGTGGTATCATGTATTTAAGGTACTGAAAGAGAAAAACTACCAGCTAAGAATTCTGTATCTGGCAAAATTGTACTTCAAAAATGAGAGTGAGCTCAAAGTCTTCACAAACAAAAACTGGTTGAATATGTTAACAAAAGACCAGAGTTAGAAGAGATACTAAAGGGAGTGCTCCAGCCTGAAAGAAAAAAACAAGGGTGAGAGATTTTGAGAGGAGTGTAGAAAGATTATTAAGCAGGGTAATTTAAAGTGTAAAAAGAGTAACAATAATAAGCTACAACAACAGAAAGCCAAAGGACAAAATGGATGAAGTAAGTAATGCTTTCACAGTAATAACATTAAATATTAATAGCTTGAACTCCCCAATCAAAAGAGATAGGCTGATACAATAGATAAAAATGTATCTATATACTGTCCATAAGAGACTTTAAATGCAAAATGTTTATAAGGGATTAAGAAGGTCATTATATATTAATAAAAGGGGCAATTCACCAAGAAAAAATAAATATACTAAATACTTATGCCCCAAACCTGAGTGCCCAAGATACATGAGGCACACACTAGCAAAAGTGAAGGGAGAAATAGATGTCTCTATAATAATAGTTGGAGACTTCAATACACCACTCTCAGTAGAGAACATCTGAACAGAGGATAAATAAAGAAACATAGAGTTTGAACAATATGATAAATGAACTAGACCTAACAGTCATCTACAGAGCATTGCAACACAAAATAGCAGGATATACATTCTTTTCAAGTGCTCTTGGAGTCTTCTTCAAGATAGACCATCTATTGAAGACAAGACTCAAAAATTTTTAAAAGATTGAAATTATAGAAAACACTTTATCTGATCATAATGGAATGAAGCTGGAAATCAATAATGGGTGGAAAAATGAAAAATTCATAAATATATGGAGATTAAACAACACACTCTTAAATAATCGTTGGGTAAAAGAAGAAATTTCAAGAGATGTTGGCAAATCTTTTGAATGAAATGAGAACACAACATAATAAAATCTGTGGGACACCACAAAGGCAGTGCTGAGAGGGAAAGTTATAGCACTCAATGAATACATTGAAAAAGACAAAAGTGCCAAAATTGAACATCTTACTGCACACCTGGAGGAATTAGTAAAAGAACAACAAACTAATCCCAAAATAAGCCAAAGGAAATATATAGTAAAGATCAGAAATAAATGAAATCAAGAACCAAAAACAAATAAAGACAATCAACAAAATGAAAAGCTGGTTCTTTGAAAGGCTCATGAAAATTGACAAACCCTTAGCTAGACTAACAAAGAAAAAAGAGAAGAGAAAAATAAACAAAATCAGAAGTAAGAGAGGGGACACTACCACTGACCCCACAGACATAAGAGAGATCATAAGAATATAGTATGAACAACTGTATACCAAAAAACTAGACAATGTGGATGAGATGGATAAATTCCTAGAAACGTATGAACCGCCTTCATTGACCTTAGAAGAAATAGAAGACCTCAACAAACCAGTCACAAGTGAAGGGATTGAAATAGTTATCAAAAATCTCCCAAAGATGAAAAGTCCAGGACCAGGTGGCTCCACAGGTGAATTCTACCAATCATTCAAAGATGAAGTAATATCAAACTTGCTCAAACTTTTACAAAGTATTGAACAGTAAACACTACCAAACTCATTCTATCACCCTAATACCAAAACCAAATAAAGACACTACAAAACAAAGAGAAAATTACAGACCAATATCCCTAATGAATATAGATGCAAAAATTGTCACCAAAATACTTGCAAACCAAATCCAAAAACACACTAAAAAAATTATACAACACATAATGTGGGTTTTATCCCAAGTATACAAGGGTGGTTCAACAAAAGAAAATCAATTAGTGTAAAAAACCATATTGATAAATTGAAGAAGAAAAATCACATAATCCTCTAGATTGATACAGAAAAAGCATTTGACATGGGAAGCGGCTGTGGCTCAATCAGTAGGGCTCCCGTTTACCATATGGGAGGCCCCGGGCTCGGTTCTCGGGGCCTCCTGGTGAAGGCAAGCCCTCCCGCACGGCATGGTTAGCTGACCCAGCAAGCACAAGCAGCAAGGGGGGGATAAATGAATAAATAAATAAAATCTTAAAAAAAAAAAAAAAAGTAAAAGCATTTGACACCGAAAATACAGCACACTTTCTTGATTTAAAAAAATCCAAAAATAGGAATAGAAGGAAGCTTCTTAATATGAAAAACCTATAGCTAGCATTGTACTTAATGGTAAAAGTCTGAACGCATTTCTCCTGAGATCTAGAACAAAAGAAGGATAGCCACTGTCACCACTGTCATTCAATATTGTGTTAGAAATCCTAGCTAGAGCAATTAGGCTAGATAAAGAAATAAAAGGCACCTAAACTGGAAATGAAGAAGTACAAGTTGAACTATTCACTGTTGATATGTTCCTATATCTAGAAAATCCTGAAAAATCCACAGCAAAGCTACTAGAATTAATAGACAAGTTCACCAAAGTGGAGATATACAAGATTAATATGCAGAAATCAATAGCGTTCTATACACTACTGATGTGCAAACTGAAGAGAAAATCAGGAAACAATTCAGTTTATAATAGTGACTAAAAGAGTCAGATATTAAGAAATAAACTTAACCAAGGACGTAAAGCACCTGTATTCAGAAAACAACAAAACATTGCTAAAAGAAAATGAAGAAGACTTTAATAACTGGAAGGAAATTCCATGTTCATGGAATGGAAGACTAAATATCATTAAGATATCAATACTATTCAAACTCATTTACGAAATCAATGCAATCCCAATAAAATCCCAACAGCCTATTTTGTAGATATGGAAAAGCCAATTATCAAATTTATGTGGAAAGTGAAGGACCCCAAATATGCAAAAATGTCTTTTTAAAAAAGAACGAACTCAGAAATAGACCTTCACATCTACAGTCAAATGATGTTTTCAAGGTTTGTCAATCCCTCTCAACTGGGCCAGAACAGTCTATTCAACAAATAGTGCCTGGAGAACTGGATAGCCATATCCAAAAGAAAGAAAGAGGACCCCTATCTCACACTTTATACCAAAATTAACTCAGAATGGATCAAGGACCTAAATATAAAAGTGACAATCTAAGCACCTTTTAAATATATATAATATATATTAAATATATAACATATAATAACATTTATGTAAGCAAATGCACATATATGCATATATATTTATATATCATTTTACAAATATTGGTTTGTATTGTGAAAAATTTGGTTTTTACCCACAATAAAAATTTTTAAAAAATTGGTAATGGATGATAGTAATCATGGCACAATTTTGTGTATGTCATTAACACCAGTGAATTGTATAACTGAATGTGTATAACAGAAAGTTTTAGGTTGTATTTCTGTTTTCAGAATTAAAATAGCCCCCACATCCATGAAAAGTGGACTGTATATGGTTTAAATATTTTTGTTAGAGTTTGATATTTGTCTAATAAAATTGGCAAGGGAAAAAAAAAGTGACAATCATAAAACTGCTAGAAGAAAATGTAGGGAAACATCTTCAAGATCTTGTAGAAGGTGGTAGTTTCTTAAACCTTACACCCAAAGCACGAGCAACAAAAGAAAAATAGATAAATATGAATAAGGCTGTTCTCAGAAAGTTGGATTGAACTCACTCATACAATAACCCCAAAACTAAAACTTTCAGAGGTAATTCTTTCAATCATTTTCATTCTCTTTGCTGATTACTGCTGATTCAGGTTGTGAATTTCTCTAGTGTCAAATTTGGTCAAATATATTTTCCAGAGAATTATTCTGGACCTATATTCTAACAACTAGGAAAAGTAGAAGAAACTGTTTGCTGATATCCTAGAAATTTTCTCTGAGAAATGATCATTTTTTAAAAATCTGACCTATAATTTGACCTTTGCTTGTAGGAGTGTTTATCTAGCAAGAGACTGGAAATGTCCTGCTTTAAGAAATCTTTCACTCTGCCTTCATCTAGTAAAAATGATTAGTTTATATATTTGAACTTTCCATAATAATTGCTTTTTGTGCTCTATATAAACATATAAAGAAATATTATTGTCACTACCCTGTATGGAAATTTTAGCTTTAAAACCAAATGTTATATTCAAAACAAGATTTCATGTTAAAGCATAAAATTACTTTTGTTGAATTTTATGTGCATTCTGTATTTCCAACTAGACATGTGTTTTTAGCATGAGAAGACAAAAACATCCAGAATGTCAGAAAATTTAGAAAAGTTTCTTTTTCAAACATCTCTCAAACTTAAATAGCCACTATACATAAAATGCCTTATCATGCACATTAATTTCACTTTTATGGGTGTCATTCAAAGTTTATTTCTCTTCCAAGTGCATTAATATATTCTAGATGGTAGCAGTAAACTTTCATTCTATTTACTTCAGAAATAGTTTTGTTTCTCCTTTGTTCAAAAAGTAAATTCCAGTAAGCTCTACTTCATTGTAAAGAAAAAGTACAAATAGAATGAAGTTAATATAAAAAAGGAAGCATGGAGAAATGTTCTGCATCTTAAGAACAGATATTATAAGGACCACACATTTTTTTAAATGTAGAAGTATCATCAAATAGTAATATAAATAAATTCATATATTTAAAAAATTATACCATATGGAAGTTTGGGGGTAAATATTGGAAAAGCAGGAGTTAAATTTGGGACAGGGCAAGAAATGGTAAGTTTTGTTCAAGCAGGAAATGTAGCAACTCCTGGGTGTCCAGCCATTGGCCTGCCAGATGTATTCCCTCAGGACCACAGGGAGCCAGGCCAGGAACTTGCCTTTCAAGTGATGTGAGCACAGCAAGGACTGGCTGCAGATGAAAACAGTATCTGTATATCACTGAAAGTGAACAGTCTCCTGACTCAAAAAGAGGATAGAGTAGGAAAGGAGTAGCACTTTGGAAGCTATTCCTGAGCTTCCAAACATCACTGAGGAAACATCACTGAGAAGGAGAAATACAGAATTGGGAGGATGGAGGTCTAAATGATTGCTGTGGCTCTAATTGTTCAGGGGTCCACTGGAAAAAAGTCTTGATTTGGCGCTAAAAAATAGTTGAGTTGTCAATATACAATGTTCAAATAGGCCAAGTGAGTGTAAATTGAAGATCACTTAAAAAGGCTCATCATTTCTTTACTTATTATTGCATTAAGTTATCGTTCACTCCTTTGGCATAACCATTAGCAGTGAACTATACATTAAATAAAGTTCATTAGCAGTGAGATTTGCTTCACTGATTTTAGAAATATAGCATAAAGATAATAGCCTTCACATGAATGCAGTTATTGCATAGATATACATTACTTCTCATGGAGTGTGAACTCCTTGAGATTAGAAATTATTTATTTCTCTCTTGTATACCCTCATCCCTTAGAACAGTTTCTTTCATATTATAGCTTTATAAAGGCTATAAGAATGTCATGGTTTGTGTTTTACATAATGTCTTTACTTTGGAATATTATGACAAGAAGGAACAATTTTCATGATGGTTTACTCTGCATAGATAGCAAAATAACTGAACTCCTGGTCATTAAGCAATGATATATTGAAGAAAAACAGGAAATTAAAAAAATAAGGAATCTATGGGAAAAAAACACTCTATGCAACCAAATTATTTTTTCTATAATAATGTATTCTAGCCTTCTACAAAGTGGACACATTGCAATTTCTCCTGGATGGAATTGGCGATGACCTTATTTTTTTTATTTTATTTTTAAAGAAGCTGTAGATTACATAAATGATGCATCAAAAATAGAGGGGAAGTCCCCTTCCCCTCCCCCACTTTCCCCCGTTAACAACATCTTTGATTAGAGTGGTACATTTGTTACAATTGATGAACACTTACTGAAGCATTGCTACTAACCACAGTCTATAGTTTAAATTACAGTTTACACTTTCCCTGCACATTTTTATAGGTCTTGACAAAATATAGAATGACCTGTATCTGTCATTGCAATGTCATTTAGAACAATTCCAATGTCCCCCAAATGCCCCATATCACACCTATTCTTCCTTCTCCTTCCCCTCAGAACCTCTAGTGGACACTGCCTTTATATCAATTTTACACATTCTTCTATTTGTTAGAATAATAAGAAGTCTACTTTAGTCCATAGTTGCATTTCCCTCTTGTTTGTTCATTCCTTAATCTTCAGGATTTTAGGATGGTGATGTCCACTCTGTTTCTGACTGAGAGGGGGCATAGACCCCATGGGGCAGATAAATGGAGCTGTCTTGCTTGCCGTGTAGATACTCTCTGTTTTTTTAGGATGGACATTGTCCTTCCTCATTGTTTTGTTAGTTGTTCTGGGTGAATCCAATGAACTGGAGAGTGGGTGTGGGCTATAACTCTGCTGAGATTCAGACATCAAAGAGCATGTGTACACTCAGAAGTTTTAAGTCTCTGGTACATATATTTAACAGTTATAGTACTAATTATAGATTCAAATAAAAGGGACAGAAGAGCCATGTGTAGGGAAATTATTAATGAGTCTAAGTCTGTTACATTGGGGAACATTTATTCCAAGGTAAGGCCCACTGACAGGGTGCCAAATCCCTGAGATTGTCTGCCCTGCCTACAGTGTTGGGATGTCAGTGATGGGACATGTGAGGGGAGGCATGAATCTGGGGCATGGCTTTATGGAACATGAATATGTTCAAGTGGTCATGGGGTCTTGTCTCCATGGGTGGAGACCCACACAATAACTGAAAGAAAATTGAATTCCCATCCCTGGAAGTCCTGCTACATTCTCTAATAGAACAGCAAGAATACCTAGAGTACATGGGCAGTGCCTAGCGAAGGAGGACACACCAATAGGCCAGGCCCTTGATACTGATGCTTGTACTTATGAACCCCATCTTGAGAAATTGAAACCTAGCTTAGTATTATATATTGCCTAAGAATTACATCCTGAAAGCCTCCTTGTTGCTCAAATATGGCTTCTCTATAAGCCAAGCTCAGCATATAAACTTACTACCTTCCTCCCTAGTCATGGGACATGACTCCAGTTGATGAGCCTCCCTGGCACTAAGGAATTATTACTAAGCACCAACTAGCAAAGCACTTGGAAAGCAACCTTGACCAAAAGGGGGAAATAGTAAATACAAATGAGTTTTTAATGGCTAACAGACTTCAAAGTGAGTCAGGAGGTTATTCCAGAGGTTATGCTTATGCTCATCTCAGAAGGATCTCATTGACTGCCATAGTAAACAATGACTCAAGCAGGGATGCTTCTGAAGGTTCTAGAGACATCTAGGCAATGCCGTTTTATTTACTCTCTTACATCTCATTCATCTCATTTAAATATCATGTTCTAGACTATCATTTCTTATTTTACTACTTTTTTCTGCCTATGGGCTTTTTTTCCAACTCATTTAAAAGGCATTATGCTTTCATAATGGACTGTCTGCATATGGAACTGAATTATAATTTTTTTAAATTTCAATTTAATCAATGCCAGAGGCTACTCATAAATATAGGGATTCTCACAA
This sequence comes from Tolypeutes matacus, assembly GCA_026826555.1. Lineage (NCBI taxonomy): Eukaryota > Metazoa > Chordata > Mammalia > Cingulata > Chlamyphoridae > Tolypeutes > Tolypeutes matacus. The sequence goes on along the minus strand of JAKSZT010054474.1, from coordinate 4,710,821 downwards.
AAAGTTCTACTCCAGTTGAACTCTTTACATATTGGTTTTGGAAAAACTTCACTGTTTATTATAACTACATGTGGATAAATATATATATATATCTATATATATATATATATTTGCAAAAGTAATATTCATCATTTAACTAATTATCATTAAGATATTATCTTGGGATCTGTTGGTTTAATTTATAGGATGAACATATAAGAAAGAAGTAATTTTTAGTTGGAAAAACATAGACCTTGAGACTTAGTAGACCTAGCTTTGAATTCTTGTTCTGCCTTTTTCAAGCCCCCACTGGTGATGTTACTTAACATCTGAATTACCCATCTGGAAAACAATGTTGACAAACCCTACCACTAAGGACCAAATTAGATAACCTTGTAAATAGCTGTGATGGTGGAGAGTCTCCAAAAACATTAGTATTCCCCTGAGAGAAAAATGATAGTAACTGTTGGTCTAAATATAGGTCCTGTTTTGATTTTTTTTCCTCTGTAGAATCCTTAACAACCTATACTAAATAAGTACATCTGCACAGCAGACACAACAACTTAATCTACTTATTTTTTTTAAGATTTATTTATTTATTTATTTACTTATTCATTTTAAACCCCCTTCCCCCCTGTTTGCTGTTTTGTGTCCATTCATTGGGCAATTCTCTGTCTGTTTCCTGCCCTCTCTTCTCATCATTCTCCCCAGTCTTCACCGGGATTCGATCCTAGGGACCTCCTATGTGGGAGAGAGGCATCCTGCCACCTGTGCCACCTCATTCCTGGTTTTTCGGCACGTATTGTCTTGGCTCTTTCCTGTTACATCATCATCTTGCTGTGTGGCTCAGCAGGGCCTGGCATGCCCACACGTGGGGCCTGGCGGCACACTTGCCTTCTCTCTCTCTGCCTCTCTCTCTCTCTCTCTATATATATATATATATATATTTTTTTTTTTTTTACCAGGAGGTCCTGGGGATCGAAACCAGGGCCCTCCATATGGCAGACGGATGCCCAACCATTTAAGCCACATCTGCCCCCAATTTACTCTATTTATGAGTAACTTCAAGGAAAAAACTCAGGTTTGGTGGGAGTTCCTAAACTGGATGTAGGTCTTTTAGTAAAATTAAAATTAATTGATTTTTTTACTGAATTTATCAAACATGTTTATTTATTCAGATATACACATTTCTTGATTAATTTAGCACAGATTTAAATAAAATCTAAAGGAAGAATTTTGTATCTCTGAAACATAATCAAAATTGAAATCTTCTTTTCCCCCTCAGGTCTGTGTTTCTTCAAGTTGTCTTCATTCAGTAATGATGACACCATCTACCAATTGGTTATTCAAGCCACATATCTTGAATTAATTCTTGACATTATCCTTTCTTCCCAAATCCAATCTATTGTTAAATCCTTTGGGATCTTTTTCCAAAATATATCTTGAATATGTCCTCTTCTCTCCAAATCCATTGCTAATGTAGTACAAGCCCCTGCCATCTCTCATTTAGGTTATTACATGAGTCTCCTATATTAGGTATGTCCTACAATAATAGTCACTCACCAAATAACCATTGCTAAAAAGGTAGTTGTTTCCTCCTTAAGATAAAAGAAACACAGATTTAGGTGGTCCAAACCTGGTGTGATGGTTCTACTAAGATGTCAGAGAACCAAATTCTTTCTAGCTCACCACTTGGGTGTGATTCTCAAATAAGAGCCCCAGCCATCACTGGAAGAAATATGGAAGCAGGGGGCATGGGTGATCTCTCCCTTTAACAAGAACTCCTTAAAATACATATGAAACGTCAGTTTAGATATCATTAGCCAGAAATTAATCACATAGTCCACCTAGTTGCAAGGAGGCCTGGAAAATACCTTTAGGACAATGTGGCAAATGAACAATTGGGGTTCTGTTTTTATCTGGTTCTTGTCTCACTCTGTAATGCCATGTTTATTAGGCTCCCCTGTAGCTCACTATGCTCCAGCTATAAGTGTAGACCAAGCTATCTCCCACTGCATAGTTTTAGCACATGTTTTCTCTGTCAAAGTGGTTCTAAGGCCTTTCCTCCTCTTAATAACTCCTTATCTTTCAGGTTTTACTGTAGTAGCACTTCTTCAGATAAATCTCCCCTGATAATCCAATCAAAGGTTGCCACCACCCATGGATCCCCTCTTTCTCTGAGGACCCACCCTTTAATTTCATAATACTAATAACCAATAGTATTTGTTTTTTTTCTTGTTTATTTCTACCTTTCTATCTTATCTACTGACCTAAAAGATCTAAGAGAGTGGGGGCCATGTTTCTGTTTTCTCAGTCTGCAAAGCTTGTTACACAGAAGATGCTTAATAAGGATTAGAGAGCAAAAAAATAAATGGAGTAGAAAAGAAAGAGAGAGAAGGAGAAAGGAAGGGAGGTAGGGAGGAAGATAGAAAATATATATAAGGTCTTTTGAAATTTCAGGAATGTAGATATCATTTCTGGAACAATTGATCATTTGATTTTTGCCTTCCTATTGACTTTTTTTTTCCATTTCCCTTGTCTCACTGTTATAGATCTGAAAAGTTATATCCAATTCAACAAATAGTCATTGAGAACATAATTTGATTTTAAATGTAAAAACAGTCAACATTGATCTTAAAATGTTCTGTTTTGAACCAATGTTTTGAAATCAGACTCTTTCAGGTGAAAATTGAAGAGGGTGAATCCAAAAACTTTAAATTATTGTTGACATTGCCTCTTAAGAAATTACCCTGAGTAACTTTGGGGATAATGTTAATGCACAAAGGCTAACAGGCCTCTCTGCAAGTCCAGGCACAAACATATATGAATTAAATTCATAAATGCCTTATAAAGTGCCCTGTCTGCTGCTATAATTGTTTGTAAGGAAGTAAAAATACATTAAAGATCTTTTTGCCTATACAGTAATGAGTACGAAGGACTTCTCTGCAAACAAAATCATTTATTTCACCTAGAAATCAATCCAATTGGATTCAGTGTCCCTGAATACCTTATGAAAGTTTATCAATTCTAAACGTCTTTCTTAAACTGACTTTGTGTTCAATTGTCAATAGTAATATCTTGTTTTGCCTTTCCCTAAATGACAATTTTACCTTCTATAATGAAGAAAAAGAAAAACTAATTGAAACCAATATTCATCTTGAAAAGCATTAGATTCTTCTCAGTGCTTTTAGCCATTCAGTTTATACTTTGATTAATTTTATTTAAAGATTTTTTGGTCATATGATATTAGTATGATATTTGGATTTTCCTTTTTTTAATTTTTCTATCATTGATTTGGTTTAACTTGTTCTTTTGGTTTGTCTTTTAGGAAATTTAAATATACCTTCGTTTTACTTTTCATATGCCATACGGAATCTGTAAATTTTTTTCAATTTACACCAAAGAAAGCTTCATAAACACTGGTGAAATACTGCACTGTCAATACTGTTAGCTGAACTATATTTTACTTTCAATGAAAGGATTTATTATTATTCATGGTAGAATATTATACATTTTAAGCTCAGCTTCATTTCCATTTGGCTGTTTTGTAGAAATAATTTTTCCTTTTAAGGAGAATTTTTTTTCTTTTCTTTTCTTTTTTTGGGAGGGGGGGCAGGAGAGTGCAAAACGCAGTCCCCCACTACCACGAATTATGCGGTCGAGTTTCCCGCATTTGGGGAAATCGCAGGGGTCAGCACATCTGGAGTGCAATGGATAAGTCTCGCCCTGGGAAAACCACCTTCATGATCATGGTATCTCACCTGCCAGGTAAGTATAAGAAGAACTTTTAAAAAGGAAAAAAGCTTTTGAGATGCCATTACTCTGCCACCACCAAGCGAATTCATTTTTGATACAATGGTCATGATCATATATGAAAGTTATTTAAACTAAATAAAAGATAATCCTCCACTGACTTATACAATTACAAAAGAACATACTTAGTATTTTATTTACCTAAAAACATGGATACTATTGTAGGATGAATAATAGCCCCCCAAAGATGTCAGCATCCTAATCTCTGGAACCTGTGGACGTATTGTGGTTGTACTGTATTAGTTTCCAATTGCTGCTATTTAAAAAAAAAATCTTTTTAATAAAATTTAAAAAATAAAATAAAAACCTTGGTAGCTTAAAACAACACAGAGTTATTATTTTCTATTTCTGGATGTCAGAAGTTGTTAGGGCTTCATTTGTTCTAGAGGCTCTAGGGATGAATGTGTTTCCTTGCCTTTCTTAGCTTCTAGAGGCCACCTGCATTACTTGGCTAGTGGTCAAAACTCCATCTGCAAAGCCAGCAGAATAACATCTTCAAATCAATCCCCCCTCCTTTTCTCTTCTGTGACCCTTCTGCCCACCTCTTAGGGGACCCATGTGATTTCATTGGACCCATCTGGATAATCCAGGATAATCTCCCCTTCCAGATATTTTTAATTTAGTACAATCTGTAAACTCCTTTTTGCCATAACAAATAATAATAACATATTCATAAGTTCTGGGATTAGGATCTGGACATCTTTGGGGGCCATTATTCAGCCTACCACAATTTTATGGAATTAAGGCTGATAATTAACTCATGTTAAAATAGGGAAATTATTCTAGTTTATCCAGGTGGACCCAGTGAAATCAGAGTTCTTGAAAGTAGAAGAGGGAGGCAAAAGAGTGAATCAGAGTTATTTGAGAAGGACTCAAACTACTGTTCTTGGCTTTGAAGGTCAAGAAAGAGGTCCATGAGTCAAGGAATGCAGGTGGCCTCTAGAAGCTGGAACAGGTAAGGAAAGAGATTCTCTCCTAGCATCCTCACAAAGGAATGCCAACACCTTGATTTAGCCTAACAAGACCCATATCACACTTCCGATCTGCAGGAGTGTAAGATAATACAATTTTGTTGTTGTAAGCTACCAAATTTGTGGTAACTTGTTATAGCAGCAAGAGAAGACTAATAAAAATGCCCCTACTTTAAAATAGAAAGCTGATGCATAATCTCATAACATTGCAAATAATGAAACCAGATCATGGTGGCAACAGTATGATTGTTGCTTCATTTATTCCTCAGACCACTCGGTTAGCTCTGGTATCTGAACAGATACATCCTGGGTTGATGGGTTTGTGCTAATAGTCATTGTCTTGCTTTAATTAGCGTTCAGGGGGAATGTAGTACCTGCTGTGAAATTCAATGTATTTGACATGTTTCAGACTTATTTAATAAGAAATTCATAAACTTTGAATTAGTATCAAAAATCTTAGGGAAGCAGAAAAAAGCGTTGCTTCTGTAATTCAATGATATGCTGAAAGAGTTAAATTTAGTTAAAGCAATAGCTTGTGAACCACAAATGTACATAGCTTGCTTTTATAAATTACATTTTACAATTTTATTCTTATAATGTGCAGTTTATATGGTATTAGACTAATACTAGTGCTTAATTTAACAACATGTCTGGTGAATATGGATAAGATGTTTTATCTTGAAGTAAGGTTAGCCACAGAGAGAGGACCTTTAAAGAAACATTGGCTATAGTTAATATAAGAACTGTTTGAATTTCCCAGAAGTACTGGAAAATTCTGCTCTGCATTAGCACCAGCCACATTTAGTTAAGTAGTTGGTTAACATCAACATCATGTGGTTCTTACGTGCATAGAATATCAATTCTATTAGGAATTAGTTGTATGCCTCAATTTTTCTCATTGTAAAGTAGGGAGGATGATAGTAGTACCTATTTCAAAGAGAATTAGGTCAATTGTTTAATCAGTCCCTAAGATGGCCTCCTCTGATCCCGGTTTCCTAGTAGTCACATTTTTATAGTATCCTCCCATAGTGTTTTAGGGTTGCTTGGTGATCAAAAGAATACTTCAGAAACTTTGGTATGTCACTTCTGAATTAGGTTATAAAAGACACAGTGACTCCATCTCCGTTGTACTCTATTTCTTGGATCATTCACTTTGGGTGAAGTGTGCTCCCATGTTGTGAATAGCTCCGTGGGGAGGCCCATCTCATGGGGAAATGAGGTCTCTGGCCAACAGCTTTGTTGAATGGGTCTTCCATCCAAGTAAAGTCTTCAGATTACTACAGCCCTGACCACAACCTTGACTGTAACCTCATGAGACACCCTGAGTCATAGCCACCCAGCTAAGTTGATCAGCTTACTGATCCTCAGGAATTGTATAAGTATTTATCTTTTAAGCTATTAAATTCTGTGGTCATTTGATACACAACAATAGATAATTAATACATTAACTGATATTAGCCTGGCATGTGGTAAGCATTGTAGAAATTATTGCTATTGATTTTCTTCTTTTGCGGGAAAATAAATATATGTATGTTTTTCCTTGTCTGCACATCACTTAGGGAATTCTTAAAACCAGAAAGGAGGAGATGAGTGTCAAATCTAAGTCACTGTGTGGGATGAGCCTTCCTGCTCAGGCAGTCTCCTTAGTGCCTTTGGTATTTCCCTTAGGAATCCACCCATGTCTGCTTCTTAGTGTCAGGATCACACTTGTAATCACTGACCTCTGCCTACAGAGTTAGATTATAATTGTTTAAGATTAGTTTGTTAAAAAGCATTCAGGTAAGCCAAAAGAAAGCTGCATGGGGCAACTCACAGTCAATAAGTGAGAAGGAAAAGTGTGTGTGTGTGCTTGCATGTGATTATGCACATGTGAGGTATGTGCATATTATATATGGTATACAAGAGAGAAGGTGAGAGAAAAAAGGGAGGGGCAGAGGGAAGGAAGGAGAAGAGAGAGAGGGAGAGAGAGAAAAAGAAAAAAAGAGACAAAGCTCATGTAAGGTCAGTAGTGGAGCTCCTTTGAGGGGACATCCCAGGCAAAGAGGCCTAAGGATGACAGAACCTTGAGACAACAGGTTATGAGATCTTGAGAATAAAGAGAATTGAAAAAAGAGGGAGACTGCCAGGAATATCAAACCAGGCTTCCACATGTGGTGGCTTGAGTTGAGAACCTCGCATTTCTAGGAAGTACAATTCACCTAGGCTATCGCCTGCATATTGTTCACAGCCTCAGTCAATTCATGTTTACCTGGCAAATTTGGTCCCATGAACCATGTAATTGCCACTCCTGCCTCTGTTAAAGAGTTTTAAAAAAGCTCGTTATGGGCAATTCCAGACTAATGAATATAGTTATTATATTTTGATGCATTTTAAATGAAAGAAACTCCAGAGTGAATTCATTAAGGAGTCAACGTTTTGTGAAGAATTGTTTTACTTGATTGTCACTGAGGGAAAAAGAATTTGAGAACTTATTAATAAAGGTGGGGGGAAAAAAGCTTAGGAGGTCCAAACGAAACTTATGGAACATCTAATTGTGGTGAAACCCACTTCAAAAATTTTTAGTTGGTGATTGGCTAAATAAATAACTTCTGATGGGCTAGGTTTCCAGGTACTTGAGTATAATAAATATTAGGGGTGTAAAGAATTTGACTATTCTCAAGAGAGAGCAAATCAGGGTTAAATTTGAATATACTGATTATCTTATTAACTGTGTTTATTTTTCAGTTAAATAACATAGCTTCTAAAAGTCTTAATTTAGCTAATATAGGATGAATTATGAGTGATCTAATTCCCTAATATCTCACAATTCTCTTGTTTGACCTGCTTATGTTTCCATGCTCTTTGTTTTTATATTGTGTTACTTAAGAAAATATCTGAAACTTTTCAAGTCCTCTTATGTAATTTGCAAGCATAGCTTGATATCACACGTGGATAACATAAACCTCCTTATTCCCCATATATATGTATGTGTGTGCAAGCATAAATCCCTTTCAACTAAGTAAAACTCCAAATCTGCTATATCATTAGTGTCTTTGAGAAACAAATCTGAATGAAAGATAAGGAACAGCAGCTTAATCAAGAAAAAACTAAACAGGGTGGGGAATTCATTAGCCAGCAAATCTCTTTGAAGAAATGCAATAAACAAAGATGAGTTCTGAGTTTATTCCCAAGCATGAGGTCCTATGGCAGCATTTTCTTTTCCTAAACTTTTGCCACAATGGTAAACTATTGTCACGATAACACAACAATGACCTTTGTCCCTGTGTCCCATTATTTTCATCTCTCCCCTTTGGTTCTGAATCAGCCTGCTAAATGCATTCAGGGCATGCATGAAGAAGGCACAGGATAAAACCAGAAATATAGGGCTATCTTGACACACTCAATACCCAAGTTCACATACAAGAAGCATGTAAATGCCAACTCCCAGCCTATAGAAGGGATGAAAAACCTATCCACCAGCCATTGGAGCAAATGTCCAAAGCCCTTGGGCAAGGAGGACAGGGAAGATACAGGGACCACACCTTGAAGTTTACTATTAGATGCTTTATTCTCAAATTCTGAGTTACAATCCCCTTGGACTTCTTTTCCTTTAATTTAAATAGGTACAGAAGAACTTAGGTGCTCACATTTTCCAAATTCAAAATTGATAGAAAATAAAATATTAAACCCAGTTTTGTATTTTTATCAAAATCTGCAATAAAAGGGAAAGAAGACTACAAAGTTTTGCCTAAATATAACAACTAGTGCTAGACTCATTGAGGGAAGAGGCGCTCTGAGTTTTTCCTCTGCTCCTTGCCCCACCTCCTACTGACACTGACCAAGGAAATACTCAGGTTCTCAAGGAGTTCCAAATGTGAGGGCAGAATGGGCATGGGAAGCAGCTGGGGTGGATGGAGGAGGTGGAAATAGCCACCACGGCGGGCACAGGGGATCCACTTCCCTCAACCAGGCACTGACAGTCCAGTTTCATCAGCCCGACCACCCATACCTTCCCCCACCTCTTATCCTAGATCCAGTCTGTTCTTGTTAATAGTGAGAATCCTATGTTTTAACTTCGGTGACATCTGAATTGTTTGTTGTTTTTCAAATTGTCTTTAAGGAGGAAGGGCCCCATTAAAGGGTGAACTTGTAATAAATTTGAATTTCAAATAAACATTATGTGTTTGTGTTTATAAAGAAGAAAGAAAAAGCATGTAAAATAAATATTTATTCTAATTTCACGTCTATTGTTAAAATAAAACTTTTTATTTCTTGTATCTATTTTATAAAGTATACTTATACCCATAGTTGATCTAAAGTAATTCTTTAAAAATGGTTAATTGTTAAACAAACTAATGAGACTGTGAGTTTTCAAAGGAAAAATTGAGCCAACATAATTATGCATATTCTTCTTTATTTGGAAAGAACAGATAACTAGGCAATTCACACATAGGTGCTTGGTATATTTTTTAATGATGTAAGTTATTTAAAAAATAGTTGGTACTTTTTGTGATCAAATTTGTGAATTCCATGCATGCTATGACAAAGGCATATGTAAGTTCAGGCTTGTGTTTTCTATGGCTAGCTAGTATAATGTAATAGTTAAACTGGGGTGCAGGTAAAACATTTGAAATAAGTTTTGGTAATAACCAGATAGTTGAAAAGATTTTTATGTGGAAATAATTTAAGGTGTACAAAAAATTACAAAGGTAATAGGGGAAATTCCAATACACACTCCACGCAAGTTTTCAACTATTAACTTTTTATCATATTTGCTGTATTACTTTATCACCCTTTCTCTTCCTGTATATACATGTGTGTATACATATTTTTAATTAACTATCTGAGTGTAAGTTGCAGACATGATCTCCTTTACCTGTAAATTCTTTATTGTGGTATTTCTAAAATATGGACATTCCCTTGTATAATCACAGTACCATTAGCAAAATCAGTAAATTTATACTATAGACCATATTCACATTTGGCTAATTATGCCATTGATGTCCTTTATAGCAAAAAATAAAATAAATATAAATACAAAATCTGGTCCAGGGTCTAAATCTAGAATTACACATTGAATTTAACTGTCAAATAATGAAATACTTTTCATGATGCTTGTTAGTTCTATGCTGGTTGGGTGGCAATGATAGTCTATTGCCTAACACCTCACCTACTGCCTATACCTATGATTTTTAGTTTGCTCTCTTCTGTTGAACTGATAAAATGCTGACTCAAACTGTATTTTCTAATATCATTATCATTCTCTTCAAATGGCCAGTGCTTGCTGTGTAAGGACTCTTGATAGTAGGATTTCATAACAATTTTTTCCTATCTGGCAATATCATTTCATATGAAAGAATAGAATGGCAAAAGTTACGCCAATCAAGCATCTGTAGTATTTTAAAATTTGAATGAGATGGTATTTGAAAAAATACCATTTCAAAATTAACTAATACTTTATACAAGTGTACTTCTAAAATTTATTTTTAAAGAAGCTTTAGATTACATATAGGGTACAAAAAAAAGAGAAAATTTAGGAAAATTCTCATATACCGCACCTCCTCCTGCTCACACACATTTCCCCACTAACGACATCTTTGATTAGCATGGTACATTTGTTACAATTGATGAACATATATTGAAGATTGCTCCCAACCATGGTCAATAATTTACATTATAGTTTACACTTTGCACTGCATATTTTTATGTCTTGAAAAAAGGTATAATGGCCTGTATCAGTCATTGCAATGTCATTCAGAACAATTCCAATGTCCCCCAAATGCCCCATATTGCACCTATTTTTCCCTCTCCCTCCCCTCAAAATATCTGGTGACCACTGCCTTTATATCAATGTTAACAATTTCTTCCATTGTTAGCATAATAAGTCTACTTTAATCCATAGTTGCATTCCCCCCTTATGTTTGTTCATTCTTCAATCTTGAAGATTTAGGATGCCCACTCTGTTTCTGTTTGACAGGGGGCTTAGATCCCATTGGTAGATGGATGGAACTGCCTTGTTTGCAATTGTAGATACTCTCTGCTTTTTGGGATGGGCGTTGTCCATCATCATCCTTTTGTTAGTTTTCCTGGGCAAGTCTGATGAACTGCAGAGTGGGTGTTGCAACTCTGCTGAGATTCAGGGCTCAACCAGCATATGAACTGACTGAAGATTTAAGTCTCTGGTACATATATTTAATGATTATAGTGCTAATTATAGGTTAAATTAAAGAGGCAGAAGAGCCATGTGTAGGGAAATTATAAATGAGTTTAACTCTGTTACATTGGAGAGCATATATTCCAAGGTAAGCCCAACTGAAAGAGTGCCAAATTCCTGATATTGTCTGCCCTGCCTATAGTGTCTAGATGTCTCTAGGGCCCTCAGGAGCACCCCTGCTTGAGGCACTGTTTACTGTGGCATACAATGAGCTCTTCTTGAGATATGCATAAGCATAACCTCTGGAATGACCTCCTGACTCACTCTGAAATCTCTTAGCCATAAAATCTCTTTTGTATTTAATATTTCCCCCTTTTGGTCAAGGTTTTTTTCCCAAATGCTTTACTAGTTGGTGCTTGGTAATAATCCCTTGGTGCCAGGGAAGCTCATCCATGGGAGTCAAGTCCCATGCTGTGGGGAAGGTAGAGAATTTATATACTGACCTTGGCTTAGACAGAGACCACATTTGAGCAACAAGGAGGCTTTCAAGAGGTAACTCTTAGGCAACATAAAATTTCACAAGAATGAGGTTCATAAAAATAAGCATCGATATCAAGGGCCTGGCATATTGGTCTGTCCTTCTTCACTAGGCACTGCCCTTGCACTCTAGGAATTCTTACTGCTCTATTAGAGATTGTAGCAGGATTTCCCAGGATGGCAATTCAATTTTATTTTGGTTATTTTGTAGGTCTCCACCCACTGAGACAACACTCCATGAGTATTTGAACATATTCATACTCTATAAAGGTATGCTCCAGGTGCACCCTTCCCCACACAGCCCCCCTACCACTGACACCCTGCATCAGTGATCCTCCCCTGCCACAGTTACAACCCTCTTGCGATCCAAAACCTCCCCAAAAACAAAGCCAAAAAATAAATGAATAAAAATAATAAATAATAAAATAATAATAATAGAAACAAATAAAATAAAATAATTTTTTTTCATTGTGTCTTTCATGATCATGAGATATGTTATCTTTTAGGTACAGTGAAAATTTCTTCTGTCTGTTCCCCCAATGTCTTTTTTTTTTTTTTTTCACTTTATTTTCAAAGAAGATTTAGGTTACAGAAAAGTCACATAGAAAATATTGGGGATTCCACTATACTCCACCCCCTCCCTTTCTCAAATTTTTCCCTATTGATAACATCTTACATGAGTATGGTACATTTATTACAATTGATATACAAATATTGAAGCATTGCTACTAACCAGAGTCTATAATTTACATTATGGATTACATTTTGCACTGTACACTTTTATAGGTTTTGACAAAATTTATAATGGCCTGTATACATCATTGCAAGGTCATGCAGAACAATTTCAATGCCCTAAAAATGCCCTATGCTCCATCTAGTCTATTCTTCTCTCCCACTCCCCTTGGACCTATGGTAACAACTAACTTTCAATTTTGAAGAATAAGGTTCATAGTTACATGCATTAATATTGAGGCTTGACCTACTGGTTTGTTTTATTAGGCACTGCCTATGTTCTGGAGAGATACTTGTCCCTTTAATTGAGAACATAGCAGGACTTCCCAGGATGGGAGTTTAATATTTTGTTGTTTATTTTGTGTGTCTCCACCCACTGAAATACCACACTATGACAAGATGAACATTTTCATATTCCATAGACAAAATGCTACAGGTGTGCCCTATCCCACATATCCTGGACCAGTAACGCCCTGGACCAGTAACCCTCCCCTGCTATATTTGCCAAAAGAACATTCCCACCATTGTAGTTTTAACCAGAGACCTACAAATCCTGAATTCACCTGTTCCTTCCTCCAGCCCTTTCCCCAGTTCCATGTATAGTCCAACCCAACCTCCCCACCCTACTCCTCTTCATATTCCAGAACCGTCAACCCCACTCACCTACATGCACCATATCACCCCCATCCACTGCCCAACCACCCCCTTCCACCTTATCATAGGTTTTCCCCTATTGAGCATTGACTCACCATACTCTACTCCCTTTGTGCCTACTGATAACCTATCTTCCAGAATCTAGCTCTGTGAGACTGTTTAATTTGCTTAAGTCATATCAGTGAGGTCATGTAATATTTGTCCTTCAGTGACTGGCTTACTTCACTCAATATAAGGGTTTTCAAAGTTCACCCATGTTGTCCCATATGTTAATATTGCATTTCTTCTTACAGTTTAGTAATATTACATTGTATGTATATACCACAATTTACTTAGCCATTCATCTGTTGATGGACATTTGGGTTGCTTCCAACTTTTGGCAATAGTGTATAATGCCACTATGAACATTGTTATGCATATATTTGTTTGTGTCCCTGCTTTCAATTCTTCTTGGTATATACCCAGCAGTGGAATTGCTGGATCATATGGCAGTTCTATAGTTAGCTTCCTGCGGAACCGCCAAACTGTATTCCACAATGGCTGCACCATTCTACATTCTCACCAGTGGATGAATGTTTCCTCTCCTCTACATCCTCTACAACACTCCTACAAATGTATTTTTAATAACCTCTACAACTGAAATTTAATCCAATCTTTATTCCTTTTATTGTTAGGATATAAAACAATTGCTATACATCTGCCTGTGTGGCAAAAGTTTTAATGCACTTGAAGGTTGTTTTTATTAAATCATCTCTTTATTTTTATATTGAATAAAACAGCTATCAGATCTTCATTTTCTGTTTATGAAAAATAATATACTGATGGGATTCTTTTAACTTAATATATTGATCTCCAGAAATAATCAATACATGAGCTACAAATATACAATTCAAAGATTTACTTTTAAGATGACAGCAACTATCATTCACTTTGGAGTGACAGTTTTCATTCTCCTTTCCTGTAATGTTATGACTGCTCCTCATCTCCATGCAATGCTGAACAAAAATGTGTCACCACAGTGATTGTTCACATAGGACAAAATGAGCTTTATCAGTTTCCAAAGCAGAAATAACGTCAACAACAGAAATGGTTTATTTGGATTACTAGGCCACTTTAACATTAAAACCAGCTTCTTCCTTTGGTCTTTCTTCATTAGAATTGTGAGATTGGTAATAGCAGTATTCCAAACATACGAGTAGGCTACCAACAGATGTCAGTTCCTTTCTCTCTGTCTCTCTTCTGCTCTTCTTTAATTATACATTTGTCTCAGCTAAAATCTAATGTGCTAATTTTAAAGCATACATGTATGTATGTATGTATGTATGTGTGTATATGCTTTGAGCAGTGAGTATTCATCTTGTTCTGTGTCATATTTAGCATATAGCATAAATTTTAGATCTGAAAACATTGCATATGAGAGATTTCTCATTGCACATGCTAGTATTATTGGTGTCATCAGAGCCAAGTCCCCTTCCCTCTCTCCCCTGCTGCAATCATAAATTATACCATGGAAGCTATAGTCAAAACTGGAAATGATTTCCTTTACCTTCTTAGCAAAATTAAAAGAAACCAAATATTCAAGTAGTATCTTCTATGTAATAAGCTCTGTCAGGCCCTTCAGTGGGTGAAAGTGAGTTAGAATATATTTCAGTTCTTTATTATACTCTATCCTAGGCACTGAGATATTAGGAGGCTAAGTAAAGGTTAACTCTTAGTTCTCTATTATAATTAAATAAATTATTGGGCTGCTATAGTTTTATTAACCCATGGTTCTTGCTGTGAGTGGGTTTAATGAATCCCTAGAGTACACAGAATCAGGCCACCAAGGTATACCCAAAGTTGGTGAGAACTCTATATGAAATAGAAATAATGTGTTTTATTGTATTAGTTTTATTTTGAAATACCTTTAAACTTACAGGACATTTACAAAAATGATGTAAACCTCATATAAAGAACTCCAACATACCCCTACTCCCCAGATACCCAAAACAACCATTTTCATCTTTTTGTAACATTTGCTCTATCATTCTATCACGTATCTGTCTCTCTATCAATCTGTCTATTCATCCATCCATCCATCCATCCATCCACCCATCTACTTATCCATTTTCTGAACACTTGAGTGTTGGTTGTATACATCAGGCTTGTTGAACACTTAGTATTGTCATTTCCTAGGAACAAGGACATTTATTTAGGTAATGACTTTAAGTGCAGTTATCAAGTTGAAGAAATTTAACATTGATATAAAGCTTACAGTCTATAATACATTTTTTCGTATGTCCAAATACCCTTGGAGCCTGTTTTCCTCTGCAATATCCCATCAAGGATGATGTATTGCATTTAAATATCATTGTATCTATAGTTTGTTTGTTTTTTAATTGCAGGAGCATATATAAAATACAAACTTTCCATTGCAACCACTTACAAGCATAACATTCAATAGGATTGATCACACTCACAATATTGCGGTGCCCTCACCACCTACCATTATTAAAATTTTCCCATCTCCCCAAACAGAAACTCTACACTTATTATATACAAATTCCTCAGTCTTCCTAACCCCCTCCCCTGCCCTAGGCCTGGCAACTTATACTCTAATTTCAGTCTCCATGAGCTTGCATACTCTTTGATATTTTCATTGTAGTTACCATGGGCTTAAATTTAACATCCTAAATCTATAACACACCCACTTGTTTGATACCAACTTATCTTCAATAATATACACAAATTGTATTCCTATACGTCTCCATTCCTCTACCTATACGTAGATCTTGTCACAAATTACATGTTTATACATTATGAGTCCAAAACCACTGCTTTTTCATTCCATTTTATGCATTTGTCTTTTAGATTCAGTAGGAAATAAAGAGTGGAGGTACACAATACTACTATTGGACAAAATAGATTTAAATGCAAAACTGTTATAAGGAAGAAAAAAAACTGTTATAAGGGATGAAGAAGGACATTATACATTAATAAAAGGGGCAATTCACCAAGAAGAAATAAATATACTAAATATTGATGCCCTGAACCTGAGTGCCCCAAGATACAGGAGCCCAACACTGGCAAAGCTGAAGGGAGAAATAGATGTCCGTGCAATAATAGTTGGAGACTTCAATACACCATTCTCAGTATTGGATAGAACATCTGGACAGAGGATAAATAAAGAAACATAGAGCTTGGATAACATGATAAATGAACTAGACCTAAGAATCATCTATAGAGCATTGCACCCCGAAACAACAGGATATACATTCTTTTCAAGTGCTCATGAATCCTTCTCCAGGAGAGACCATATATTAGGTCAAAAATAAGACTCAAAAAATTTTTTTTAAAATGGAAATTATACAAAACACTTTCTTCATAATGGAATGAGGCTGAAAACCAATAATGGGTGGAAAAAAGGGAAAATTCTAAATATATGGGGATTAAACAACACACTATTAAATAATCAGTGGGTCAAAGAAGAAATAGCAAGAGATTTCAGCAAATCTCTTGAGATGAATGAAAATGAGACTACAGAATATCAAAACCTGTGGAACACTCAAAGGCAGTGCTGAAAGGGAAATTTATAGCCTCAATGTTTGCATTAAAAAAGAAAAAAAGCTAAAATTGAAGATCTAACTACATAGCTGGAGGAACTGGAAAAAGAACAGCGAACGAATCCCAAACTAAGGCAAATGAAAGAAATAGTAAAGATCAGAGAAAAAATAAATGAAATTGAGAACAACAACAACAACAACAACAACAACAAAACAATAAAGAGAATCAAAAAATCAAAATTTGGTTGTCTGAGAAGATCAACAAAATTGACAACCCTTAGCTAGACTGACAAAGAAAAAAAGACAGAAAATGCAAATAAATAAAATCAGAAATGAGAGGGGGGACATTACCACTGACCCTGCAGAAATAAGAGAGATCACAAGAGGATACTAGGAACAACTGCATACCAAAAAACTAGACAATGTAGACAAGACAGAAAAATTCCTAGAAATACACAAACCACATACACTGACCCTAGAAGAAATAGACCTCAACAAACCAATCATAAGTAAAGAGATTGAAACAGTCACCAAAAACTTCCCAAAGATGAAATGCTCAGGACCAGATGGCTTCACAGGTGAATTCAAGCAATTACTCAAAGACGATCTAATACCAATCTTGATCAGGCTCTTCCAAAAAACTGAACAGGAAAGAACACTACCAAATTCATTCTATGAAGCCAACATCACCCTAATACCAAAACCAGATAAAGATACTACAAAAAAAGAGAAAATTACAGACCAATATCCCTGAAGAATATAGATTCAGAAATTCGTACCAAAATACTTACAAACAGAATCCAAAAACACATTCCAAAGAATTATATATGATGATCAAGTGGGTTTCATTCCAGGTATGCAAGGGCAGTTCAACAAAGGAAAATCAATTAGTGTAATAAACCACATTGATAAATTGAAAAAGAAAATTCACATGATCCTCTCGATTGATGCAGAAAAGGCATTTAACAAAATACAGCATACTTTTTTGATTAAAAAACTCCAAAGATAAGAATAGAAAGAAGCTTTCTCAATATGGAAAAATGCAGCTATGAAAAACCTATAGCCAGCATTGTACTCAATGGTGAAAGTCTGAACGCATTTCTGCTAAGATCCAGAACAAGACAAGGATGGCCAGTGTCAGCACTGTTATTCAACACTGTGCTAAAAGTCCTAGCTAGAGCAACTAGGCTAGATAAAGAAATAAAAGGCACCCAAATAGGACAGGAAGAAGTACAACTTGCACTATTTGCTGATGATATCTTCCTATATCCAGAAAATCCTGAAAAATCACCAACAAAGCTATTAGAACTAATAGACAAATTCCGCAAAGTGGCAGAATACAAGATTAATACACAAAAATCAATAGTGTTTCTATACACTACTGATGTGCAATCTGAAGAGGAAATCAGAAAAAAAATCCATTTTTAATAGCAACTAAAAGAATCAAATATTTAGGAATAAACTTAACTAAGGATATAAAGGACCTGTAATCAGAAAACTACAAAACATTCCTAAATGAAACTAAAGAAGACTTAAATAAACAGAAGGACATTCCATGTTCATGGATCGGAAGACTAAATGTCATTAAGATATCAATTCTACCCAAACTGATTTACAGATTCAATGCAATCCCAATAAAAATCCCATCAGCCTATTTTGCAGAAATGGAAAAGCCAATTATTAAATTTATTTGGAAGGGTGAGGGGCCCCAAATAGTCAAAAATTTCTTTTAAAAACAAGAGCAAATTTGGAAGACCCTCACTGCCTGACTTTAAAGCACATTACTTAGCTACCATGGTTAAAAAAAAAAAAAAGCATGGTACTGTCATAAAGACAGGCACATTGACTTATGGAACCACATCGAGAACTCAGAAATAGACCCTCACATCTTCAGTCAAGTGATTTTTGGCCAGGCTGTCAAGCCCACATTTGGACCAGATAGTCTATTCAACAAATGGTGCTGGGAGAACTGTATACCCCTATCTCACACCTTATACAAAAATTAACTCAAAATGTATCAAGGACCAAAATATAAAAGTGAAAACCATAAAAGTCCTAAAAGAAAATGTAGGAAAACATCTTCAAGATCTTGTAGTAGATTTCTTAAACCTTACACCTAAAGCACAAGCAACAAAAGAAAATATAGACAAATGGGACCTCCTCAAAATTCAACACTTTTGCACAATTTGTCAAAATGGTGGAAAGGCAGCCAACTCAATGGAAGAAAATATTTGGCAATCTCATATCCAATATGGGTTTAATATCTATGATATATAAAGCGATCATACAACTCAACAATAAAAAGACAAACTACCCAAATAAAAAATGGGTAAAAGACTTGACAATACAATGGTGAAAAAACACATGAAAAAATGTTCAACATCACTAGTGATGATTAGGGAAATGCAAATCAAAACTACAACAAGATATCATTTCACATCTATTAGAATGATCACTAATAAAAAGTTGGAAAAATATAAGTGTTGGAGAGCATGTGGAGAGTTAGGAACACTTATTCACTTTTTATGGGAATGTAGAATGGTACAGCTACTGTGGAGAACTGTTTGGCAGTTCTTAAGGAAATCGAATATAGACTTGCCATGTGACCCATTACTATGTATATACCCTGAAGAACTGAGAGCAGTGATATAAATAACTATCTGCACATTGATGTTCATAGCAGCATTATTCACAATTGCCAAAAGTTGGAAACAACCAAGGCGTCCATTAACTGATGAATGGATAAAACAAATTGTGGTGTGAATACTCATGATTCTTATGCAGCGGTAAGGAGAAATGAAGTCATGAAGCATATGACAACACGGATGAACCTGTAGGGCATTATGTTGAGTGAAGCAAGCCAGACACAAAGGATACTGTGTGATTGTACTATTAGAACTAAATATATTGTGTAAACTCATGTAGTTAATAATTAGAATACAGGTCACCAGAAAATAGAATGAGGGTAGAGAATGGAAAACTGGGTTAATCAGTGCAAAATTGGTAAAAATGTTGTTTATAAGTCTTTGGAAATGAATAGAAATGGTGGAAGCATGTGATAGTGTTTGTAACTAGCAGAGCTTTTAAAAATTATTGAGTTGATGACTGTACTAGTATATGTGATTATACTGAATACCATTGATTATACACTTTGGATGGATTTATACTTTATTAATATGTATCAATAAAATTGATTTGTTAAAAAAAAAAAAAAAGAATGGAGCTACAAACCAAAGATACACTAGTACTGCCATTTATGTTTATTTATGTCATTACCCTCACTGGAAAATTTTATTTCTTTATGTGCCTTTGATCTACTGTCTATTGTCCTTTCATTTCAACCTGCAGACCTCTCTTTAGCATTTGTTATAGGGCCAGTTTAGTGGTGCCAAATTCCCTCAACTTTTGTTTATCTGGGAATATTTTAATTTCTCCCTCATTTTTGAAAGACAGTTTTGCCAGATATCTAAATCTTAGGTGGCAATTTTTTCCCCAGCACTTTAAATATGTCTTCCTACTGCCTTCCTACCTTGCTGGTTTCTGATGAGAAATCAGTACTTAATCTTTTTGAGGCTCACTTATACTTGACACTATTGTTTTTCTCTTGCAGGTTTTAGAATTCTCTCTTTATCTTTAGTATTCAAAAGCCTGATTATAATATGCCACAGCACAAACCTATTTGGGTTTATATTGTTTGCAGTTTGTTGAGCATCTTGGATGTGTATAGTCATGTCTTTTGTTAACTTTGGGAAATTTACAGCATTTATTTCCTTGAATATTCTCTCTGCTCCTCTCTCTTTTCTTCTCCTTCTGGGATTCCCATGATGCATGTATTGGTATGATTGATGGTGTCCCACAGGTTCCTCACTCTCTGTTCACTGTTTTTTCATTCTTTCTTCTTACTGCTCCTCAGACTGAAGATTTTAAGTGTCTTGTTCACAGAGTCTTTCTTCTGCCTACTCCAATCTCCCGAACCCCTCTAGGGGATTTTTAATTTCTGTTACTGAGGTCTTCATCTCTGTTTGGTCCCTTGCCATAATTTCCATCTATCAATATTCTCTTTGTGTTCATCAGTAATTTTCCTGATTTCCTTTAGTTCTTTGTCCATGTTTTCCTTTAGCTCTTTGAGCATATTTAGGACCATTTTTAAAAGTCTGTTTTTCTGTTGTGTCTTAGGTCTTGTTCTTCTTGCTGATGGTTTCTAATGCTTTAAACTTCTCCTTTGCAAATTGGCCGTTGCTTCCTGTTACTGTGCATGTTTTGTAAGCCTTTGTTGAAACTTGGACATTTTGATATTTAATGGGTTGTCACTGCAGAACATCTAGACTCTGCATTATTTGTTCCTTAAGCTTGTATCCAGCTAGTGTTATGACCAAGTTTTCCTTGAATGCCAGGAGCTAACAAAAATAGAAGAAGGGAAAAAAGAAAACACATTTCCCAATTTTTGCAAATTGCCCTGTAAGAGTGCTCCCCTTCAGGGATCATCCATACAATGGGTTATATGAGAATAGCTACAGATTAGGGCTACCCTGATCCTTTCTGGGTGTGTGTCTTGTCTTGGGCATGCCTGTGTGTCCCTAAGATTCCCCTGTTTACTTGGTTATGAGTAAGAAATAGTTTCCTTACTGCACTGTATGTTCTATAGCCAGCAATTCCTTGTGTCAGGCAGCACAACATGACTGCTTTGTGTAGGAGTGTTCTTTGAGCTGCTTTCTACATGCTGGGCAAGTTCTGGGACAGCAATTCCTTCAGGCCACCACAGGACGGAATGGGCCAGACATACATGTTCCCAGCATGTGCAAGAGGGCCACTCTGTTCCTCCTGGAACAGAAACCAGGGATCCACACTGGCATGCTGGCTCCCAGTTGAGCTGGTGAGGGGTGGGGGAGTGGCTGGCCAGGGCACCACAAGAGCCTACTGCTTTTTAAGAAAGTAAGGATTTATGAGTTTTGAGTTCTGTGCAGTTGCCTTATAATTTTTAATATGCTTATCCCTATTATACTAAAATAATATTTTTACATAGTCTCAGTTTATTATAGAAATGTATTTCCAAAATCACTGGTAAGGAATTTTAAATATATTTATTTCCATTTCCTTTTACAAAGGTAATTTATTCTTTTGCTTACATTAAATATTTTTCTTTGTCAAGCTATGACACTGATTTGCTTTTAGGTAATCTTTTCCTTGATTTTTGATGCTCGTCCTGTTATTGTAATCCTTTAACTGTTTTCAGGAGTATTGACAAAGAAGTTTCTGCCAGGTCTTGCTGGTTGTTGAAAGCTTCTGTGGGAGGATGGAGTCCTGAAGCATATCACTCTGTCATCTCAATTGAGTGGGACACTGTGTATTCTCTTATAAAGATTAGGTACTTTTTATTAGCATGCAAAGATAAGCCAGATTAAATACCCTCTAGCCTGGCCTTTCTGTTCATTAAGTACAGAACATATTATGCAGTGGATGCCTTTTTCATGCTTCTAAACCAAATTTGGTTGATGTGAAAATGTTCATAATACCTTATTTGAAATATTGGTGCAGTAAGCAGACTATCATTAAAAAAACAAAAACAAAAAACAAAACAAACAAAAAATTTAAGGATCAGAACAAATGGTTGAAATGAGATAAATCCTTAGCTAAGCTTAAATCAATTCAGTGGTGATTTGGGTTAAGTTATTTATACCATTAGAAGAGGTGGGCCATCAGGGGTTATAATTTATTCACATATGGGCACATAGTACTATCTATTCGACAATCAACTATAGAGGACTCTCAATTTATTTACCTTTATGTTTTTAAAATGTTTGCATTTGTAGGGCTGCTCTGAGAATAATCGCTAAATAATTGTGGTACCTATAAAATATTTATCTGTGAAGTCAATGGAGAACATGCAGTGACATAGAGCCATCTATTGAAGACATATGGATCCAGTGCTGAATGAATGTATGTATAGGTCAACTGGGAGTTTGTCTTTGTTCAGGCAGATTCTTTTAGAAATAGGACGAGTCTTATTTTGTAAGTCAGTTCTGAAGCATATTGATTCTTAAAAGCACAAAGGCCCTTTATGTAAAGTCCAAGTGATGAATTATATTAAATCATTTGTATCTCTATGATGCAGTAGTTAAGAATTAAAGTAATGTGGCTTATGTTTTTGTTTTATAATGTCTACCATGTGCTAAGTGCAGAGACTGTATTCTCTTCCCTACCCCCCTGAAGGGTTCCCTCTTTATTGCAGTCAGCAATTGCCAGTTCTCTTGTGTTCTTCATTTTATTTGTTTTATCCCTATTAGAAAATCTTCTTTATGATGGCAGGGAAGGAATGTATATATCTTATTCATCAACATTTTTCCAATTTATAGCATAGTCCCTAGGCTCTTTTCAGTATTCAACAAATCTTTATTGAATGCATGCATGCAAAAATAAATTGAATAATTAACATACAAATAGATTGGCTAAAGCATTATAATCTGGAGCTAGATGCTACTAAATAGACTTGAGTTATAATCTCAACTTTACCATTAACTAGCTATGAGTTTTGGGTCACTGAAATTCTCTGTCTCTGCCTCAATTTCTACATCTATAAAACAGAGAAAGTAATATTTACCCAAGGGATGTTAAGGCACTTTATTTTAAACACTATACAAATTCAAGATAATCCCCTGGCTTTATTTAAAAAAAAAAAAAAAACTGAGGAAAATATTTGATTACAGTAAGTAGACCTCACAAAGTTTCACCACGCTTTATTTGTAGGGAAGTTGACCCCCTGCCTCTCACACTAGAATTAATGAGGAGGGGAAATTGGAGAATGATTGGTTATAAAAAGTGTTCCCCAGACCATGGGAAAGATTGTTTTGTAGGGTTTGAGGCCCACAAGTTACATTTTAAGGTGGGTTGTGCTTCCACTGTTGGTAATACAGAGAGAGAGTACTTAACTCTCTTTAAATAGAAGTGGGATAGATATAGAGTAGTTCAGCAAGAGTACCTGGTGAAAGCGACTGTCACATCTAAATTAAAGAGAAAGAGGAAAAGTAGAGCAATGTATTTTCCAGAAATTAGAAAAGTAGTTACCTATTTTCTAGTTTCTTCTTGCCTCCATATATCTTCCCAAAGCCCTCACACACTGTAGCCATTTGACTATGTTGCTTTTTAGTTTTTAAATTCAGCGTCACCCTCCCAATCCCTTCTTAGGGATAAGAGTTGGATGGAGGGCTGGGTGGGAGGGAAAGGAGAACTAATTAAGTACCCCGGTGGTTGTACACTGGAAGCATGTTGCTGGATACCAATATCAACCCCAGAGGCGCTTTATTTGTTTATCAATGAACATCTTACAGCGTCCCTGAGATGTAGGTCAGGCTCATCGGAAATACCAGCCACCGATCACATGAGGTCTTCATTATATTTCCAGACCCGGTCAGCTGTTTATTGCTGCACAACATGAGTGCGTCTGAGCTGCTTCAAAGAGAGGAGACACCTGTGCCTTAGGGAAGCAGGTGATGTCCCATTACCTTTTTGAGACTTTTCCTTACGCTTTCCCACACCCTCTCCTGCTCTCTCCTCATCCTCATCTCCTCTGCCGTCTTGATCTCAAGCTTCTCTGTTTAACGGGTGTTTTTCCTGTTCTCTTCCCTCTCATTACCTCGGCTGAAGACACAGAGAGCTCCAACAGAACTGGGCATGCCTAATAACCAGGGAGGGCTCGGGCTGCAAGAAGAAAGCGTTTGCACCTTCTGCGTTCCCCTCCCCTCTGCAGCTGCCTCCTGTCAGTCAGGCGATCCGACGTGGAGCACCGCCCAATGAGAGTCCGCGGCCTCCTTGGGGACCGCGCCTCTCCTGGCACCGCCACCAATGAATGGTTGACGGAGGTGGGACGCGCCCCGTTCCCGCCTCCCCAGTTAAGGCTACTGTTGTGAGGGGGGCTCGGCGTTAGCGAGGGGCGAGGAAAGAGACTGGCAGGTGTGGGCGCCGGGCCGCGCAGCCCGACGGCGGGAGTCGCAGGTGCTCGGTGCATGGGCCAGTGAGGGCGCGCGGAGATCCCCTCGCCGGCGGAGGCGGAGCAGCGCGGGAGCAAGGGGCTGCCGGGCGACCCTGCGTCCGAACAAGCGGAACCTTGCGCTTCGCACAGGGACGGTCCGAAGTCCGCGCTATGGAAGAGGAGAAATATTTGCCTGAGCTGATGGCAGAGAAAGATAGCCTGGATCCATCTTTTGTGCATGCATCGCGCCTTTTGGCAGAAGGTAGGACTTCCCCCCTCAATGGGCTCAGACCTCCCGGCCGCCCTTCTCGCCCGCGACTGTGTTCGGGGAGTGAAGTTGGGGAGGGACGCCTGTCTCAGCCTTAGTAAAAACTGTTCCCCTGAAGATGCTCGCTTCAGAGCCCAGGCGGACGAAGCCCGTGCTTGGGGCAGGCAGCTCTGCTCCTTTTCCTCCAGTTTTAATTAGGGGAAGACCCAAGCTGCGAGATCTAATGGTAGTGGTGATGATGTGACTTGTTGGGATCGTCGATAGTCCAAAGAAACCATAAAGTGTATCGCGGTCTATAGGGACATTTTGACTTCGCAGAGGGAAGAGAAATCAGTTTGGAAGTAAATGATCTGTGTTGTGTTCTAAGAGCTTTGTGGCTGCAGATCAGTTTTTGTTTTTTGTTTTTTTTGTTTTTCCTTTTCTGCGTTTGGCAAATGATTTAGATACCCATTAATCTAATTACAGTCTTTCTTATGGGAAGTATTAGAATTAATCTAGATGAAACTGCATGTTCGTATATGTACGTAAATGTCATAAGCAGATACTAAAGTGCTTATAAATGTATTTGCAGTGTGATGACTGGGAACGTTGTGAGGTATTGGTCCTTAGGAACACTCCACAATTGATTGACTTTTTTTCTAAGTGTGCATTTTTCTTTGTGTACCTGTAATTTTAAAGGAGATTCCATTCCCAGAGGAATATATATGTTCTGTTTTTTTTTGCATTGGTTTGAAAGGTCGTCTACAAAAAGACAGACACAAAACAACTTCTGAATGGCAAAAATTCTTGAAATAATGCCCTCTAACAACTAAAGAGTCTCATAATATCTGTAGTAATCTACACACGCTTTTCTGTTTTAACAACCACAGATTTTTGGAGGATGAATGTTTCATTAATAATGAAATGCTTCATCATCAAATTGACTACAGTGCAGTTTTGTAGCTTGGGTTGTTATAGTCTTAGCTACGGTAAAACTAAAAGTGACAACTTCCCTTTCTCCAGTCCCCTCAGCATTAAAAGAAATGGTTTGTGTTTTTTTTTTTTTTCTTTTGAGACAGTTTGTATGGAAGGAAAAATTTTGCTACTGAATATATGGTTCAAAGACACATTAAGTTTAATATTTTACTGATGGATTGTTATTTAGAATAACAATTAACCATAAAGTATTTTCTATCTTTTTAAACTAAACAATTAAAATGATTTACAATCAGAATACAACATGTGTGATTGAAACAACTAAACTGTTTTTCAAGAAAGAAACAAATTTTGTAGAGAATTTGGGAGGGGTAAAAATGCAAGTATGCTTACTACTTTTGGTTGCAGAATAAAAAAAATAGAAATTAAAGTTGCAAAGAAAAGCCAATTAAAAATAAAAATCTCCCTCATCTTTATTAAAAATTAAGATAGCTAAATAAAATATAGGGAAATAGGAAAATAATAAAGCTATAAATGCTTTATTGTTCAGAATGGATTAAAAATGCTGTTAAGCTTCTATATAGTTTACTTCAATATATTTTCCAGAACTGTCTTCATTTAGATGATAATGTCTCTAAAATGAAAAGAAGTTAAAAATTTATCTTTTTCTCTGACCTGCTAATTGGGGTTCTCTTTGGGACAACAGGCTCAATGTTTATTTCATGAGTCATTAATGAAGATTATTGTACTTTTGAAAATTGCCAGAGTAAAGCAATGTCATGAGAAACTCTTAACAGAGTACATAGGTACTTATGTGCTGGTAAAACCATCAGAGAAGGCTATGCACTTGGTTCTTTAACACTTTCTCTTTCTCAGGAACTTGATTTCTTGATACTTAGGAACAAGTTCTGATATACCTTGTAATTTGAGTTTTTCCCAGTAGGGGGAAGCATGTCCTGCTTTTATGAAGAATTAAGAGAAAAAGCACCTAAATAGAGGGGAAAGCATGGAAGTAAGAAACAAAGAGAGGCTCTCAAATTCCAGAAAAATCATATACAGGAGAGGAGAATGGAGGAGGTGATGATAATAATCTTAGGGTCTACAAAGAGTTATGCAAAAAAGATGCTCAGCATTTAAATTACTTCTCTCATTGTACCTAGGGCTTTTTATATGTGCTTATTAAACTGTATAAGGTGAGTGTCCTCTGGAATTGCTAATAAATCCTAATGTACATTTATGATCATACATCTTTCATTATCTTTCTGAAGGCATTTGCCTAGCTTTCTAGGTTTTGTTTCAGATTCTATAGAAGAATATTTTTGAGATGAATTTGTTTCTTATACCTGGAAATGCACTGATTGAAGGCAGTGACTATAAATAAACCTGACATAGATATTCATTCGGAAGGAAGGTGTGCACTGAAGTACATTTCAGTCAGTATTGTGCAGACAGTCTCAAGACAGAGTGAGTAATAAAAATGATCCAGATGATTCAGTTCTTGGGAATGATTTTCCGGAAGCCAGTGTATATAAAGGCAGTGATGTAAACCAATAAGGTTTCACAATGATTTATTTTGCTTTTTATTGGTGATAGATGCAAATCAGTGCTCAATTGTATCTGCTTCGTTTGGAATGAAGGCTATGGAGTTAAAACTACTAGTTTGTTGTTTGTGTTTTTTTTGTTGTTGTTATTATTTTGTTGTATTCTGTTTTTTTTTTTTTTTTTTTTTTTTTTTTTTGTATTCTGTTTTATTTCACCTGTTTCTGCTAAGTAGAATGATTCTGAGAAAGCTTTTGGAAGAGCCTAAACATTTTATGTTTTTGATTATTGTTTGAAGAGACCTTAAATAATATGGTTTCAAGAGTGTTTATAATATGCTTGATTAGTTAAAATAATTTTTCTCCCATGATTATAATACTGTTTAATTATCTATTTGTTATGGAAGGTGCTTTTGAATATGATAAAACTGCAAACTCAGCATGATCCTTAAAGTTCTACTCAGCTTCTGAATTTGCTTGCCAGATGAAATTAGATGGGGTTATTTATATCTGTGCCACTTCTGAGAAGTGCATTAATCTGCAAATCCAGACACCTGGATTTTAAGCCCACTTTTGCCTAAACTGAATCTTGGGAAACTCCCTTCCCTGGGCCCAGTTTCCTTGCCTCTGAAATTAAGGAGTTAGGCTAGATGATCTACATGTTTCCTTGCAAGGCTAAGTGAGTCCTGGATTACTGCTGATGCAAAGGAGTGGTGTTTCTGTATTCAGAATTTAAAAAGTAAAATAATTAAACATTGCACTTTTTGAAACTTTTTTTTTTTCCTTTCTAGTTTAGTGATTGATAATACTAATACAGATAATCCAGTTACTGCAATATAATGTAATTTGAGACATATAGTTTATTCTGAGCACTGGGGACAGAATTATTTTCTTTTGTCTATTGAACTATTATCAAGGCTTGGCACTCACAGCGTATATACACAGAAATATTCTTGTTTGCACTCAGGTATGCCTGTCTGCTGACAGGCATAGATCTGTTCAAATTTATAGATCCCATTTTGACGATTCTGTCATTTTAGGAGTATTTTAAGATGGTTAAATTCTTACGTGAGAGCGTTTTGGGTTTTCTGATCAGACTTCCTAATCTGAGTTCATCACAAGCATTGGTAAATTTGTCATTGTATTTTTTGACCCATTATGGGATGGAATTAAATGTTGCCAATATTCCAGCAGTTAAATGGTTTTTTTAAACCCCTAGATCAGGGGTTCTTAACAAGGGGTCAATGAGCTTGAACTGAAATTCAAAAAACATTCTTGTGGGGACAGGTTGGTGTGGGTGTGATATATTTATTAAATAATACACAGTATAGTGTGGACTTAGTAAGGGGTCTGTGCTTTTCACCTGACTGGCAAAAGGGTCTGTGGAACAAAAAAGGTTAAAAACCTCTGCCCTAGATATTATTTTCAAATTTGTTGAAGTTTGGCCTGCCTTTCAGGACTGGCCGTTGTGTTTGCAGATATAGATGAGCTCTTGTAATCGTGAGGAAAACCGTGATTAACATTTATCACAAATGCTGAGTTATAGAGAACTTAACTAAAAGTTCTATTTCATTTAGATTCACAATAGGATCTTCTTTGAATTTAGATTGTGTTCCTTAACATATTTCCCATAAAGCATGGTGAGTTCTTAATTGAAGGAAAGCTTATTGGAATATTGTCTAAAACCAGATTCTGATAGAAAGTAGTATTCATATAACTCTTAAAGTGATTTTTCCTTTTATAAATGTATTCCTTTTTTTTTTTTCTCCTATTGGATCCAGGATAATCTTCTGTGTTTCTTAAATATAATTCAAAAATAGGTCAAAATTATTAAATGCAAATTAACTTTGAGCTGTAATTAAAGCAATTTTATATTATAGTGGAAAAAAATACTGGAATAGCCGTCAAAACACTTGGAATTGAGTGCTGACACTTCTTCATACTGTGAAATGTTTGATATGTCAATTTTTTGCCTTCTCGCATACTCAGTTTCTTCACATGTAAAATAGTAAAAATAATACCTACCTTGTAGAATTCTTGTAAGGTTAAAAAGTACTTCTTGTAAAAATTCTATACAAATATGAGATGATGCCTTTAAGATAGTCCTTAACATTTTATTTTATTTATTTTATTTATTTTTTTAAAGATTTTATTTATTTATTCATTTATCCCCCCCTTGCTGCTTGTGCTCGCTGGGTCAGCTAACCACGCCGTGCGTGGCGGGCTTGCCTTCACCAGGAGGCCCCGGGAACCGAACCCGGGGCCTCCCATATGGTAAACGGGAGCCCTACTGATTGAGCCACAGCCTCTTCCCCTTAACATTTTAATGTCATTGTGGACTTGACCTCAGTTTTGAAATTAGCTTTTGTAAGAAAATAAGCACTGCTTTACTGTTTGAATCACTGCTGGGTGAAATTTGAGCTAAAAAAAAAAATTATGAAATAATTATCTTATAGAAAAGAATTCCAATGAGGCTTTTTAAAAAATATCATGTTCCTTTAGTCCATAGCCACTTGTCAGTCTTTTACTTGAGCTTGATTCCCCCTGGGTCTTATTTCTTTCAAGGGTATTTCCAAACTTCTTCAAGCCTCCTCTCACCCACATGCCCTTCACTCTCAGCAGCCAGATTTCATCGTCTCATTCACTGAGGGAAATAAATACATCTCAAATGATGTGCCTCAACTTCCCACCCCCTGAAAACCTCTGTACCCAACCTCACTGTCTTTCATTCCCAGATCAAATGTCTTCTTTCTGTTGAAGGTTGACTTGTCCACTAAGGTCCTTGACCCTAAGGCTTTTGATGAAAAGCCTCTGGACCAGAGTTGTATAATTTCTTCAAACTTTTCAACTTCTTCCTCCCTCTGTGCTTCTTCCCTGTAGAATCCTGTAAACATTATCCAATCTGTGTACCTTTAAGAATGTAAATAAAGAATACTTGTTTCACCTGCCCAATCTAAAAGAAATAATTTCCCTTAACATGCATCCTCCCTCATTTCCTTCAGGCTTCTTATAATAGTGACTATATTAGTTACTTTGCTTTCTCAACTTATCTCTTCAGTTTGGCTTCTCTTCTCATCACTGTTCTGAAGCAGGTGACCTCTGTGGCTAATTGTCAAATCTAATAAAATTGTCCTGATCTCTCATCAGGTCTCTAGGCTTCATTTTCCATTTATAATATTTCCCCTGCTTCTTGGCTTCTCCGGTGGCTTCCAAGCACCACACGCTACTGGTTTTGCTCTTCTCTGACTACTCCTTACACTTGGCATCCTCCGTCCCTCTCTGGGCACCCCAGCAAACACAGTGCTGCCAGAGTGATTCATTCAGGACCAAGTTCTGACCATGCCTTTCTTTTTAATTCTATTACTTGCAGCGTGCAGTGTGCAGTCCGTACTTTGACATCCTTACCATATGCTTGCCCCTCCAGACTCATCTCTTGATCCTTTCTGCATAACTTTTATGTCAGATATACCAAGCTGCCTGTAGTTGACTCTCCACACCTCCCCTCACCCCTACCTACACACTCAAAGCCGGATATGTTTTCTTCTTTCCTCTTCCCATAATGAACATCTCTAGATCACTGGACATATTGCTTTTGTTTATAATAATTGGGTTATATTTGTCTCTCTCACTGGACTGGGAGGCCCTTGAGAAGCAGAACCGAGTCTTATTCACATTTGTATCAACAATGTTTGTCACAGTGCCTGGCATATTATGGTGCTCAGTGGATGCCTGAAAGGCTCTTCTCCACCAGACTTATTGACCTGGCTCCTGCTGACCTCTGCTGTCTCTTCTGCCAATGACTTGCACACAGGCTCTTCTTCTACCCGACCCATTTCTAAGGAATGGCCCTGGCTGGTCACTCTGGTAACTCTTCCCCAGTTTTATTCTCTGATTATAATTTCTACTCATTCAACAAAACTGAGTTTGGCTGTCTCTTCTTCTAGGAAGCTTTTCATAATTGTTTCCTTATTCCACTCATTATGGATTAAGCGTACTTATGGAGTACTTCTCAGCCTTGCCACTACTATGGCATTTCAATGAGTAATTCTATTTTAACTTGCCTGTCTTCCCCCTCTAGCCTTGAGGGCCAGAACTATAACTCTTGTCTCTGAAGCCTTTATTCTCATAGGTAGAAGGCTTTAATAAATAATTATTAAATGAATGATGCTCACCTCATTTATTTTCATCTTACTATTTTTTTTAAGACGGTGTCTCTAAAAAAAAAATACTTTGAATTCTGACATTGTTCAATTCAATCATATTCAACACCCTAGGGATCAAATTGAAGGAAGTTGAAAAGGGAGTACAAAGAGGCCCCATTCATCCATTTGCTCAGTTTCACCCAGTAGTTAAATTTTGGGTAACTGTAGTACAATATAAAGCCTAGGAAAATGGCAGTGGCACAATTGATTTGATCACATATGTAGATTCATGTAATCACCACCACTATTAAGATATAGAACTATTCATTCAACACAGAGATCTCTCTCTTTTAAAATCATACCCATCCCTCATGCCAAAAATCCTATACCCCTGGATATCACTGATCTGTTCTCCATCTGTATAATTTTGTCATTCAGAGAATGATATATAAATGGAATCACACAATATGTGACTTTTTAAGTCTGAAATTCCATTCACTACAATGCCCTTGAGGTCCATCCAATTTGTTGTGTGCATCAGTAGTTTTGTGTTTTGTTTTGTTTTTCTTGCTGATTAGCATTCTATGACATGGCTATAACATAGTTTGTTTAACCATGCAGCTTTAGAAGGACGTTTTTACTTCTTTCCTGTATTTGGAAGCCTACCTATATTGTTATATTTGTAATCTGTTTTTTGGTAGAGAGCTATACTTGAGTCATAGTTTTTTGTTTGTTTGTTTTATTCCGCTCTACCAATCTCTTTTAATTGACGTATGTAGACCATTTAAATTTTATGTAATTATTGATATTTTAAGGCTTAAATCTGCCATTATATTTTATTTTTGTTTTCTGTTCACACTTTTTTTTTTTATTTCTGTTTTCTTTTTCTTGTCTTTCTGTAAGTTACTTGAACATTATTTAGAATTCCATTTGGATATATTCTTAGTGATTTTGATGTTTCTATACAGTTATTTTAGTTGTTGCTCTAGGTATTACATTATATGTACAAAACTTATAGTCTGCTGGTGTCTACATTTTACCAGTTCAAATGAAGTATAGAAACCTTACCTCCTTTTAGGTTCCAATAACCTACTCACTTTAGAATATAATTGTCTTAAATCTTTCATATACAGACATTGAGAACAACAGACTAGTGTAATATTTTATGCTTTAACTGGCAAATATAATTCAGAAAACTTAAAAGCAGGAAAGTCCATTGTATTTACACATGTTAGTTCTTTCCATTGTACTTCTTTACTGATGTTCCAAGAGTGCTTCTTTGATCTTTCCTTCCAGTTTTAAGAGCTTTCTTTAACCATTCTTTTAGAATAGGTCTGCTGGCAACAAGTTCTCTTAGTATTCCTTCCTATGAGAATATCTTTATTCCCTTTACATTTACAAAGGATAATTTCTCCAGATATAGAATTTGGGGTTGACCTTTCTTCCAGCTCTTGAAAAATACTGTGCCTTTCCTTCTATTCTACATGACTCTTGATGAGAAATTTGCTGCCATTTGAATTGTTTTTCAGTAATAGATAAGATGCCATTTCTTCTCCATTGCTTTGAAGTGTTTTTTTTTATCTTTAGTTTTCTAAAGTTTGATTATGGTGTATCTTAGAATGGGTTCCTTTGAGTTTATTCTGTTTGGTATTTGCTCAGCTTCTTAAGTGTGCAGGTTTATGTATTTTACCAAATTTGAGAAATGTTCAACCATTTCAAATACTTTTCATTGCCAGCTTCTTTTTTCTTTTCCTCTGGGACTCTGATGAAAAGAATAGATCTTTTTTTATGCTCCCATAGGTCACTGAGGCGCTGTCCCTTTGTTTCTTTGTTGTTCAGATTGGGTAATTTTATTCTACTTTCAGGTTCACCGATTCTTTCTTCTGCCTTCACTATTCTGTGCTGAGCCCATCCATTGAATTTTTTTATTTCAGTTATTGCATATGTTGGTTCTAAAATTTCCATTTTGTTTTTCTTTATATCTTTTATTTCCTTGTGGAGACTTCCCAGTTTTTCATTTGTTTCAAGCATGTTCCTATTTTCCCATGAAAGCATTGGTATGACGGCTGCTTTAAAATACTTGTCAGATAATTCCAACATCTTTGTAATCATGGTGCTGACATCTATTGATTGTCTTTTCTAAGTTGAGATTTTCCTGGTTCTTGGTAGTACATGTGATTTTAATTATATCCTGCACATTTTGAGTAGTTTGTGATCATGCTTTGTGTTTTAAGTTTTCTCTTTTAGCAGGCCTCCTCTGACACCATGCCAACTGGGAAGAGAGAAGGGGAACCGCCTTGTTACTTCCAAGTGGAGGTGGAAGTTCAGGCCCCCCACTAGGCATCATTGGCAACACTCTGACCAGTAGGGAGTAGGGGACCTTGTTACTGACCCCCATGTAGCCTCCACTGATTCCACAGGGTGTGGAAGGACTTTGTTCCTGCTTGATGGTAGTGAAAATTCTGGCAATAGTAAGGTTTTCTCTGACCCTGACAAGGGAGATCTGCCTTACTTCTGGTGGGAATAAAGTACTGATGCCCCATTCATTCCTTTCTGGCACCATCCTGGTAGGGAAGAGGGTATCTCATTACAGCTTGGCAAGGTCGGAAGTCTTGGCTCTCTATTTAACCTCTCTTGATGGGGATGAGTGTAGGCCAAAGTTTTATGTGTATGGCAGGAGAACAGCAGTTGTTGTCTGAAAGTTTCATATCTTGTTGGTTGCCCTTTTCCTAGTCCTTTGGCTAGAAAAAGCATGGTTTTCTTGTGGCTTTTTGTTGACTTCTGTTGACGTTTCTGGATTGCCAGCTTTTACAGCACCCAGTCCGTTATATATTAAGCACAAAGACCATCTAGAGAACTAACTATCATGTTATTTCTGGGTACTCTGGTGCACAGCCAGTGTGCCTTCTCTCCACCTTTGAGAAAGTCTGTTGTTTTATCTATGCTATCCAGGAACCATTCACTTGTGTTTTTATAAATTTCTTTCTTTATAAAATTTACTGGTGAATATATTTTAGGCTTTGTATATTAACAGCTCATTAACTAGTTATATGAGTATGAGAATGGCCAGGATAAATCCATCTGGGTAATAAGCACAATATATTTTTCTTTTTCTTATTTCATATTTGTGACACATTACCTGAAAGTGAGAACAAGGTGAGGTCTGATCATTATTCTGAATTTCTCTTTAAGTATACAGTCTAGATTGAAGGTCTGATTCCTATAGAAGCTATAGAAAGAAATAAGTGACTTTCAGAGGTACTTTTTTCAGAAACTCTTGGAATTAACTCTGTTGTAATACCAATGATCATTATGCACTTGTTTCAACACCTGACTTGATCTCTTTTTTTTTTTTTTTCTGCATCTATAGTATATG
Source organism: Tolypeutes matacus (assembly GCA_026826555.1). NCBI lineage: Eukaryota > Metazoa > Chordata > Mammalia > Cingulata > Chlamyphoridae > Tolypeutes > Tolypeutes matacus. Next base: position 4,676,255 of record JAKSZT010054474.1, on the reverse strand, counting down.
AAGGTACATTTTAATTGAGATTATGTTTTCTAAATATCGATACTATAAAATTGATTAAAAAAATCTAATAATAGTGCTCTAACCTTTTCTGAGACCAGTTTGTTTTTTTAAAACTAAATAAGGTAAGATTGATATACTCATACACTGAAACATGGTCCTTTAACTAAAAAATATGGTGAATCCCAGTAAAATAAGCATGGCATTTATGAGATTTTTAAAAGTAATAAAGTGCTGGCTAATAGTTAATTTCACAAATTCATATTAGCAAATACCCATTATATAACTTCTTAATTTGTTCAGGTGGAGAGTTCTATAATGATTTCCTGTTTTATTTGCCAAATAATATTAAAAATATTTAGCATCCTATTGCTCAATAATTATCACATTGCTTTTTTGGGAAACACTTGTAGCATATCCTCCATTATTTACCTTTGCCTCAATAATACTACTTCCCAAAACATTTTCCAGTAAGAGAGAGAATAATCATCCAAGAACTTCTGAGTTAAAAAATTTTAGGCCATTTAATATAGATACCCTTGTAGTTAAGCTAGATGTAGGGGGATAAATCCTGCTAGGCTAGAACTTGGCTACGTTGCACCGTACAATCACACATGTCCTTGAATGTGTGTTGGTAACATCTTTGTACAATATATGGTGTTGTTATATGAAGGGACATCAAATATTTGATTTTTGAAGTATATAATATGTTTGGGATTCAACAATGTATAAGAGACATAAATAACAGTGCACGGGAGAGTTTGCTAGTTACTATATGAATTATACAAACTAATGATGTCATAGGAGTTCAGGAAGGAAGACTCTTCTTGGTCACAATAATCAGAGATGCATCATCATCATCATCATCATCATCATCATCATCTTCGTCATCATCATTGCTGTCAACATTTATTGACTTTTTGCCAGGCATTTATTGACTTTTGCTAGGTGTTTTACATGCATGCCTGCAATTAATCCACTATTCTATTCTATGAGAAAAATTAAGATTTAGAGAAGTAAATTTATCTCAGGTCACACATTTAATAATTTGTAGAGCTGAACCCCATGCTTTCTCACTCATAGGGCATGAGTAATTATTACTCCATACTGCCTCCTGTGGATGAGAACCAAGTTTAGTGAGGATTTGAAGGAAGGTCAGATATTAATACATAAAGTATCTCTAGAAGATTAGAATTGTTGTGCCCATTAAATTCTGAAATATGTTATTTAATGCAAGTATTAGACACCTATAATAAAGTAAGTATAATATATATATATAGGCTAGTAAAAATGTAAATGGGGAAATTTACATGGGTGCAGAACTAGGTTAAGGATCATCAAGACAGTCTGAGTTTTCTAAATGTCTTATACTGACTCTTGTTTATGGGATATTTTGGTGACATGGTGTCAGGGAAGAGGGGAGCATTCCAGGCCTTTACTTTTGGTTTTATTTTGTTTTGGTTTTGGATCCTCAAAGGAATTGGATAATTTTGTATGATTTGCTGAAGCATTTTTCTTTGAAACTGCTTACATTTGCTGAATTCTTCTAGGAAGGAAGAATAACTATAGGTCTTATGTTGTGTCTTGAGGCAATGTGGGTTCTGTTTAAAATTTGGAAGCAATTTTCACATTTGATCTGAATCAGATAACATGGGTTGATTTAAATGTTATCTGTGGGTTCTGAGGTTTTAGGTTATAATAATTTGGAAAGAGATTGCATTATTATAAAAAATGGCACAATCAATACTCATTTCTGCTAAAACATTAAATATTAGATTTCACCCTTCTAGTAGAAAAGCAAAATGAATGTCTTCTCACTAGAGTAAAGGTATTTTTAGCAGGTTCATAGAATTGTATGCTTAGATAATGAATAGTCCTGACTGCAACTCAGAAGAGAGAACCTCTGTGACTGAAACATTGTAGAGAGCCTGAAGGAAAATAAATGCATTAATTTAAATAAGAAGCCATAACTAAATTAACAGCTTCCATTTATTGAAGATGCACTCTTTTTCGGGTCCCCTATCCTGAAAGGCAGGTGATATCTTCCCTGTTTATGGAAAAAGATAAAGGGGCAGATTAGAGAGTAGCATAATAAATTTGGATTTTTAAATTTGTAAATCAGAGATTAGGTAAATATTCAAATTAAAGTGTAAAAGAATGTCAACAAGTATTAAACATTGCAACATTAAACAGTATTGAAGAACATTACTTAAGAGAATGCCAAGATCTTGCTTTGAAAATCTTTTAGAAGGTTTAAATAACTATGTTACTACAGAATTTATTGTTTCCTTTAAAATAATTTTCTCCAGGAAATTTAGGGAATTTTATTTGCTAATAATTTGATTTACATTTACAATGATACACTCATTGAATAAAAGAAGATTATAAAATGCAAATAGTACATGAATTACTGAATAATAGAATACATTCATTTGATATGGTTAGGTATTTAAGTATTATAAATGAGGAAATTTAAGTAAGTGCAAAATTGTGTTAAGGGTCATCCATGTCTCCAGACAGTCTAATTTTCTCTTTCCAGAAGGCAAAAACTAGAAGCTGAATTTTTATCGATCCAGATCTGGTGGAAGAGGGACCCTTTAAGGAATTGTGTGAAGATGAAAGAACATTTGGTATGCTGAGGTAGATAGCATTTTATTATATAATGTTGCTTTGGAATGGATAATAAGTGGCTCTGCATTAAGCTAGTATTCTGAAGTTAGTGAAAGAGTGGAAATTATATATATCCATACAAGGGAAATCTGGAAGGATAAAGCATTATGATAAAAGCAATTTAAAGAGTTAGTTGAAGTGGTAAGTATTTGGAATGGGTTGTAATAAACCAAATGGTTTCCCTTTGACTAGAATTTATGAACACATTTATGTCTATATTATGTTTCATATTTTAAACATCTCCAAGATGCACTAGACATAGAGAATCAATGAGGAACAATACAGACTTTGTCTGATTGCTTCTTATTGGCTGTGTCCTGCATTACTAACTGGGACTTGGATGAAAGTCCCAGTTAGTAATGGTTAAGTTGGAGGTAAGGCAAGTAAGTGATTTCTATAAAATCTGCTAAGTTCAATGATAAGGAAAGTAGATGATGCTTTAGGAATCCTGGGTAGGACATTTAAAGAAGTCTAGAGAGATCGTTGAGATCTAACAAATAGTAGGATGTGGCCAGAGTTTGGTGTGAAAGGGGCTACAATCCTGATAGAATTATACATGGATATAATGAACCACATTTCCAAAGCTTGAGAATAAAGAGAACATGCATTTGAATAGTTAGAAGTTAAGTATGACTGGAAGGTATAATACTAGGGAAAGAATATAGAAAACTGAGACTAAAGTGAAAGGAACAGGCTTATCACACATACCTTGTAAGCCATTGTAAGCCATGTTAAGGAGTTTGGATGTTATGTCAAAAGCAAGGATAAACCATTTAAAGCTTTTAAAAGAGGGCAGGGGTGATGTCAGACTTTCATTAAAAAAACATAAATGGCTGCATTGTTGTAGAAGGCATTGGACGGATGTAAGATATGGGCGGGCCATCAGAAAGCTAGAGAAGCAATCCAAGAATAAAGTTATAGTGACATGAATTCAGATATGAATGCAGATGGGAATTGGTGGACAGATTTAATAGAAGTTTACCAAATAAAATGGAGAGGATTGGATTGGATAGAGAGGATGAGGAAAAAAGGAGGGTCAAGTTTGTTGAATAGGTTGCTTCTTGGTAATTGGTTTTATGGTGGTATCAGTTACCGAGTTAAGAGGAGGTTCATGATGAGTTCCGTTTAAAACACATTGAAGGGTCTGTGAGCTGTCTGAGTTAAAATGCAGATAAGATATGGGCTTAGAGTTCAGGAGAAATACCTGAGCTGCAGGTAACTTTTTTTTTTTTTTTTTTTAATCAGCTTTGAGGTTATGATTAACCTTGGAAGTAGCAGAGATCACCTAGGGGGGAGTATATGGAGTGAATCAAGGGGACTGTTTTGGTTTGAACTGAGTCCCCCAGAAAGATATTTTGAAGTCCTAATTGCCAGTATCTCAGAATGTGACATTATTTGGAAATAGGGCTGTTACAGATGGGATTAGTTAAGTTAAAAGGAGGTTATACTGGAGTGGTATGGACCTTTAATCCAATATGACTGATGTCCTTTTAAGAAGAGGAGAGAGGACCCAGTCACAGAGAGAAAAGAAGGCCTTGTAAAATGGTGGCAGATATATCTACAAGCTAGGAACCCCTGAGGCCACCAGAAGCTAGGAGAGTGACAACAGATTCTTCCCAGAGACTTCAGAGGGAATTGGCCTTTCCAACACTTTGATATTGGACTTCTAGCCTCCAGAATTGTGAGACAAATGCATGGTTTTAAGCCTTCCATTTTGTGGTGCTTTGTTTCAACAGTCCTAGGAAACTAAGACAGGCACCTAAGATAAAACTCTGAGAAACATCAGCATTTAAGGGAGAGGCAGAAGAAAAGGAGTCTGCAAAGTTGACTGATAGGAGTACCTTAGAATATAGGTAGTTCATTGTCAAGTAAATAGAGTGTGTGAAGAATGAAGGGTTTGGTTAATATTTTCAGTGCTACAGATAGGTCAGTAAGACAAAGATTAAAAATCTCTAATGGCATTTGCAACAGAGAATGGACTGCAGGGTGGTGGGAGGAAATCCTGATTTCTGTGGGTTGAGGAGTGAATAGCAAGTGAGTCTCTGGAGAGAATGAGGTTAGTGAACTCTTTTAGGAACCTTGGCTTCACAGGGGAGGAATAATATAGTATATATTAGTTGAATGTATTCAACTAATATGTTGAATCATATTTAATCATTTTGACCTACAAAGATAGCAGTTTTGTATGGTTCAACCTGTAAAAGGGGGCAGGAGAATGAGAGAGGCATTTAAATGTAGTCAATAAAAACATAGACACTGGTGTCAGACTCCCTAGCTTACAATTCTGTTCCTGCAACTAAAGATCTGTATTATTTGGGGTAAGTTACTTTAACCTCTCTATGTCTCTTTTTTTCTCATCTGAAAAATGGGAACACTATTAGTTCTAAACTAAGTGCTCAGGGTAACGACAGCCACATATTATTGTTTCTTTTGCTTGCTTTATATTGCAACACAACTCCTGGACTCTACTCTGTTATCCTTCCTCCCCATTCTCTCTGCTCCTACCTCGCCATTTTTTTTTTTCAGTGTAACATGGAACATCCATATCTAAAACTACAACCCAGAACATAAAAATATAAAATTGATCCCTAGTGCTTTTCTAGGTCTGTCCTTGAAATTTTGATAGCCTTCCTTTATCCTAAATCCATTGTAAGAACCTACCTGTAAGCACCTATTTCCTTTGTTAGTTCATATTGACTTGTTGACACATGGGGCTTTGCTAACCACTGCCCCCTTCTTGATACATTTCCCCTTGGATTTGTTATACTATACAAATTTAGACATTTACTGCCTCCATTATGATCCACAGTGAACATGACTTATGATGCCTGAATCTGCTGTACAATCTATGCTCTCAGATCCTTAAAGCTTCTTGTGTCGTGTTTAAAGGATTTCTTCTCACTGACTCAAAACAGAGTGTGAGAACATGTATGAATCAACTTTCAACATAGGTCTGTTTCAATACTGGAAGGAATGATGACTATGTTGGACCTGAGAGAAGGATGTCCTTATGTATAATTTTAACTGTATATATTTCATTTCTTTCTGAAATACTTATTATAGTTTGTGTGTGCTTATGCATGTGTGTTTACCAGGTCATGAGGTAAAATCTATTTCCTATTCTGGAATGAGGTCAAAAAAGTTTGAAAGTCACGGTGACAGTAGAAAGAACATTGTTGGTGAAGTCAGCATAGCTAGGGTTTGTGACTGCTTTGTGCCTGGGGGGCAAGTTCCTAAATACCTTTAAACCTTTGTTTCCTTATTTACAAAATGAGACCCATGCTACCCATCTCATAGATCAAGCAGCAGTCATCTCATGGATCCCATGCAGCAGTCATCTGGTGGATCCCATGCAGTTGTATGTGCAGTATCTTTTCAGAAACCAGAAATCAATAAAAATCTTTTCTTTCTCTTTCCCTTTTGTCTAGTTTTTTTACTTGAAAAGGAGCTAAAATGTCCAGTTCCTACTCCATTAAAAGAGTAAAATGTAGTTTTTAGATGTACAATTTAATGAGTTTTGATAATTGTTTAATCTTAGGCAAAATAGGGAACATTTGCTTTAGCACAGAGACTCCCCTCATCCCCCCTTCCTGTTGATCTCCATCTCCCTTCTGCAAACACTAGTCTGATTTCTGTCATAGAACACTTTCACTGTTGTTGACCTTTATATAAATGGAAAAATTAAGTATTCTTCCTTCTCACTTCTTAAGGTCAATGTGATATTTTAAATTTTCATCCATTCTGTTGCATGTATCAACAGTTTATTTCTTTTTGTTGCTGAGTAGTAGTCTACAATATGAATATAATACAATTTTTTGCCCATTCTTCTGAGGATGGAGTGTTGGGCTGTTTAAAATTTGGATCTATTAAGAATGGGCTGCTATGAACGTCCATAAGTTTTCATGTAATGTATGCTGACATTTCTTTACTAGGAGATACAGGGTCTTAGGGCATGTATGTGGTTAACTTTATAAAAGATTGCCAAACAGTTTTCTAACATTGTTGTACTATTTCACTCTTATACCAACAATGTATTAAAATTCTGGTTGTTCCACCTCCTTGCCAATATTTGACATTCTCAGTCTTTTTACTAATAGCTATTCCTGTGGGTTTGAAGTCATAACTTGTTGTGACTTTAATTTGTATTTCTTTGATGATTGAAAATCTTGACCACATTATTATGTACTTTTTGGCCATTTGTCTCTACTCTTATTTGAAATGATTCCTTAGAATTTTGACAGATTTTTTTGTTGGATTGCTGATCTTTTTATTGTTGTAGGAGTTCTTTTTATGTTCTGAATTGATATTCTTTGTTATTTTTATGCATTGCAAATATTTCCTCCCAACAGATAATTTAGATTTTTATTTTCATAAATGTCTTTTGAAGAGCAGAGTTGTTAATTTTAATGAAGTCTGGTTTATCATTTTTTTTCCTTTATACTTAATTCCTTTTATTTCCTCTCTAGGAAATCCTTGCCTCCTTCAAGGTCACAAAGGTCTTTTTAATATTTGTTTGTTTTTTTCCTAGAGGCTTTATGCTTTTAGTTTCTAAATTTTAAATTTAGGTTTATGTCCCATCTAGAAGTAATTTTTGTGAATGGTGTTAATAGGGTCAACATTGTTTTATATATTTATTTATCCATTCATTTATTTTTGGATTTGAATATGCAATTGTCCCAACATTGTTTGTTGAAAGGACTTTCCCTTGCCCATTGTTGTGTTTAAAATATTCAAAAATATTGTTGAAACATGATGAAGGTCCAGTGTTTAAATATATAAATTATAGCAAAGCAAAGATAATAGAATTTAAGGATTTTTGAAACATCTTTCAATATTGACCCTCACATAAGTGTGTTTGAATACTAAAGGAAACACTGATTGCTTTAGAATTATTAAGTACGAAAAATGTTTATACTGGATTTTAAAGCCATATATAACTAAATACAATTTTTACCCTTTTTTGAGCTTAGAACATAATAACCCTTGCAGGAAATAGGTATTGTACTTACTATAACTGAAGACTAGCTCTACAACAGGCCTTGATGTTTGCTGAATCTGACAAGTATAGCATTCCACCATTTGAGAAAAAGGTATTCGCTGCAAATGAGCAGTAGTAATTTCTAGTGAAACCTGAGCAATCGTACTGTCATGAGTAGAAAAGTAGGTTCTAACCTCACAAAATAACAGGAAATAATATGCACATTAAATATTTCCATTAAAAAGAACCATGCAATTGTAGATAGTAGGTTATATGCTTTTGCTATTTTTTTTTTTGAAAAAAATTAGTCTGTTAGTATGGAAACAGAATTGGCATTCCCTACCTGGGTAAAATATATATATGTGTGGACAAATAACTGAGACCTTCTTCTTCGTCCTCAGTGTTAGCCCATCTTTATCTCTTGATCTTCAATGGCATATTAATGGCAAGCATTGCTATTGCTCTGAAATGTGACATGAAGTTTTAGAAATTACCCAAGGGCATATATGACTGGTGACTTTATGCTTATCCCTAAAGCACAGGCACAAAACCACTATCATTTAGTAGACACGTATATACTAATTATGTCAACACGAATAAAGAAAAAGAAGATTTAACCGTGATTCAGACTGACAGAGTATATCAGTCCTGGCATCTGACAAGGAAATTCTTGGGGGAGTTTGTATAAACAGGAAGGCTAACCCTGAAGGAAAATGAAGGTATTTTATGGGATTCAGAAGTAGGGCTGCAGTGGACTATTTTTGTTTGCATTTGAGACAGGGAAAAAAATGGATTTAGATGCCAGCAAGTGATATAGAATTAGAATGAAGTACTGACATGTGTCCAGTTCCTACTAGAAATGAAAAATAAGTACAATTTTCTTAGATGCAATCCACTTTCTCCTCCCTAACAACTGATATCATTATAAAACTGTTGTTTTAGGGGATTCTCTGAGTTTGACCACTCTTCTCTCAGAGCCCCAGCACACTGCCTAGGGCACTGACATTACTGACCCTGGTCTGCTGGATGCAGCTAAATGGATCGGGGTAGACACTAGACCCTTTCTGGTGAGAATTTGACATTAGAATTGAGAGCTAGCCAACCAATATGGGCTGGTTCTTAATACAGAGAAGATGTAATCTCTGGAGTTGTAGGACTAATCTTCAGAAAAGAACAAAACAGATGCACATAGTGAGATAGAGATGAGAGAATTTCCTAAGTTTCCTGTGGCCTTCAAAAGGCCCAGCTGACTATGGCCCTATGAGAAACCACAGAATTTTTCCAAGATATATCCTCTTCTGATTATTTTAGATAGTTCCAATTGGTTTATATTTTTTGCAGCCAAAGACTTTTGACTAGGGGAAAACAGAACTTCTCCTAGGTTGATAACAATCTCTTGTGATGTTTGTTTGGGTTCCCCTAAAAGCAGATTCTGAATAGGGACCTGAGTGTAAAACCTTACCTGCACTACACTAATTGTCAGCACTGAAACTAACTAAAATGCCAAAGAAGCTTTATCTCTAAAGAGTAGGCAGTTTTCTTTTTTTTCTATGAATGTTTTTGAGTCTATAATTTCATGTAAATTAAAATGCCTGTTTATAATGTACACCCTTACTTAAAACTTCTTAAAAAGATTCTATTAGTCCTAGGAGATGGAAATAAAAGGGCAAGAAATTCAGTACTAAGTGGTACTTTTCTCTGTGTACATCTTAAATGCTGGGGGCATGTTAGGGTAAATATGTGTTGCAGATTTACCCTCCATTCATTTTCACTAAAGTTAAGTCCAAAGTTATTTAGCAAGGGATACACGGTATCTTTTTTCTTTCTCCAGAAGTAAACCCTGAGACAAAGCTTCAAATTCAAGAAAGTTATTTTGGAGGTCATCCAGGAAAATGGGGATGTTAGATGAGAAAGAAAGGTGGCCAACAAAGAGTTTGTTGACAAGTAAGTCACTACTATAGGAAACTGGGTCTTAATTACATTGTGAAACCTGGGGAGTTTTTAGAGTTGCTAAAATCAAGTATGATGAACTGGGTGTTTTAAAACAACAACTTTATTGTCTCAGATCTGGAGGTTAGAAGTATATCAAGGTTTCAGCAGGGCCTTGTTTCTTCTGAAGTCTCTTGGGTTCTGGGGGTGGTTTGCCAGCAATCACTGGTATTCCTTGGTTTGTGACAGAACTCAATATCTGCCTCTGTCACATGGCTCTTTTCTCTCTGTCTTCCTGCCTGTGTCCAAATTCTACCTCTTTGTAAGGACCCCAGTCACACTAGATAAATCCTAATCCAGCTTGGCCTCATTTTAACTGATAACATTTTCAAAGATCTTATTTCCCACATAGGACCGTATTCATGAGACCGAGGATAGGAACTGAACATGTCTGTTTGGGTGATACAATTCAATCTGGAACAGGGAGCCAGGATAAAACACCCGAGCTGAGGGTAAGGAAACCAGGGTATCTACACCTAATCCCATCAGCCATTGGTTGATAACTGCTTTTAAGAATTGCTAATTCCCTGGCAGTTCATGCTTGTCACTTGGGGGCAAAATTAGAAGGCTCTGACAGCCAGAAAAAGCCCTCAGTTAAGAGATGTATAGACCCTAGCTATTGGAAGTTGGGCAGTTGGGCACTGAAGTTTAAAGAATGAGGAGAGCAGGTACAGACATTGCTAGGCATGTTATGCTACAATGAGTGCAAGATATTTTTTAATCTTTTTTTTTTTTTCTGTAGAGGATAGACAAAACATGTGAGAGTCCCTTGTGAATGAGAAAAGAGTCAGCTAAATAGGGAGGAAGATGGTTTGACTACCCAGCCTCTTCCTACCCCCTCAAACAACAAATGGATAAATATGAACAAGGAGAGTTCCTCCGCTGAAAAGCTTCTATATGAATGAACTTTAGAATAATGCTGCTCTTTATTGAGCAGAGGCAAAATATTGTAGCTGCTTGATAACAGCCTGCCACATTACAAATCACCGCTTGCAAGGTTACACAAGGTGCCTTTAGAAAAAGCTAAATGAATTACTTCAAATAGTATGTTTGTATTCAAAAGAAAACTAGCTGGTAGTTTGGGAGTGACAGTCTTTTCTTTTGGTTTAAAAAGGCCCATTGCCATACTCTGCTTTTCCATTTGCTTCCGGGAGCTGAAAGTCTGCAGCTAACAGGTGAATTGAAGGCATTCCTAATTTGGAATAAAAATAAGAAAAGGATTTTTGCAAAACAGTTACAAAGTCTCTCATTTTACTATTGTAATATTTATAAATTTTGGGGTAGCTGAGAGGAGATGGATGCCTTTTCAGCAAGAATCTTTTCAGTGACTTTACCTCTATTATTTAATGACTTATCTGGACAGGATCAAATAATTTACTTTTCTGTCTAAATAATGTTTTGGTATATATTAATCCAAAATACTTTCAGAGGCACATTTTGTCTCTCTCTTAATTCACTTTTTTTTTTTTTTTAAAAAGGAAGTACTGGGGATCGAACCCAAGACTTTGTACTTGGGAAGCAGGCACTCAACCACTTGAGCTGCATCTGCTCCCCTCTTAATTCACTTTTTAAAAGTTTAAAAAAAAAGTTTTAATAAGGAGGTAACTTTGTGACGGTGTTGGTAAAAGCATCTTCCTGTCACAGAGTCCTGGTTCTGTGTGCTGAGGTCCTGAGCCTATGGTACTAATACTAGGCCCTGAAGGTCTGTATTGAACAAAATAGACCTGACTCCTGACTTCATGGAAAATGCTGACTAGTGGGGGAAAAATAAGATAAGCAAATAATCCTACTGGTAGCCTATGTAATGTTTGTGGTAAGTCCTATGATTTAAAAGTACAGGACTTTATTCAGGTCTCAGTCAGACTTCAAACACTGCCACAGTAAACAAAGTCTCAAACAAAAGTGCTCCTGAAGATGGAGGATTAGAGAGGTGGAGGGATCACTTCTCTGCCAGATAAGATAGCTAGAGGACAGGAGGAGACTGTGGAAGGATGCTCTTGGGCTTAGGACACCAGGGGAAGGTGAGACACCACCCAGAAGAGAGAGGGGTGAAGGAAAGGAGTCTCAGCTGGTGGAAAAATCTCAAGTATTTTGAAGAAGCAGCAGTGGGCTCCCTTCCCACTACCTATGGAGCAAATAGTCTGCAGACTGCAACGGCTGTGAACTGCAGTGGCTGCGGACTGAGGGAGTTGCAGGGGTCCTCTTCCCCAAGAAAGAGGAAGAGGGCCACAGCCTACAGCAAATTCACATTTTTTCCAGAGAACTTGGTCTGCTGCATTGGAGGGGCCTTGGCATTGTTTGCCCTGAGAGCAAGCAAGGAGCTAAAGATAATTTGCCTTTTCAAACACCCTTCCTACTTTTGTCAGGCTAGTTGCTTAAGCGGTAGAGTGAGGGAGAGTGTGGCTGGCCAAGGTAGAGATCAGCCTCTAAGAAAGTTTGTGAGGCTTGGCCAGCCCTGGGGACATTGCTTTTGCACCACCCACCTGCCTGAGGAGTTAGACTGAATGCATTCCCCCCTAGCACCTGGAATCTGAGCTGAACAGTCTGCTGAAGAGCGCCATCTGCTGGCCAGACCAGAAAAGTGCATGGAAAAGGCAAAAAATAAAAAAATTAAAAAAAGAGGCAAGCAGTGCCTTTACTGCCACCCTTTCCAAGACCCTTGGAAACTGGCCTGCATCCCATTACTGGGTCTATAACCCTCCTCTGAGAAGCTAAACAGAGACAGCCCTAAAGATCTAGAACAAGTTGAGCCAAGAATCAAAGAACAGTGGTAGCACGCAGCTACTCAACAGTAAATCCCTAGGCAAGAGAGAAAAAAATGAACATCAGTGTAAATTCAACATCAGAATCAGATGCCTAGATATCAGCAAAAAATTACAAGCCATACAAAGAAAAAGGAAGCTATAACTCAGGAAAAGGAACAGATCAAATCTCCAGATGAGACACAGGACTTGAAACAGTAAATCAATGAAGGTTATACAAATCTCCTATATCAAATCATGGAGGTGAAGGACAACATGACTAAAGAAATAAGAAGACACTGAGTGAGTACAAAGAAAAATTTGAAAGCTTGGATGGAAAAATCATAGAGATTATAGGAATGAAAGACACAATGAGTGAGATTAGAAATACAATAGAGGGAAGTGGCTGTGGCTCAATCAGTAGGGCTCCCGTTTACCATATGGGAGGCCCGGGGTTCCGTTCCCGGGACCTCCTGGTGAAGGCAAGCCCGCCCGCACGGCGTGGTTAGCTGACCCAGCGAGCACAAGCAGCAAGGGGGGGATAAATGAATAAATAAATTAAAAAATCTTAAAAAAAAAAAATACAATAGAGGCACGTAAAAGCAGATTTGAAATCATGGAATAAAGAATGTAGGGGAAAGAACTAAATTGAAGAGAAAGAAGAAAAGAGAGAGAACAGAATTGTGCAGGGACTCCGGGAATTGAATGATAACAAGAAGTGCAAAGCATACATATTATGGGAGTTCCAGAAAGAGAAGATAAGGGAAAAGGGGAAGAAAGAGTATTTGAGGAAATAATGGCTCAAAATTTCCCAATTCTCATGAATATATGTGCCCAGGAAGCACAACATACTCCTATTAGAATACATCCAAATAGACCTACTCCAAGACACATAATATGCAGAATGCCATATGCCAAAGACAAAGAGAAAATTCTGAAAGCAACAAGAGAAAACCAAAACATCCAATATGACTTAGTGCAGATATCTCTTCAGAAACAATGGAGGCAAGAAGGCAGTGGCATGAAATAATTATGGTACTGAAAGAGAAAAAACTGCCAGCCAAGAATTCTTTATCTGGCAAAACTATTCTTCAAATGTTATGGTGAGCTTAAAATATTCAGATAAACAGAAACTGAGAGGTTGTAAACAAGAATCTAGCTTTGCAGGAAGCACTAAAGAGAGTTCTGTAGCCAGAAAAGACAAGACAAGAGAGAGAGGCTTGGAGAAGAGTGTAGAATTGAAGACAATCAGAAAGGGAAACCCAAAAGGTAAAAAGATGGGTAAAATAAGATATGCCATATGAAAGCCAAAGGATATATTGGCTGAAGTAAGTAATGCCACTACAGTAATAACACTGAATGCTAATGGATTAAACTCTCCAATCAAAAGACATAGGCTGGGGTTTGAATCAGTAGTGGCAGTGGATGGTGGTGGGTTTGGCCTTGGACCTTCATGTGAGAGGCTTCAGCGTAGAGTCCCTGGAATACCAGGATAGCATTGAGCTTGAACTGGCAAGTCAGAGGCTGCTGGGAGGGTTGGCCACCCTCACTGTCCCCCGCTCCCTGGTTCGCTTGCCATCCTTATCCCTCTCCACTTCTCTGCTCAGCTCCCTCTCCCAGTCACTGTCGGAGACACTGGTCTCTTCAGCCTCGAGCTTCCTCAGCAGCCGCCACCTCTGAAGTTAGAGCTGAGGGTGCTAGGCTCCTTGGCCTGATCCTACAACTTCTTAGGTCTGAATCATCATTTCCAGGAGCATCTGGGACTTGGTTACTTGCATTTTTTCTCCAAGCCTATCCTGCATCCTGAGCACTGGCCCCACAACCTCCATTGTGAGTCCTGACCACCCTGAGCTGGCGTGCATGAGGCGGTACCTGGATGAGGTCAAGAGTAAGATTAGGCAGTGGAAGGAGTCTGGGCAGCAGGTGAAGCAGGTGTGGCAGGTGAGGTAGATGAGGTGGCAGGCAGGGGCGGCCAGCCACATCCCCCTTCTGCGGGTCTCCTTCATCGCAGTGGCCCCACCTCGGTTCCAGACCCGCGACTCATGGCAGTGCGAGGCAAAGGAGGTCAAGGGGCCAACAGCGACCTGCAGCTGGCTTTGCAGAAGAAGGAGGAGGTGGAGGCCAGGTTCAAGGCACTGCGGGAGGGGTTGAATGGCTCCGGATGGGACTGTCACCCCCTTCCTAGAACTGCAGTCACCCAGAGCCAGCTACGCCTGGACCTGGAGGCAGTCAAGGAGTCATCTTCTAGCTGTGCTCCAAGCAGGGCCCTGTGCTCAAGTGGTGACTAGAGCCCGGCGGCCACCCCACCCTGGTCACACTCAAAGACCCTGCACTCCCAGGGGAAGACAACAGCAGTGGCCCACGTCACCCCAAGCCCCTGCCCAGCCCTCTTACCTGTGTGGCCCCCTGATGGCTTTATGGGTGTCTCCCACAAAACCTTAAAAGCTAACACCCACTACCACTGCTGTCCTGTGGGTGGGGCGCCTGGGGTGTGGTGGCCCCACTACTGCTGATAAGAACACCAGGGAGGCTGGTGGAAGCACTTTGCAAACCAAGGAACTGAGCTAGATGCTAGGCTATAGCTGCTAGAACCTGCTTTCTAGGCTCATGATGCTTTTAATATGCGATAATATGAAGCTTTATATATATACTGTGAACTTAAAATATCTCTTTTCAGTCTATGATTAATTCATAGTATGGTAAATATGTTAGATTTCATATTCTGGAATTAGTACTTACTAAATGAGCATTTATCTAGTGGTGAGAAATGCCTAGGAGTTTTACAGTTTTCAAATTAAGTACAAACAAATAGTATTGATAAGCAGAGCGTAAATATTGAAAGGCATGAATACGTGTAGGTAGGTTTTTAATTTAATGAAAGGAGTTTCGTTTTTGGATGTGCTGTTGAGAGAGCTCGAGTGTGCATCTGTGTGCACGTGGCCACTGTCTCCAAGTGCCTGCGCCTCGCAAAGGAAGTGAAGGAAATGCCAAATCTTTTTACTTTGTTTCCTCCCTTGGAGGGCTGGGAGAGTTTGATGCTAACAAGTATTTGTCAAAAGGGATCAGATATTAGAGTCTTTGGACATTGTTTTTTTTTTTTTTTTTTTTTAAGTTTTATTTTATTTATTTATTTCTCCCCACCACCTTGTTGTTTGCCCTTGCTGTGTTTGTTCATCTTCCTTGTCTCTTTAGGAGGCACCCGGAGCTGAACCCGGGACCTCTGATAAGGGAGGGAGGCACCTAATCCCTTGAGCCACCTCCGTTCCCTGCTTTGTTATGTTTCTCATTATACTTTTCTTCTTGTGTCTCTTGTTGCATCAGCTTGCTGTGCTTGCCCGTTGCGCCAACTCTCTGTCTTCTTTAGGAAGCACTGGGAATCAAACCAGGGACCTCCCATGTGTTAGGTGGGAACTCAGTCACTTGGGCCACATCCACTTCCTTGGACATTGTTTTTTGAGAAGCTGTGTTCTGGTGACGCGGTGGCTCAGATTTGTACCAGGCAGTTGTGTGTTCCGATTTTTCATGGGTGGTGTAGGGCACCCTTGCAGGTGGAAGGGAGTGGTCAACTATCGTGAACTTGTGGAAAGGAGCAGTGGCTTGTTCTGGATTTCAGGTGTTACACTGTCCCCTGACTTGCTCACCCATTTGTTGGTTCATTCACTTGGCCAGTGGCCTGGAGTGCATAGGAAGCTGCCCCTTAGGACCCTGCTCTGCCAAGGGTCCCCATGTCCCACCCCCCAAGCCCTGGATCACTGGCAGCCTGGCCTCAGACATGGAGACAGATCAACAACTGGAAAGGGGTCTTTTCTTCTCTGGATTGGGGCATGATTCTACAAGGAAGAGAGGCCTGTGGTTTGCCCAGATCTGGCTTTTTCAGTGAAGGAGCTCAAGATGGCCCCAAGAAAATCTTCTCAGAATCTGCCCTTGGGGCAGGAAGGTAAGGAAAGATCTTATCCCCTCTGGTTGGGAAGGGAACACTGACTTTGCCAAAGACTTTTTAAAAAATTCTTTTAAAAGACGCTTTAAATTATATAAATGTTACATCAAAAATACAGGGGATTCCCACATACCTCACCCCTCCCCTTCCCACACTTTCCCCCATTACCAACATCCCTCATTAGTGTGGTACATTTGCTAACATTTGATGACCACATATTGAAGCATTGCTACTAACTGTGGTCTATAGTTTACATTATAGTTGACACTTTGCCCCGCATAATTTTATAGGATTTGACAAAATACATAAGGGCCTGTATCCCTCATTGCAGTATCATGCAGGACAATTCCATTGTCCCCAAAATGTCCCATGTTACACCTATTCTTCCCTCTCCCTCCCCTCAGAACCTCTTGTGGTCACTGTCTTTATATCAATGTTACAAGTTTTTCCATTGCTAGAATAATAATAAGTCTAGTTAGGTCTATACTTGCTTTTCCCCCTTATGTTTGCTCATTCCTCCATCTTGAGGATTTTAGGATGGTGATGTCCAGTCTGTTTCAGATTGAGAGAGGTCTTAGATCCCATGGGGCAGATGGATGGAACCGTCTTGCTTGCATTTGTAAATACTTTCTGTTTTATGGGATGGGCGTTGTCCATCATCATCCTTTTGTTGTCCTGGGTGAGTCCAGTGAACTGGAGAGTAGGCGTTTCAACTATGCTGAGATTCAGGGCTCAACGGGCATGTGAACAGACCGAAGGTTTAAGTCTCTGGGACGTATATTTAACGAGCATAGTGCGAATTTTAGATTCTGATAAAAGGGGCAGAATAGCCCTGTGTAGGAAAATTATAAGTGCATCTAGCTCTTTTACACTGAGGAGTGCCAAAGACTTTCATTAGCATTTTTTAAAGTGCAGAGTAACTAGGTAAAAAATTTTCTCAATGACAAATTAGAATTTATTCAATTGAGTAAGAAGAGTTCAGGCTTCTTGGGTTCCTCTCTTCCCAGGGCTCTGTTTCTCTCCGGGCTCAGCTGTTGTGTGCTCTCCACAGCTGTAGACTATTAGGCAAATGGCTTTCTCTCTCTCCCTGGGGCTTCTGCCGTGTTCCTAAGGAGCTGTCTCTTTTCCTCTGTGTTCTTCTCCTGTGTGTTCACTTCCCGGGCTCCAGCTCAAAACTCAGCAATAAGATTCCAAACTCTGTCCTTTGCCATGTATTTTATCTGTGAGTCCTCACCAACCAAGGGGCAGGGACTCAATGCCCTACTGATGTGGCCCAGTCAAAGCCCTAATCATAATTTAATCATGCCCAGAGGAACAGACCAGTTTACAAACATAATCCAATATCTATTTTTGGAATTCATAAATAATGCCAAACTGCTACAAAGACTAACAACAACAAAAAAAGAGAAGATGCAAATAAATAAAAACAGGAATGAAAGGGGGGCATTGCGAAATAAAAAAGATCACAAGAGGATATTATGAGAAACTGTATGCTATCAAATTAGACAACCTAGCTGAAATGGACAAATTCCTAGAAATGCACAAACAACCTACATTGACTCTGCAAGAAATAAAAAGGGACTCAACAAACCAATCACAAGCAAAGAGATTGAATCAGTCATCAAAAATCTTCCAAAAAAAATAAGCCAAATGTATGCTATAGACCAGAGTTAGTGGTAATAGGCTGATGATATTATCTTATAATCTGTAACAAATGTTCCACAATAGTGTAGTGTGGTGGTGAAGGGGTGTTGTATGGAAATTCTACACATGTACATGATTGTTTTGTAAGTTTACAACTTACGTAATAAAAATATATTTTAAAAAATCTTCCAACAAAGAAAAGTCCAGGTCCTGATGGCTTGACAGGTGAATTCTACCAAACATTTCAGGAAGAATTAATACCAATACTGTTCAAACTCTTCTAAAAAATTGAATAGGAAGGAAAATTATCCAACACATTTTATGAAGCCAACATCACTCTAATGCAAAAGCCAGATTCAGATACTGCAAGAAAAGAAAATTACAAACCAAACTTTTTAATTGATCATAGATGCAAAAATTCTCAACAAAATACTAGCAAATTGAATCCAACAGCATATAAAACAATTTTTAAAATATAAAGTCAAGTGGATTTTATTCCTGGTATACAAGGGTGGTTCAACATAAGAAAATCAATTAATGTAATACACCACATTAACAAATTGAAGGGAAAAAAAACACATGATCATCTTGTTTGATGCAGAAAAGGCAATATTCAGCATCTCCTCTTGAAAAAAACCCTTCAAAAGATAGTTATGGAAGGAAAGTTCCTCAACATAATAAAGAATGTATATGAAAATTCCACAGCCAACATCGTACTCAATGGGAAGTGATTGAAAGCTTTCCCTCTATGATCAGAAACAAGACAATAATGCCCACTGTCACCACTGTTTTTCAACATTGTGCTTAAAGGTCTAGCTAGAGCAAATAGGCAAGAAAAAAAAGGCACCCAACTATGAAAGGAAGAAGTAAAACTTTTGCTATTCCCTGAAGATATCCTATATATAAAAATTCCTGAAAAATCTGCAACAAAGCTATTAGAACTAATAGATGAGTTCAGCAAAGTGGCAGGATACAAGGTCAATAAGCAAAAATCAGTAGCATTTTTATATACTAGTAATGAGCAAGCTGAGGAGGAAATCAAGAAAAAAAATTCCGTTTATAATTGCAACAAATAGACTCAAATATCTAGGAATTAATTTAACCAGGAATGTAAAGGATCTCTGTTCAGAAAACTACAAAACACTGCTAAAAGAAATCAAAGAAGACCTAAACAAATGGGAGGACATTATGTGTTAAACAATTGAAAAACTGAACAATCAAGAAGATGTCAATTCTCCTCAAATTGATTTATATATTCAATGCAATCCCGATCAAAATTCAAACAGCCTACTTTACAGAAATAGATAAGTCAATTGCCACATTTATTTGGAAGGGAAAGGGATCCCAACTAGCCAAAAACATCCTAAAACAAAGATCAAGGATGAAGGACTCACGCTTCCTGACCTTGAAGTATATAATAAAGATATGGTGGTCTAAACAGCATGGTATTAGCATGAAGATAGACACATTGATTAATGGAATCTAATTGGAGTCCAGACATAGACGCTCACCTTTATGGTCCACTGATTTGCAATAAGCCTACCAAGTCCACTTTTCTGGGATGGAACAATCCCTTCAATAAAATGGTGCTGGGAGAACTTGATCTCCATAACCAAAAAATAAGAGGGGGCCCCCATCTCCCTCCCTATACAAGACTCAACTCAAAATGAAAGACATAAACATAAAAGCCAGAACCTTAAAACTCTTAGAAGATAACATAGGGAAACATCTACAAAACCTTATAGAAGGTGGGATATCTTAAACCTTACACCCAAAGCAGGAACAATGAAAGGAAAAATAGATAAATGGGACCTCCTTAAAATTAATCACTTATGCACCTCAAAGGACTTTGTGAAGAATGTAAAAATGCAGCTTACTCAATGGGAGAAAATATTTGGAAATCATGCATCCGATGATTTTAATATACATGATATATAAAGAGATCCTACAACTCAGCAATAAAAAGACAAATGGGCAAAAGATTTGACTAGACATTTTTCTAAAGAAGAAATACAAATAGTAAAAAAACACATGAAAAATGCTCAGCATCACTGGTATTAGAGAAGTGCAAACAAAGGTATAATGATACATCATTTCACACCTACTGGAATGAGCACTTATTAACAAAACAGAAAACTGCAAGTGTTGGAGAGGATGTGGAGAGATAGAAACACTTATTCACTGCTG
The DNA here is from genome assembly GCA_026826555.1 of Tolypeutes matacus. NCBI lineage: Eukaryota > Metazoa > Chordata > Mammalia > Cingulata > Chlamyphoridae > Tolypeutes > Tolypeutes matacus. The sequence goes on along the minus strand of JAKSZT010054474.1, from coordinate 4,656,112 downwards.
GTGGAATGTAGCTTGATACAGCCACTGTGGAAGTCTGTTTGGTGTTAGATATTGATCTACCATGTGGCCCAGCAATAGCTCTGCTAGGTATATACCCAGAGGAACTGAGAGCAGTGACACAAACAGACATCTGCACACCGATGTTCATAATGACATTATTCACAATTGCCAAAGTTGGAAACAACCAGGTGCCTATCACCTTGGCAAATTGGTAAACAAACAGTGGTATATACACACAATGGAATATTATTCAGCTGTAAGAAGAAATTAAGTTGTGACACATATGACGTGGATGACCCTGGAGGACATTATGTTGAGTGAAGCAAGCTAGGAACAAAAGGACAAATATTGTATGACTTCGCTATTATGAACTAAATATAATGAGCAAACTCATGGAGTTAATAGCTAAAATATGTCAGCAAGGAAAAGAATGGTTAGAGAATTGAAGGCTGAGGTTTTATCACTGCAGAATTGTTAAAAAGTTGTTTGTAAATATTTGAAAATGAATAGAAATGGTAAAAGCATGTAATAGGATTTGTAATTAGTAGTGCTAACATATAGATATGATAGTTTTATTGTTGTTTTTTTTTGTCATGATGAAAATGCTGTAGTGTTGATTGAAGTGATGAATGCTTAACTTGGTGATTATACCAAATTCCATTGATTGTACGTTTTATATAAACTGTATAGTTTATCAACAAAAAAATAATAGGGTAGATTGGAGGAAAAATATACCAAATGTAAGATAGGGACTATAGTTAGTAGTAACACTTTGCTGATACTCTTTCATAATTTGTTACAAATGTTTTATAACAATGAAAGTTTTTTTTTTGTGGTAGAGTGATGTATGGGAGCCCTGTATGATGTTATGCATGTTTGTTTTGTAAGTTCACAACTTTTTCTATATACTTGTTTATGTATGCTCATATATGAAGTATATACTTCAATAAATTGTTTCTAAAATGAAAAAAGAAAGTCTTAGTAAAACTTCCAGCTTACTAGTTCTCTGATACAGTGTGTGTACTCAAACTCGTTAAATAATATCCTTCTCTTTACAAATCTTAACCAGTGTGTAAATTTCCTTTGTTATTACTTCTCTAAGTATATTTTTAGAATTTATTTTCATTTTACACAGTTGGAATTGTTGATCTGGTGAATATGAATGTTTCTCTACCTTTTTTTTTTTTTTTCCTTGTTTTTTTTTTTTTTTCTACCTTTTTGGAGTAAGATAGAAGTAGGGCCTTGAAATGGATCACAAGCTGTGTAAATCTTAGTGCGTAAAGTTAGATTTGTCAATTCCTGGGAAGATGGTACAACCTTCAGGGCCACTTAATCATTGAGTTCTTTTCTTACTTTTAGACTCAATGATTCTAATAAGGAATAGGAAAACAATGGTTCAGTAAATTGGATAATAAAGGAAGTAATGATTCAAAAAGGTTATTTAAAAACAAAGAAAAGTAAAAGCAAGATGACCCATCAGTGAGATCAGAATTATGTGGTTAAATCCCTATTATAAGTATCTCAGCAATTGTAAAGCCAATCCATTATCACATTTCACAATATGAATGGGATAATTTGAAACTGTGAGCAGTTCTTTGTGAGTGATTGCAAAAACAGAGGCATAGTGGGAGTAGGGGAGGATGAAAGCTACAGTAAAGGAAACTTAAGTTCTTTGTACTATCACCAGCATAAGTGAAGTTTCAAACAAACCACCAAGTTGAATTTGAAAATCATTATGAGAACAAATGAACTGGCTATCTACAGAAGTGGGAATATAACTATATTATAATATAATATATTAGAGTACATAGAAACAAAAAGGGTTTTGGAAATATTTTTGATGTCTTAAAGTTTTTGATGAGGGGAACAAGTCATAACCATTTTCAGTATAGCCTGTCCCTTCAGAGAGAGCTCTTTTTCATAAAATGATGTGACTCAATCCTGTGTTATATTCATAGATTTTTTTACTATTTGACTTTTGGTGACTATAATATATATTGTTTACATCTTATCAGTTATTATGGCTGGACACTCAATTTACTTGTCATAAGGAGGCAGGTTTACTTTAAAAGTCAGAAATGATATATTGTTCATGTTTCATGACTGCATTCTGCACATAATTATGTATCTGACTTTAACTTTTGAGGAGATAAGCTTCCCTTTCATGCCTTTATTTGTTAACAATAAGAAAGTGATGTTACTTTTCATCCTGAGGGTTCAGATTAAATCTCTGAAATTAAAGGAGTTTCTGACTTGTACAAGACATAAGCAACTCATTTTAATGCATAAATTAATTGTAAATGTTACTCTATGTGCAAGGATATAAAGCCAGTGAGTAAAGGTCATTTCACCTCAAGGCTTGTTGCATGTTTTTTGTAAATTATTGAATGTGGAGTAATAATTAAGAGAATTTAATACATTTTTATTATTAAAGAAACCCTATGTTGTAAATAAACTTGTTATCCTATGAATATTTGTAAAGGGATTCTCAAATTCCCATGTTATAAAGTGTAGTTGAAAAAATATATGTGTATTTGCAGTGGTACAAGAGGTGCAGTTTTTTTGAGGGGGGCCTTGGTAAAATATGTGAATGATTGATATTAATTATTCCAGTTGGAATTAAGATCTTATCACTCTGCTAAACAAAAATAAAGTGTTTTCGTTACGATGGACCTTAACTGTGTGCCAGTAATATTTATTTGAGACAAGGTACAGCAATTCTGACTCTCTAAAATATTTTCAGAGGATGTAGTTGATAATTTAAGTTATGTGAAAAATGAGTTGATATTATAATAACCTCCTAGAGCCTAAAAAACGATGAGAGGCTGGGTTTTGAGCATAAAAATAGTCCACATTCTTTGCTGAAGTATGCAGTATAGGAAATAATTTATAAAATTACTTTACAAAGTAAATGGGATTCTTTCTATGGAAATTCCATAGCAACTAATGTGGTTTTTAATTAGGCTGAACAAAAGTAATCTTACTGTAAGTGATGTAGAATATACAAATAAAAAATTATAAGCTTGACTAATGAGCTCTTTCTTCGAATTTTCTTGGCAAGTACAGTATATAGCAGTATGTGAATATCAGATTTGCTTCATGTAATTTTTATGTTTATCCTTATAACTAAACTTTGATCTCTTTCTTTATGCTTGCTTGCTTGTAACTTTTAAAGTAGGACTGACTGAATGTAGTATGGTACAGGAAAAGCTGACAAAGGCCCCAGTCTTATGCATACTTGTATTCAGAAAGAACATACATGTTATAATTTCTATATTTGTAGCTGACTTCTACAATAATTGGTCTGTTTTATTCTTATCAATAATGTTCATATACTATATATATTTTAATATATTAAACATTCTAATTATTCATTTTAGATGATATTTATTAAATAGAACTATGTTTCAAGCACTTGACTAGATTCTGGGAAACAAAGATGATAAAGCAGTATTTGCTAAAATAAGCTCTACCACTAAGAAATATATCAGAATTTCAGATAGTATTAGGTTAGATTCTAGTTGAAGTTTCATGAATTTCAGTAAATCTTTGCTCTATAAAACCTGTATGTCAAATTCTTGAGGTATCATTTCAGTTTTTAACTTTATTTCTGTCTTTATTATTGAAATATGTAGATTAATATAAAATACTTGAATTTGCTGGTAGTGATAGAAATGATTAATACAGTGACATAGTTTCATATGATATGACTGGTAAATATGTTTTCGCATAATTTCACCTGAAAAGAATTTCATCTGGTTATATGCAATGCTGGAATCTTTTTATAATGTGATGGATGAGTTTAAGCATGGAAATGCACATTGGACCCCTGAGCTCTTATTTCTGTGGTCTTGTACTAAAGAGCATTATGTTTCTAGAAAAAAAATTTTTAACTTCTTTTTTAAAAAAGTTTTTTAAAAAGATACTTAGATTACATAAATTTTACACACAAAATATAGGGTTTTTCATATGCCCTACTCCCCACACCTCCCACACTCTCCCACATAAACATCCTTCATTAGTGTGGCACATTCATTGCAGTTGATAAACGCTTTCTGGGGCTTTGCCATTCAGCATGGACCATAGTTCACATTGTAGTCTACACTCTCTCCCACACAGTTCTGCATGTTATTTGATGATATAAAGTGGTCTATAACTGTCATTGCAACGTCACTCAGGGTGATTCCCAAATCCCGAAAAAGCCCCTGTATTAGAACTGTTTTTCCCTCTTCCTGTCCCCAGAGCCTCCAGTGACCACTGGCTCCACATCATTGTTGTAATTTCTTCCATTGCTAGAATCATAATATGTCTATAGTAGAATACCAGTAAGTCCACTCTAGTCCATAGCTCCTCCCCTAATCCTGAGGATTCTGGGATGGTGACGTTCACTTCACCTCCAATTGAAAGGGGGCTTATATCCCATGGGGAAGATGGATGGGACTATCCTGCCTGCAGCTGCAGACTCTCTCCATTCCCTGAGACAGCTGTTGTCTATCATTATCTCCCCGTCAGTTGTCCTGGGTGAGTCCAATGAGCTATAGTGTAGGTATTGCAACTCTGCCGAGGTTTCAGGCCCAGCTGGCACATGGACAGCCCAAAGACTTGAGTCTCTGGACATACACCTATAAACTCCAGCACCAAATATAGGTTTAAATAGGAGGGACAGATGAGTCATGTACAGAGAAGCCATAATTGAGTCCAACTCTGTCACTCTCAGGAGCACAAACTCCAAAGTAGGGCCCACTGGCAAGGCACCAAACTCTGGAGCTATCTGCCTTGACCATAGGACCTGGGTGTCTCCAGAGCCCTCAGGATCCCCACTGTTTGGGGTGGTATCCACTTTGGATGCCTATGAGATCCTGCTGAGATGTGCGTAAGCGTTACCTCTGGGATGACCTCCCAACTCACTTTGAAGTTTCTTATCCATGTAAACTCATTTGTCTTTACCTTTTCCCCCTTTTATTTGAGGTCTTTTTCTAGTTGCATTGCTAGTTGCTTCTTGGTAGCAATCCCTTGGTGCCAGGGAGGCTCATCCCCGCGAGTCATGTCCCACACTGGGAGGAAGGTAATGCATTCATATGCTGAGTTTGGCTTAGAGAGAGGACACATTTGAGCAACAAGTAGGCTCTCAGGAGGTATCCCTTAGGCACCCCATAACAATAGGCTAAGTTTCAATAACAAGAGCAAAGGCTCATAAGCCTAGTCGTCAATATAAAGGGCCTATCAGTGGATCATCCTCCTTCGCCATTCACTGCCTCTGCACTTGCAGAACTGTTGCTGCTCCCTTAGAGAATGTGGCAGAGCCCTACAGGATGGGAATTTGGTATTCTCTCGGTTATTGTGTGAGTCTCCACCCATTGTCACAATGCCCCATGATCATTTGAACATTTTTACATACCTTATATGCATGCTCAGGTGAACTTCCTCCCATGCATCCCCCATCCCTGACACCCCACACCAGTGATCCTCCCCTGCCCCAATTGTAACCCTACTGTGATCCAAAGTTTCTGCAAAAATGAAGCCATTACAATAGCCAAATACAATTAATAAGAAAATGAAACAGTTATAAGTTTAAATATAAGAAATAAAATGCATAAAAATTTAAAAAGAAAAAATAAAATAAAATTTAAAGATTGGGATGTTTAAAAAATGAAAAATATTAATTTTTTTTTTTTTTTTTTACTTTTTGCCTTTCGTCACCACAATATCTGGTGTCCTGTCTGTACCATGGCACCTTCCCCCACTCATTCCCTACTGTCTCATTACTTTTCATTTTGTTTTCAAAGAAGTTGTCACACACAGAATGCAGGAGACTCTCATATACTAACATCCCTTCCCTTTCCTCCGCTCCCCCGCCCCATATTAATACCTTTTTATATGTGGGTGGTACCTTTGTTATAACTGATAGTGAAACATAGCTACTAAACATGGTCAATGGTTTACATTATGGTTTACATTTTAGACCGTACACTTTTATAAATTTTGATGCTATTTACCGTGTGGTGTTCATCATTGTAAGATCATGTAGGACAATTCCACTGCCCAATGAATACCCCCTGTTTGATCTATTCTATTCCTCCCTACCCCTCCTCTCGAGGCCCACGGTGATCCCCTGGCTTCACTCCTTGGATGACAAGATTCATAGTTACTTGCAACAACACTGAGGTCTTGACACACTGGTTTGTCCTCCCCTATTAGGAACCGCCCATGCTTCGAGAGACTCCTGCCTGTCTATTTGTGAGCAAATTGGTCCTCCCGAGGATGGGTGTTCAACTCCTTCCCACTCATTATATGGATTTCCACCCACTGATACAACACATTATGACAGAATGATCACTCACATACTCTCTAGAAGCCTGCTCCAGGTGTGCCCTGTCCTGAATGCTTGCCCATCCAACACCCTAAACCATTAACCCTTCCTTGTCATATTGCCATAAGAGCATTCTCACCTTTGTACTTTCAACCACATACTTGCACATCCCCAGTGTTCACCTGGTCCCTCTCCCAACCCTCCCCCCAGTTCCCTGAACCTTCCAACCCACCCTTCCCAATCTACCCACCTTTCAGCCCTGCACCACCCAACCCAATAATATCACTACCCTCCTGTCATATCCCTTCCTTACGCTACTGCATACTTTCACCTTACCATAGATTATGTCCTATGGGTGTTGGCTTACAACCTTCTCCCTTTCTATTTCTTGTAGACCTATCTTCTAGAAAATAGCTCTCTGAATCTGCTCAATTTGCTTAATTCATATCAGTGAGGCCATGTACTGTTCATACTTCAGTGCCTGCCTGCCTTCACTCAACATAAGGTCCTCAAGATTCATCCATGTTATCTCTTGTGTTAGCAGTTTATTCCTTCTTACAGCTGAGTAATATTCCATTGTATGTATGTAGCACATTTTGTTTATCCATTCATCTGTTGATGGACACCTGGGTTGATTCCAACTTTTGGCAATAGTGAACAATGCCACTATGAACATTGGTGTACATATATCTGTTTGTGTCTTTGCTTTCAATTCTTCCCACGCATGGGGCCTGAGCGGTTCACTCGCTTGCAGGGCCTGATGACGCACCTGTATATAGGGCCTGGTGGCCCACGCACCTTCTATATTTTTCTGTATTTTTACTGGGAGGTCCTGGGGATCAAACCCAGGTCCCTCCATATGGGAGACGGATGCCCAACCATCTGAGCCACATCTGCCCTCTAAAACTATTCTTAACAGACATTTGAATCCTAGTAATGGGATATGCCTCCTACCACTTCTCTATATAATAAACAATAAATATAGAGACATTAAACATAGTAGATAAAAAAATATAGTGGGAGGAGTTACATAAATTGGAAATTTCATTACATTAAATCTAAACTGTAGAGTAGATTATCTTAATACAATTCTAATGTACTTTTCATTTTGCATAAAACTAAATTCAGGAAATAAGTCGATGGCAGTTATATCGTCTTGATTCTCTTACAGTTTTGTGAGTAGTTTAGAAATTTGGTCTAATTTATCAGTATATATATATGTATAATATTAAAGCCTCAAATGTAAAAGACTATTATTTGAATACCTTTCAACAATTGATATTTGTGGGGACTTCAGACTGAGAAAAAATTTCACTGTTACATAAGCATTTTCAGAATGAACAATTAATGGGCTATTTAGTTAGTGATCATGAAATTTAGAATTAATATTTATTGGATTAAAATTAACAAATTCCAAAAATTTCATATGTTATCAGCTGAATGCCTGTGGAAAATGTATATTTTAAGAAATTATTGCTTACAATCTAATTTGGTTTGCCTAAAATGGTATTCTGTTGCTGTTTTGACTTGGTGCCTCTAATAGGCACAATTCTTTATCTATTGAAACATCATTTTTCCTTTCCTCACTTATTAGAGCAAAGGATTGGTTTCTGTTGCTAATTATAACTTGGTAACTGAGACCTTGGGAAAGGATCAATTTCCCTGGGCTTCATTTTCTCCTTTGCAAAATGAAGGCATGTACCAGTTGACCTGAGGTCCATTCCTAAGCTAGCACTGTTCACTCTCCAGAGCACTAGCATATCGTAAAGGTCATCCTGAAGGGGACATAGGCATTGCTGGAGCTGTCTGCAAAGGGGTATGAATAGAAAGACTACCCATTTTCCATGTGTTGCTGACTAGTTAAACCTTCTTCTGGCTTGGAACATGCCAGGTCATCCCAGTGAGCAAAAGGTGAAGTTTCCTGTAATTGGGCAAAAGAGTGGAAGATGGATGTGAGTTTATGCTTTGGGAAAAAGGAAGGTGCTCCATGACTTTTTTATATAATATGAAAAAAATTTATTGGTAAGCAGATTGAGAGAGAATCTTTAAACTCTTGAAAGTGGACCAGGAAAAGAGGAAAATGTGCAGCTGAAGTTGAAAATGTGAAGCCTTTCAACTATGCAAGCAAAATGGGACCTTCTCTTACTTAGAGGAGGAAATAAGCCAAGGGTTGAGGAAGATAAGCTGTCTGAAGGTTTTCTGGTGGTAATTTAATATTCACTGTGAGTTTTCAATAATACATATGAGTTATTAAAGGACAAATAAAAATTAGTAATAAATGATTCAAATGTTTATTGTAGGAGGTTTAATTGCTTCTTGTTTATTTAAAGAATAATATGCTTTACTATTGATTTAAAATGTGTTTAAGTGTGATGGTTTTAATAAAGTCACACAGATTAATATACAACTTGTAGAAGAAGAAAGGAATTTATGTATGTTCTTGTTAATGTTGTAATGCTTTACAGTTTCTTAAATCCAAATAAAAACCCAGTAATTTTTGTTTACTATATGTCAATGAGAATGCTAAACTTAGTGGTTAAGATTGGAATTGAGGTTCTAGACTGCCAGTCATCAAAGTGCTGGTACTTACACTGTGTGTTATCTTGGAAAAGGTTAATTAACATTCCACACACCTCAGTTTCCAATTCTATAAGTGGAAATTATGGTTTTGGGTATTGATCCATATGAAGCACTGATAATGTGCATGGCATATAAGGAAGGGTTAAATGAAATAGCTGCTGCTGCCACTGCTTCCCCACCACTCACAACTTTATGATGCAGATACTACCATTAGCCTAGTAGGAGGAGACTAAGGAATAAAGGATATAGATAACGTCCAAAGTCACACAGTTGACATGAATCCAAGAGTGGCTCCCCCTGCCCCGCCTTCTGTATTGTTTCTCCTCCCATGCGTTCTCCGTGCACAGAAATAACTACTTTGCTGCCTGCCCCCTGGCGACTGAATTATTATTGCTGCTCCTCTGGCAGTTTTGAGAAAAATAATTCATATCCTTCAAAAGTGAATGCAAGTAAGAAACTGGGTAAAACAGTAATAGGTTACAAAGTTACCCAAGGTTACTTGGCCTGGAGTTAGATGTCTGAAGAGAGGTCGCCCTCCAGCTGGTACGGATAATCTAAAAATTTCCCTTAGCTCTGAGATAAAGGGTTTTCTTTTAAACTTTGTGTCAGTGGAGTAAACTGACTCAGTTTACTAACTTATCATGTCATGTAAAAGTTTGTAGGGGGGTTTACCTATGGGAGTAGGGCAGGATACCCAGTGGTCTGAAATGGAGCACCAGGATGTGAGAGTAAAATTCTGAAAAAGGGTATGGTAAGGATTAAGAGTGAAAGGATGACTATTTCTGCATTTACTGTTTTGTTTGTTGTAAAGCATGAGGAGTAAGAATAGAGGTAGTGCTGTTTAAAAGAATGGATGCTGGGTTTGAACAGCCTGGGTTTGGCTCCCTGATCCGCTGCTACTAGCTGTATGGATAAGATATTAAGCTCTATGGTTCTTAGCACCTCATCTGTAAAATGGAGATAAGAATAGAATCTGCCTCCTGATGTTGCAACAAAGTTAATCAGTTCTTAGAATGATATTGGCCCTCTTTTAGCTTCCAAAAAATGGTAGTAGTTATTTTCCTCTTGTATCCTGTATGGACCTCTGACTCCAAAACCAAAAATGTTGGCTAGTATTATTAACACTTAGAGATTAAATAGAACTCTCTGGACTACTCTGGGAAATTAACTGACATTCATTTGTTTCTATGAGAAGGTGTGCTCTGGATTTCCAGTGTGGGGATGGTTGGAAGATTGATCCATTTGTAAACTGCAAACTGCCTGTTTATTTTTCTAATTTTATAAAGGGCCACCACCTGCAGTGACTATATTTGCATGACCTTGAGTGGAGTTTTCCTCAGCTTGAGTTGCAGGATAAGCCCAGATTTCAGAACCCATGGGGGAAATAACAACTTTTTTATCACTACATTTATTAAAGACCTACAAGACCATGTACTCTGTTAATACCTTACATGCATTATCATATTTAATTTAGTAACAACTCTATGATTTCAATATAGTATTATAATTTTATAATAACTCCACAATTCATTCCCTCAACTGCTTTCAGTGGCCTCAGAAGTTAGAGCATATTGCCTGTGGCAGTTAGGATGAGATATGAGCTCTATAGCTTGGCTTACTCTCTTTCCCCTCCTCTGCTCCCTAACCTACCTTTCTGACCCGAACACTTTCATTCCACTGCTCAAAGTGTAGCAACAGCACTGGTTTCTTCTCTCTTCCTTGACCGGCTCCTAACTCTTACCTATGCCGGAGCCTTTGTACCAGATGTTTACATGATGGGAATGTATCATTCCCAGATCTTTGCATACTGCTTCCTTCCTGTGGGTTTTGCCTCAACTCAGAGTGGCCTGACATGGCTACTTTAAGTAGATCCTTTTCCTTGTTCTGCCCCATGATCACTTTTTATTGAAAATATTGTCGTTGTATTAGTTTCCCCGAGGCTGTTATCACAAATTACCACAAGCTTGGTGCTTAAAACAACAGAAATTTATTTACTCATTTCCTGGGGGTCATAAGACTGAAATCAAGGCATCCGCTTTCAGTCATAAGACTGAAATCAAGGGCTACACTGCTTCTGGGTCTCTAGGGGAGAATTCCTTGCTACTGCAGGATTTTGGTGGTTGCTCACTTCCTTGGCTTGTGGCCACATCACTCTGATCTTTAACTCTGACTTCATGTTGTATCTTGCTCCATGTGTCTAACTCTTCTGGGTATTGCTGTCTCTTATCAGGATACTTGTCATTGGATTTAGGGACCATGTGAGTAATTAAGCCCAATATAGTCATTAACTTAAAAATTTTTAAATTATGCATATCCTTATTGCCTGTCTCCCTTTATTACAGGATAATAAAGGACCCCTTTGCTACAGACCCCTTTGCCAGTCAGGTCAATGCCATGGGCCTCTTACTAAGTCCACACTATACTGTGTATTATTTAATAAATATATCACTCCTGCACCAATGTATCCCCACAAGAATACTGGTTTTTTGTTTGTTTGTTTGTTTGTTTTTAATTTCAGTTCAAGTTCACTTCATTGGTTAAGAACTCCTGCTTTATTATAATGTAAATTCCATGACAGCGGGATTCTTTGTCTGTGTGGTTTACTTGTGCCAAGGAAAAAAAACTTGGCATATAATAAGCATCCAGATATTTGAAAAGTGAGTGAATGAATATAAATTTTAAAAGGTTACAAAATGTGTCCATCATCTTAAAGCTAGAAATGTCTAAAAATGACTTCTCCTTCTGGTAGTGGGCATATAAAATGTATGAGCAACAACTGAAACTAAACCATAAAACAAAAGTTATTATGTAATAGCTTTTTGACATTTGTTTTATTTTGTCAGCCTTTCTGCAAGGTAAAAAAAACACTATGTTTTACTTCCTACTGCACCTTTACATCCAGGGTATTTATGAATTAGGTTCTGTCAACGGTGGTGTTCAAGGTCTGTCATTTCAGTCTTCATGAAAAGTTAGAATTCTTGCTGACTGCTGACTGATGGGAAAATCCCCCAAATAAAAGAATTCTGGCTCTGGTCTCCTGGGCTTTGTAAGTGGAGGGGAAAAAAAATTCCTCACAGTTATATCAGAAATAGCAAAATCTTAACAATTCAGAATAATAATGCTAATTACAGTAGGTTACCAGCCCAACATTCACATCATTTAAGGTCACATAAAGAAAGGGGGGAAGGTATTTCAGCCTCAGGACCAAGTGAAAGTCTGGACTCGAGGGCCACAGGCTGTTGCTGTGATCATTTGGTTTTGTTTGTTTTGTTCTGTTTGTTTTTGAGATATCAGGGCTGGGAATTGAACCTGGGACCTGGTATGTGGGAAGCCGGCACTCAACCACTGAGCCACATCTGCTCCCCTGAGTTGGTTTTATCGTTTGGTTGCTTGTTGTTTGTCTTTTTGTTTTTAGAAGGCACCAGGAGCTGGGAACTGAACCTGGGAACTCCCATGTGGGAAGCATGCTCTCAACCACTTGAGCCACATCTGCTCCCCATTGTTTTCATTTCCTATTTTCCTTCCTTCTCTTCCTTCCTCTTCTTTCTAGGTGTCAACTTTATTCACTTATATTATAAATACTCTTATAGAGGAAAAGAAATCTGGATGTTAAACAGCTTGCAAATTGTACAGTTGCACTTTTAGCAGAGAGAGAGGCAGAGACAGAGTGAGATAGAGTAAGTGTGTGTGAGAGAGAGGGAAAGAGAATGAATGAAGTAAAGAGAGAATGGGGGAAAGAGAGATGGGACAGAGACAGAATGATTTGATGCTTTCTCTGATCCCAAATACAACAAGTCCTAGAGAAGTTCCCATTGATTCATTCATCCAACTGTTTCCAGGGGAGGAGCAGGTAGAGAAGAGAAAGATAAACAAGCCCATGGGTGTCCATAATTTGCATGAATGTATATAAATTATATGTATGTATATGCAGACAGTCTTGATTTTGAGTGCTGTAATATGAGCCAAACAGAGTCCTAGAAACAGGGTTGGGGAAATAAAAGTAGATTTTAGTTGGTTTCAGATAACCTCATAATGAAATTTGGAATACATAAAAAAACAAAATTGATAAAAGCCAGTTCTGTTTTTTTTTTTCAAAAAAAATTTTTTTGTGGAAAAGATTGATAAGAATTTAAACAAGAGAATATTCACTTATGTTCCGCTCAAGGCTGTTACTGATAATATATATTATGCTATTCCAATTGTTTTAATGGCCATATTGTATATTCAATTTTTGTTTTGTTGTTTTCACTTAACATTTTAAGTACAAAATTGAAATTCAAACTATCAACAGAGCAAAGAAGAAAAGGGAAGGGAAACTGGAAAATTTTATGAAGAGGTCTTCATTTGAACTAGATTTTTAAGAAGTGGAATATTTTAAGCAGAGGGAAGAGCAAGTACATTCGTGCTATTTGCTTCCTCTTAAATAGTCAAAGTACTGCTGAAAAGGATTTAAAGTCGATTTAACTTTCTTCATGAAACTTTAGAATTAATTAAAAATAGAATCAGTACATAAGTATTGAATTGATGCATCCAGGGGCTATTAAACATTATGATTAATGCAAAGAAATCTGATATAATCCTCATCTCAAAGATTTCATAATCAATATGGTTGGAAATGATAGAACTGGTAAAATAAAACAGTCACATTTTTACAATAACATTTAAATAGCAGTTTGAGGATATAGTGAGAAGATGGTATTTGTTGTTAAAGGAATGAAAACATTTGAATGTGAAATAATCAGGAAGGGCTGTATTCAAAGAGGTGATATAAAATTGTCCTTGAAGGATGAATAAAGAATAGTGGTAATATTATTCTGGCTGGAATAATGGTAGAATGAAAGCATAGAGACCCTGAAAGTACCAAGCCTTGCTACAAACCCATCAACCGTGAAATGTTCTTCTAGAGTAAATCTAGTTCTCATAATATTGAGTGGTATCATCAAGCGATGAATATTATCTTTATTGTTTGTCAAAGCCTATTAAAAATATCAAAACCTGAGGGAAAGAACACATTTCTAAGAAATTTATTACACCTTTCCTCTTATAAATTCAGTCAATAAATATTATGTGAATTGCTGTGTCAAGAATATTCTCTGCCTCAGTAATAGGCAAGCTATTCATTCATGTTTGTAAGTGTCCCAATTTGAGGTATTATAAATGGTTATGGAATTGGATTTTAAATTATTTTTAACATTTGAAGTCTTATAGGACCCTTATTATTCTTACAACTTTAAATATTATTTATATTCATGTCTTTAAAGCTACAATTACTCTTTCTAATAATTGTGAAACTTAAGTAAAAATGGGATGGCATGTATGTCTGTAGAAATCATCACCTATTTTTGATAGGTTTTGAAAATAATTTCCATAATATGTGCCTACATCAAATGTTAAGCATTAGGTTATATATGTACATAAGAGTTTTAGTATCTGGAGTTGTTATCAAGTATGCATCTTCTAACCCATCTGTGGAGAAAATGGTAACACTACACTGTAATCTTCATTTATTAAAATTCCTGAGCTTTCTCAACTAGTCCTACTAAGTGAATATTCCATTTATTTAATGAAATATAGAATTGTCATCAGAGTAGGAACTTTGTCTTACAGGTGTGTTTAAAAATCAAATGGCTGATATTTAGAAGACACTTAGAACAGTGTAGAACATATTGTAAATGCTATGTGTGTTTATTAAATGAAAATAAAATGCACAAAAATACTAAAAGTATTGTATTAGCCAAAGGGGTGCTGATGCAAATTACCAGAAATCTGTTGGCTTTTATAAAGGGTATTTATTTGGAGTAGATGCTTAGAGTTAACAGGCCATAAAGCATAAATTTCTTCCCTCACCAAAGTCCATTATCACATGTTGGAGCAGGATGGCTGCAGACATCTGCCAAGAGTTCAGGCTTCTTAGGTTCCTCTCTTCCCTGTGCTTGCCTCTCTCCAGGCTTAGGCTTTCATCTCTCCACAAGGCCAGCTGTAGACTATTAGGAGAATGGCTTGTCTCTACCTGGGTCCTTCTCTCCTTCCTCACAACCAGGTTCCTCTGTGTGCTTGCTTTCCTGGGCTCCAGCATTAAATCTCAGCTTCAGAACTCCAACTCAAAACTCCAACTAACTCCTCTGCTCTGCCATGTGGTGTCCCGACCACCAAGGGACAGGGATTCAACGTCATACTGATGTTGCCCAATCAAAGCCCTAATCATAGCTTAATCACACCCAGAGGAACAGACCAGTTTACAAGCATAATCCAATATCTATTTTTGGAATTCATAACTATATCAAACTTCCACAAGTACCATCCTCTTTTATTTGGAAATAATTTCAAACTTAGAAAGAAGTTGTAAAAATAAAAGTAGCATGGAGAATAGTGTTAACTTTACTCATATTCCCATTTTTAACATATTTATTTTATTTTATTTTTTTAAAGATTTTATTTTTTCTAGGTCAGAATGGGAAATCTTTATTTATTTATTTATTTATTTTAAAAGATACTTGGATTACATAAATGTTACACAAAAAAT
Organism: Tolypeutes matacus; assembly: GCA_026826555.1. Classification (NCBI taxonomy): domain Eukaryota; kingdom Metazoa; phylum Chordata; class Mammalia; order Cingulata; family Chlamyphoridae; genus Tolypeutes; species Tolypeutes matacus. Next base: position 4,640,699 of record JAKSZT010054474.1, on the reverse strand, counting down.
ATAGGGATTCCCATATGCCCCATCTCCCATACCATATTTATTTTTTATGAACCGTTGGAGGATAAGTTACACATATCATAGCTCTTTTTTTTTTTCAGGTACAGGGGTTTGAGGATTGAACCTGGGACCTTGTATATGGGAAGCCGGTGCTCAACCAGTGAGCTACATCAACTTCCCTGAGTTGATTTTTTTCATTTGTTTTGCTTCTTGTTTGAGTTTGTTTTTTCAGGAGGCATCAGGAACTGAACCTGGGACCTCCCATGTGGGAAGCAGGCACTCAACTGCTTGAGCCACATATGTTTCCCTGACACATATGTCCCTCATTCCTCGTGATTATATTCCGATTATGCATTCTCATCCAAAATACTGTGATATTGTGTCCTTCCAGATGTGGAGGAACATAATGTCCACCTGTCATTGGTGACATTCATTTTGATTATTAGATCAAGGTGTCCCCTGCTTTCTCTATAAGTAATTTTTTCTCCCTTGCAGCCAATACATAGTCTGTGTGGTGAGACCCTTAAGGTCATGCAAATATCTTGTTCCTTCTAGGTTTCACAGCCATTAATAAGTCATACCTGATCCAATCTTTATTATGATGATTAGAAATGGTTATTTCCAAATCCAGTACTACCTCCTCATATACCAGCCAGCATTCAGCATTCCACTAAAAGCAACAGCGCTCCTCCTTCCCTCCCTTCCTTCTTTCTTTGGTATGGACTCTATTTATCTAAATTTGAAATCAACATCCATATATTTTCCCTATATTACATTATATGATTTCACATTAAAATGATCAATTTAAATAAAACAGATGATTTGGCTTATATATATGCTGTTATTGGAATTATTGGACACTGTCTAACCACACTTTAAAAACTTATATAAATTATTGGATAGCTGTTTCCTTAAGGTTACATTATATGGTATTACTTACAGAAAATATCAAGAGACACCATTATATACATGTACAAATGTAAGGAGTCTTTTATAATTATGGTGTTTCATTAAGAGTGGTTGATATAGAGGAAACAGATTTTTTCACCCCTTTTATACCTGAAACTTTATCCATCTGACAAGAAAGTTAAGTGCATTTTATATTCCTTGAGGCTGACTTTCGGTGGTTTTCTGGATGGCAGACCAGTACGTCTGGAACTGTTTCCATTTATTGTCTTAATGATAAGGAAACATTTTCTTCTAATTTAATTCTAGTCCTCAGTGCAACAACAGAGTGCTACATTTAATGCAAAAATAATTAAGAGACAACATGGGGTAAAATTGGTGCCTCAGTGGAACTTTTGAACATCTGAGGAAGCTGCATTTTAAAGGTGAATTTTAATTAAATAAATGTATCATATTGGTTTTTTGAAGCAAGTCTTTTTAATGGAAATATTCAGTATGAACTTAACCATTAGTTGAAAGTGGAAGGGCATGTTCTCTTCATAAAAATAAAAGCCACTTTTCTGAATTATTCCGCATGGAAAATAAGCCCTTTAGAGAGAAACAGAACACATGTAATGTATTGGTTTTCATGTGGACACCACGCTTTCAGTTTTCAATTCAGGTTAAAGTCAGCCTGCATCCTACAGCTATAGTAGGTGAATGTGAAAATCAAACACTTTTTTTTTTTTAGTTTAATTTTGCGTTAGTATATATTCCCTACATTAGTGAATGTCATATAATCTTATAATATAATATATTTATTTATAAATTGAGGCAAGAGAAAAATAGACAAATTAATATTTTCCCAAAATTCTGTTTTCTTCTGAAAAATTAAAATAGCCTTTAACTATATATATCTAAATAAGATTTTGGTCCAATAATATGTGTGGATTTATGATTAATATATTTTAGTGTTTGATATATTTCCTTAGAAACTGACATTTAAAATAACTTTGAGGTAAGGTATACATTTAATATTTTTAAAAATGTTCTTAGTGGTGTACTTTATAAAATCTGTAGGCACAGGGTAAGATGTATGAATTTTCTGTATTTTTGATCATTGTGACTACAAATAAATATGTGAGGATATATAAATACTTATGGCATTTAATCAGTATTGGAGTACCTTCACAGAGAAATTTTACATATTTTGTATATCAATAGTTTTTGAAGATTTCTATAGAGATGGCTGAATGAACATGTTTAAAGCATCTTTGGAATCAGATTCCTCAGCAATGAGCTGGAAAAGATTTTATGAGATTATTTTTCTGCAAATGCTTTTGTTAAATGTACATGGTTAAGGAGACTTCTGGGAAGATGGAGGATTAGAGAGGCAGAGAGCTCACCTCTCTCCAAGAAAAATAGCTAGAGGACAGGCAGAAATTGTTCAGAAAACTGTTCTAGGGCTTAGGATACTAGGAAAAGGCTAGAAACCACTCAGATGAGAGAGGGGAAAAGGAAGGAGTCTCAGCTGGCTGGAAAAATCACATGAGTAAAGCTGCAACAGCAGCTGCTGGTGCCCATCCTCCACCCTTGGAGCAAACAGCAGTGTATCCTCTGGTCCTTGGCTGATGGCTGGGAACTAAGAGTGTTTCAGGGGTCCTCTTCTCCAAGAAATGGGAGAGGGAGGGACACAGCCTACAACCAGTGAACTTGGTCTGCTGTATCCCAGGGTTCTCACACTTCCAAGCTGGGTGGAGCCACCACATTGTTTGTCCTGAGATCCCTAAGGGAGCTAAGGATATTCTGCCTTCTCAAACACCCTCGCTACTGTCCTGGACTGGTTGCTGAGGAGGCAGAGGGAGGGAGGATGTAGCCAGCCAAGGGAGGGGAGCAGCTTCTGAGAAAGTTTGTTTTTGAGATTTGGCCAGTCCTCAGGGACATTGCTACTGCACTGCCCAGCCAGGTGTGGTTACAGTGAATGCATTCCTCCCTCGCATCTGGGGATGCAGCTGAGAGGTCTACTGAAGAGTGCCATCTGCTGGCAGACCAGGAATGTGCACACAAAGAAGTGAAAAACAATAATAAATAAATAAATAAATAAATAAATAAATAAGGCAAACTGATGCCTTCACTGCCCCCTCTCCAAGGCCTTTGGAAATTGACCTACACTCCATTACTGGTTCCTTAATCCTGGTTTGAATAGGGGCAATCCTAAAGCTGTAGAACATGTTAAAATAAGAATCAAAGAACAGCGGTAACACACAGCTATTTAACAGTAAATCCCTAGGCAAGAGAGAGAAACTGGCCATCAGAGTAAACTCACCATCATAATCAGATGCCTAGACATCAGCAAAAAGTTACAAGCCATACTAAGTAAAAGGAAGATATGACCCAGGCAAAGGAAAAAACCAAAGCTCCAGATGTGACAAAGGACTTGAAATAGCTAATCAGTGATGTTCATACAAATCTCCTATATCAAATCATGAAGTTGAAGGATAATATGACTAAAGAAATAGAAGACTTTAAGAAGACACTGGACAAGCACAAAGAGAACTTTGAAAACTTGAATGGAAACGTAACAGAGCTTATGGCAATGAAAGACAAGTGAGATTGAAAATGCAAGAGAGGCACAAAATAACAGATTTGAAGTCATAGAAGAAAGAATGAGCAATGTAGAGGAAAGAACAGCTGAAATTGAAAAGAGAAAACAGAGAGAGAAAAGAATTGAAAATTTTGAGCAAGGGCTCAGGGAGTTGAATGAGAGCATTCAATCTACATGTAATGGGACTTCCCGAAGGAGAAGATAAAGGAAAAGATGTGTCCAGGAAGCACAGTGTACTCCAAATATAATAAATCCTTGGAGTATCCAAGACACATAATATGCAGAATGTTAAATACCAAATGCCAAAGATAAAGAGAAAATTCTGAAAGTACCAAGGAAGAAGCAACATATCACATACAGAGGACATCCAATAAGAATTAGTGTGGATTTCTTTTCAAAAACCGTAAAGATGAGAAGGCAGTGATATCATATAATTAATGTACTGAAAGAGCAAAACTGTCAGACAAGAATTCTTTATCTGGCAAAACTGCTCTTCAAATATGATGGTGAATTTAAAATAGTCACAGATAAACAGAAACTAAGAGAGCTCATAGATGAGACTTCAGCTCTGCAGGAAACACTAAAGGAAGTTCTGCACCCCAGAAAGAAAGTACAGGAGAGAATGTCTTGGAGAAGAGTATAGAAGTAAAGATTATCAGAAAGGGTGACCAAAAATGTAAAAAGATAGATAAAAATAAGATATGTCATATGAAAGCCAAAGGATAAAATAGGTGAAGTAATGCTTTTACAGTAATAACATTCAATGTTAATGGAATAAACACCCCAAGCAAAACACGTTGACAAACAGAATGGATAAAAACCCTTGAGACATCCATATGCTGTCTGCAGGAGACTTCCCTTAGATCCAAGGATGCAAATAGTGTAAAAATGAAGGATTAGAAAAAGATATTTCATGCAAACAGTAATCAAAAGAGAGCAGAGGTAGCAATACTGGTATTAGATAAAACAGACTTTAAATGCAAAAAAGTGATAAGAGATGAAGAAGGCCATTATATAATATTAAAAGGGACATTCCACCAGAAGGGAGTAACAATCATAAATATCTATGCACCTAACCAGGGTGCCCCAAAAATACATGAGGCAAACTCTGGCAAAACTGACAGGAGAAATAGATGTATCTACAATAATAGTTGGAGATTCCAACATGCCACTCATGCCATTAGATAGAACAACTAGACAGAAGATCAACAGGGACCAGAGAACTTGAACAATATAATATACAATTTGTGTAACGTTTATGTAATCTAAGCATCTTTTAAAAAAAATAATTATTAAAAAAAAAAATATATATATATATATATAATATACAAGCTGCGCCTGACAGAACAATGCACCCCATATCAGCAGGTTATGCTTTCTTCTCAAGTGCTCATAGATCTTTCTCCATGATAGACCACATGTTGGATCACAAATAGTTCTCAACAAATTTTAAAATATTGAAATTATGCAAAGTACCTTTTCTGATCATAATGGATAAAACTGGAAATCAATATTAGGCAGGAAAGGAGAATATTCACATATATATGTGGAGGCTAAACAACACACTTCTAAATAATCAGTGGGTCAAAGAATAAATTGCAAGAGAAATTGGTAGCTCTCTCAAGGTGAATGAAAATGAGAACACAACTTATCAAAACTGTGTGGGGGATACAGTGAAGGCAGAGCTGATAGGGAAATTTATAGCCCTAAATGAATGTATTAAAAAAGAAAAAAGAGCTAAAATCAAAGGTCTAATGAATACCTGGAAGTACTAGAAAAAGAACAGGAAGCCAATCCTAAAACAAATAAAAAGAAAGAACAAAGATTAGAGCAGAAGTAAATGAAATTGAGAACAAAAAAAAATAGAGAACTCAACAAAACCAAAAGTTGGTTCTCGAAGAAGATCAATAAAATCGACAAACCCTTAGATATACTAAGTAAGAGAAAAAGAGAGAAGATGCAAATGTATAAAATCAGGAATAAAAGGGGGCGTTACAAAATAAAAAAGATCATAAGGGGATATTATGAGAAACTCTATGCCAACAAATTAGACAATCTAGATGAAATGGACAAATTCCTAGAAATGCACAAACAACCTACATTGTCTCTATAAGAATTACAGCAACTCAACAAACCAATCAAAATCAAAGAGGTTGAACCAGTCATCAAAAATCTTCTAAAAACAAAAGTCCAGGACCAGATGGCTTGACAGGTAAATTCTACCGAAGATTTCAAGAAGAATTAATACCAATCCTGTTTAAACTCTCCCAAAAAAATGAAAAGGAGGGAAAATTACACAACACATTTTATGAAGCCAACATCATACTAACACCAAAGTCAGGTAAAGACACTAAAAGAAAAGAAAATTACAGACCAATCTCGTTAATGAACATAGATGCAGAAATTCTCAACAAAATATTTGCAAATTGAATCCAACAGCATATTAAAAGAATTATACACCATGATCAAGTGGGTTTTATTCCTAGAAGCAAGGGTAGTTCAACATAAGAAAATAAATTAAAGTAATATACCACATTACATGTCCATTCTACCCAAATTATTTATAGATTCAATGCAATCCGGATCAAAATTCAAGCAGCCTACTTTACTGAAATGGAAAAGTCAATTACCCAATTTTTTGGAATGGAAAGTGTCCGGAATAGCCAAAAACATCCTGAAGAAGAAGAGCAAAGTTGGAGGACTCAGGCTTCCTGATCTTGAAGTGTACTATAAAGATACAGTGGTCAAAACAGTATGATATTGGCATAAAGATAGACATATTGATCAAGGGAATCAAATTGGAGTTCAGAAATAGGCCCTTACCTCTATGGTCAACTGATTTTTATAAGCCTACTGTAACCGTTGGGGAATTTGATGTAATTATGGATTCCAAAAATATAATTGAATCATGTTTGTAAACTGATCTGTTAATCTGGGCATGATTAGGTTAGGATTAGGGCGTTGAGCCCCACCCCTTGGTGGGTGGGGAATTGAATATAAAAGGCAAGGCAAAGGACAGTTGAAGCAGTCTTTTGAGAAGTAGTTTTGATGTTGGAAAGAAGGCCCCAGGAGAAGAGAAGCAAGCCGTTCGCCTGATCGTCTGCAGCTGACCTCGTGGAGGAAACAGGAGCTAAGCCCGGAGAGAAATGCAGCCCCGGGAAGAGAGGAACCCCAGAAGCCTGAACCCTGGCAAATGCCGGCAGCTGTCTTGCTCTAACACATGGCAATGGACTGTGGTGAGAGAAGAAACTTAATGCTTTATGGCCTGGTATCTGTGGACTTCTACCCCAAATAAATACCCTTTATAAAGACCAACCCATTTTTGGTATTTCACATTAGCACCCCTTTGGCTAACTAATACACCTACCAAGTCCACTTTTCTGGGACAGAACTGTCTCTTCAACAAATGGTGCTGGGAGAACTGGATATCCACAACCAGAGGAATGAAAGAGGACCCCTATCTCACTTCCTATACAAGAATCAACTCAAAATGGGTCAAAGACCTAAACATAAAAGCCAGGACAATAAAACTCCTAGAAAATAATGTAAAGAAGCATCTTTAAGATCTTGTAGTGGGTGGGGGTCTGTTAAACTTTATACACAAAGACAGAGTAATGAAAGAAAAATAGATTTGGGATCTCCTCAAAATCAGTCACTCCTGTACCTCATAAGTCTTTGTGAAGAGGGTGAAAAGGCAGCCTACTCAATAGGAGAAAATATTTGGTAATCACACATCTGACAAGGATCCAATAGCCATGATATATAAAGCTAACTTACAACTCAACAATAAAAAGACAAATGACCAACTTTAAAATGGGCAAAAGACCTGAATAAATATTTTTCCAAAGAATAAATAACAATGGCAAAAAAAAAAAAAAACATGAAAAAATGTACAGCATCATTGGCTATTAGGGAAATGCAAACCAAAGCTACAATGAGATATCATTTCACACCTACTAGAATGGCCACTATTTAAAAAACAGAAAACTACAAGTTGTGGAGAGAATGTGGAGAGATTGGAATGCTTACTCACGGTTGATGGGAATATAGAATGGTACCGCCACTGTGAAAGTCTGTTTGGCAGTTCCTAAGGAAGTTAGACATATATGACCATATGACTTGGCAATAACACTACTAGGTATATACCCAGAAGATCTGAGATCAGGTACACGAACAGACATCTGCACACTGATGTTAATAGCAACATTATTCACAATTGTCAAAAGATTGTAACAACTCAGGTGTTCATCAACTGATGAATGGATAAACAAACTTTGGTATATACACACAATGGTATATTATTCAGCTGTAAGAAGAAATGAAGTTGTGAAGCATAGGACAACATGGATGAACATGGAGGACATTATGTTGAGTGAAGGAAGCCAGGCACAAAAGGACCAATATTGTATGATTTCGCTATTATGAACTAAATTATGATTAGCAAGCCCAAGGAGTTAATATCTAGAATATAAGTCACCAGGAAATAGAATGTGGTTAAAGAATGGAAAGCTGAGTTTGATATGTGAAGAATTGGTAAAAAGTTTGTAAATGTTTGGAAATGAATAGAAATGGTTAAAGCACATCATAGGGTTTGTAATTAGCAGTGCTAACATATATGGGCATGATAGTGCTTGAAAAGGAAAGTCTAAGGATGTGTATATCACTAGAAAGAAAACTAAAAAATTAAATATGTAACTTTAATAGCATAGTAAATCTTGTGAAAAATGAATATGGTTAATAGTGCATATATAAAAATATTTTTCTCTGAAACAGAACAAATGTACATTAATGTTAGAAGAGTTTAACTCCATGATGATATTTGGGCAAAAATACAACCCAAACAATGGACAGTAGTGTATAATAGTATATTAATTATCTTACATCAATGGTAAAAGAAAGGGAAATATGCTAAGTGAAAGAAACTAGACAAAAAGTACTGCATATTGTGTGCAAAATGTAAATATGAATAAATTACAAAGACGGAAATAGGTTAGCAACATTGTATGATGAGAAGGATAGAGAGATTGAGAAATGACTACTAAAGGGTAGGGTTTTTTGTGTGTTCATTTGCTTGGTTTTGTTTTTCGTTATTTTTTTCTTTTTTTTTTTTTGGTGTAATAACATGCTCCAATATTGATTGAAATGATGAGTGCACAACTCTGTGATTATACCAAATGCCATTGATTATACACTTTAGATAAATTGTATGGTATGTGAATATGTTTCAATAAAATTGATTAAAAATGGATATGGTTGAGATGTTAAGAATTGCTTACTCAAAAATATTTAAGAATGATAATATTAAAGCTAGTTTCATTCTATCTTCTTTCTCTATCACAAGGGCTTTAAATTAAAATGTCCCCATTCTCTTTTGTACACAGTCTTTGTGAATCTATTTCTGTAGACTCCTGTGGTGGTTTTTCCCTGTTTGCAGTGGAAATGGTGCACCATGATTACTTTGTAATTATTTTGTAATATGTTTTATGCCCTTTGGGGTTTTCCTCAAAGCAAAATAAGGCAATTCAATTGAGCTCTGCACAAGTCTTTTGAAATCAAAGATAAAATGACATTAGTAAAAATGAGACTGGATCAAATATTTTGCTGGGTCCAAGTTAAAAAAACAACACAACCCTGCCTTTTATTGTATTTATCTAATTCTTTGAATCATCCATACTCTTATGATGGTAACTACATCTTTATTTTGGAATCATAGAGGTAATGAAAGCTATTATAGGCACAACCACAGTTTATGTTAATTTTATTAAATTTATCTACAGACCAGCGCGACAAAGTGAAGCTAACAGCTCTAACCCAAGCCAATAACTGAGAATTATTAATCTATCAGTAATTTATTTCCTTGTCAGCTCTCCTATCTGAAAATAAATTACTGACTGAAATTTTAAATGGTGTATTTTTTTCAGTATGTGCTTTCCATTAAAGGAAATATGAAGGAAGTCATAGGTTGTAACATACTAGGAGTACTCTTCTTCATCCCCATTGAAAGTTTATTGGGCTTGAAAAGTGGAGATCTCCTCCATGGAGTCCTTCAAATAAGAAATTTGGTCATACCCACCTACAGTCCATTATATACAATAGAAATGATAGCTTCAGTAACTTGGTATCCAAATTGCACTAAATTCTTGATGGTATTAGCTAAAAATTTTTAAATACTGCTTTTGTACTGGTTACCGTGCACCGTGCTTATACTGTTCATATTTTTTCATAATGAAGATTGCTCTGTGAAGTTGGAGTTATCATTTGCTCTGTTTTACAAATGATTCATAAGAGGCTTAGAGAGCCTCAAGTAACAGAGCGAGTGAGTGGAACTGCCAAGCCTGGAGTCCTGATTTGCTAGACTCAAATGCTTACATTTTTAAATGTCCGTGTTATACATAATACAATATTTGTATACAAAATAGTTAGTGCACTTGATTAGCCTTTTTAAAGATGTTCCATGTTATTTTACTATAATTCTCCAAAATCTTATCTTTTCTCTTATAAAACTAGGAATTTCTTGTTTGTATTAAGTGATTTCAAATGTACACAAATGCTTTTTTTTTGGGGGGGAGTTGTAATTTATAGTATAGTATTTTAAAGTAGAACCTAAACTTCATAGCATAGTTGTAGCCCTACTGGGTAGATTTAAAAATGCGCCAGACTGGTGAGGGATGTTGTTGATGTGGGGGAGGGTGGGGGGGGGCATGTGGAAATTCCTAATATTTTTTAATGTAATATTTATGTAATCTAAAGGTTCTTTTAAAATAAAAAATATATATATATTTTTTTTAAAAAAAGAAGGTATGGGGTATTCCCATGTGCCTCACCCTCTACCCCTCCCATATTTCCCCCTATTAATAGCATCTTACATCATTGTGGTACATTTTAAAGGACACAGGGAGGGCCAACTTTCTACTGATTCTTGTTTGTTGTAATGATTTTCATATTCTGTTTGGAAAATGTGTTTTTGTTTTAAGATAATAGGCTGTATTTTATAAGCAGACTATAATCTAAAAATATTGAAAATAAAACAAAACAAAACAAAAAACACTACTCAATGTCACAAATGTTAGCCATAATACTTCTGCTTACCAGTGGGGTCAGAGTGAAGATGGTTGCCATTGCCATTAAGCATTTCGAGGAAATCTCTGTGCCCTCTTTCCCTGGAGATACTGTATGAGTATTTTTGGGAATTTATCAAACCTCCTTCTTCTTGATATAATGAGTTGATGGCAAAATTCTTTCAACTTATCTTTTGCCCTAGAACTTAGTGGTCTACAGATTTCTTCAGGAAAACTTCACAAAGTAATTCACCATCAAATAATCTTTCCTGACATACCTGTTAAATTTCAGTTTCTTTCATGAAAAAATATAAAGTGATTTACATTTGCTTGGTATATTTGATTGAAATTGAAGTCAATTGAAAGGAGTCATGACAGTATAATATTTTGATTTACTTCGCTAGGGAAAATATTTTAAAAACCAGAAATCACTAATATATGTACAGATATATTTTCCTGAAAGCTTCATTAAAGATACATGAGGGTTCATTTTTCTTTTTCTACTTTGTCAGCATTTGAAAATGGTTCTGTATCTTTCTTCTGAAAGTTTACTTTGATTAAATGCCCTTATATGCAATGCACTGAAAACTTTCTTGTCCCTTTTATGTTTCAAAGCAAGAAATTTAAAGTGTGTTTGCTATAGATGGCAAAAAACAAGAACAGAAGTCCTGTTATACACCCCTCCAGCCCAGCTGGTAAGAAAATATGGGAAACACTTGAAATACGGGTTGTGAGCAGCAGGGGAAAAAAAGGTGTGTATATGTGTGTGTGTCAAAGTTTGTCTTACAAAGATATCACAGGTTTACCTGAGAAAATAAGTTTTCTAAGGTACAAATTTATGTAATTCCAGCCAGCTTGTATAATTTGTTTGCAAACTCACAAAAGATACTGTCTATAGCATGGAACACCTCACACTGGCCATAGTTGTTTGTTTTAGTTCTCTGGATATTATACCCTCCCTTGTTTACTTTTGGAGAAAGTTCTGTATGTCAAGATTCCATTATTTTCATATACATCCCTACACTTTGATACAACTGTTCCACAGATTGAACATGGTCAATCTTTGCATGTGGGGATAATTTTAACACTGATTTTTATGTATCAAATAAGTACTTTAAGATTTCTAAAATCTCCAATTAGAACATATTATTTAGCACATGAATTCATATATATGTGTATATGTGTATGTTTATGTGACTGACATATTTCTAGAGACTTTCCTCAGCATATAGGCATTAACATATTATTTGTCTTTATTTTGTATTTATATCTAAATATATAATTTGGAAGTTATAAAGAGACACTGAGCTTATCTATGCCAATAGTTATTTCAATAATCACATATATTAAAGCCAGAATTTTACTTAATGACTGAAAATGCTTAAAGTAGAAGCAGAAAGAAAATCAAATGTGATTATGAATGTGAATTTTTCAAAATATTTCAGTCACAGTTGTGAATTTAAAGGAATTATGTTTAAAAAGAATAATCATCAAAGTCTCTTTTAGAGTAGTGAAGTTAAGATTTTCTTTGTGTAATCTGCATAGGTTTAAAGGTTCCATTTAGAATTTTCTTTTTAAGATATCTGGGGAAAAGATGTGATAATATTTATGAGATTAAAATACTAGAAAAACAACTAGAAAATGTGTGTTTAAATGTAACAGAGAACAGCAAAAAAAAAAAAAAAAAAAGAATGCAGCATATCTTTCTTGTAAGCATTAGCACGATGAAGAACACTTCTGAATTTCATTTTCTGCCTTGTGTTCAGAGATTTAGTCATCAGCCTCTAAAAACCCTTCCAGCTGCATGAAGCTGTTGGCAATGTTTTTGGTTTTTTAGTATATGGGGACCTTGGGAAAAGCCGTAAAACTCATAAAATGCTACAATTCCCATCTCCTCCTGAGCAGAAAGTCACCTTTACCTGCTTGGTATGAGCAAGGGTTGAACTTGCTGCTATGTGACCCTGAGGTCCTGAGCTGCTCATGTTTATCTGGCTGGCAGATCCCATTCTTCTATTTAGCAGTCGCAGACTGCTGCAGATGCAAGTGCTGAAACATGGCAAGGCAAATGCAAATTGCTCTGTTCCAAAGAGATTACATTTTAAAGACATGAGATTTGGATCCAGAAAAGCTTACTTCAGAAATGTGTGATGAAAAATGTTAGAAACTGATTAAATCTACTGTTTAGATTTACTATAGATCTACTGTAGATCTATCTATCCATCTGTAGTGGAACAATAGATTGATACCATGGTGAATCAATTCAACTAACTGTACAGATAAGGATGTTGGATAAACAGAAAAAAATCACATTTATTCTTTATACCTGAGCTACGCCTTTCCTTGGGTCCACCCAACTGTCTTTACTTTATTTTCAAAATAGTCTTTTAATTGCCTCTAGACAATGCCCATGTACTTTCTTTATTAGCTCATAATGTTGACTCTTGTTATACTTCTCCCACTTCTCTACCTTTGTTGTTTTTAAGGCAGAACAGGGGTCATGGGGAGTCATATAGGAAGATGGGTTTCAACTTCTTATAAATTCTTTTGAAAAACTGAAGTTGCCCGATAATGAAGGAAGCCATTTAATAATAGAAAAGCCCCATTCAACTTTCATAAAACTTATGGTATTTTTGTTATATATATAAATGCCCTTAGAAGTTAGAAAAATCTGGAAATATTTCAGTTTATATTTCTGATAGCTAGCAAAACCCAGTATGCACGTGCACACACACACATACACACACGATAAAGTACAAAAAGGCAAAAAGAGAATAACTTCATGTATAAATTAGATGTAAAAACCCTAAATAGGTTATTAGCAAACTCAGCAATCTTCTTAAAAGTAGCAAATGACAAGGACAAATGATGCTTTTGTTTTTGTTTTTTCCTGGAATGGCAGCATGACTCAATAATTTGAAATATGATTCATATAATTCATCATACTATTTAATTAAAGGGAAATGAAGGGATGAGATATTCCTGTAAACCATGGAAAAGGCATTCTAAAAATTCTACTAGATTCTTAGTACACTATACATGGGATATGTCCTTATCTGTTAAAGATTCACAGCCACCATGTAGTGAACATCTGCTGCATCAGGCTCTCCACTGCGCGTTTTGTGTACCTTCTAACCCATCCTCCCAGCAGCTCAGCAAGATAAGTGATGATATCTTCACTTTATATATGAAGACTGAGAGGTAATGAACCGAGAGCTGGTGTTTGAACCCACAGGATCTGACTCCAAAGCACATACTTTGTCGACTAGAACCTTATTCTAGCATTTATATTTTCTTGTAGTTTTTATTTTTTTTCTGTTCCATTAGGCTGTTTTTTTGTTTTTCTTCCTTTTCAGGTAGTTGTTATTGTGTATTTTATATTTTGAACCTGCTGCACCTTGTCCTTTATCTTCACATCTCTAAGTAAAGGTGAATCATAAGAAACACTATCCTTGAGGGTGTACATCTCAGTGTATAAAACTTCAGATATTTGAAATTGGTTTGTAAGCATGACTAGCAATGTGATTTCCTTTTAAATTTCTCTGTTGAGGCCACAGCTGTTCAGTATATCTTCTGTATTGGAGTAATAGTCAGAGATATTTGCCTTTGAAGTTTGAAATTGACCAACGAGCATATACGAGTACATCATACCAGCCTTTAAGAAGAGGTGCTCTGAATATTTTAGAAGTACATAGAAACTGAATGTTTTTTGTTTTGCTTTATAAAAGACTCAAATTTTCACAACAAATATGCCATTAAGATGTGTATATACCTTATTGCAAGATCAACTTGCACTGTTCCCAAAAATGACAGCACTAAGTCGTGTGCTTAGGCCGCTATGTCATTTCCCTTTAACTCAGAAGCTACACTAATGCAAAACTCACAGGACAAGAAGGTGGCTCTGAATAAGTGATCTCACTATATACACTATTTCTTCCATACTTCTATCATTCTGTGTGGATTATAATTGTGGCACCTTGCAAAGTATATAAAATCAAAGCGACATGTCCAACAAGTCAAACATCTGAGCCAGCTTTGGATTGGATTTTATGTGATGTCAGGGTCATAGGGACAAATATCTTTAAAGAAACAAGAACTGCGTTTGGTTCTGAGAGAGAGTCCATTGTACATTGCTCTATGTGTGCAGATGCAATTTATAAAAGAAATGCATTTTTAACTTTTTCTTCAGTGTTACTGAAGTTGACACTATTTTGAACAATTAAGTCAGTTAACTCCTAAAACAAAACTCTTTAAGCCTTTTTTCACATGCTGTATATCAAAGGTTCTCCTGCTTAAAATCAGTAAATATAATTCCTTTAATGTGTTGGTTCTCAAATGGAGGTGATATTGCCCTCTGGGGGCTATTTGGCAATGTGTGAAGGGAGACATTTTTGGTGGGGAGAGGTGCTACTGGCATTTAGTGGGTAAAGGCCAGGGATCCTGCTAAATATCCTACAATTCAAAGAGCTACTCACAACATTGAATGATTATCCACTCCAAAGTGTTAGTAGTGCTGAGTTTGAGAAATCCTGCTCTAAATGGTATCTTTTTTTTTTCAGTAAACAGAAGAAAAGGGGTCATCAAGTAAAATTAATAAACTGGTTTTAATATTTGATAGTCATTGCTTTTTCATATGAAGATGGCTAACCTTCTGAAAATCGAAGTTAAAGCTCATGCAGTGGTGGTGAATGGCTGATATGTTTGAATTGGCTTCTTAACAACGTTAGTTGATTCTCTCTACCCATGATGGTCTTTCTTTTGAATCAGCTGTTTCTGTCTAGATTTTTAGTAATAGTGTGCTAAATATGTATTTTTCTTGTTTGAAGTAAATTGAAAACAATGTATTTTAATGTTTCTCTGTTTTGGTCAAGATCTTTTTCCAAATGCATGACTGATTAGCACTTAGTATTAATTAATGCCTCAGTGCAAGGAGGTTCTTCAATGGGAGTCATGTGCCATGCCAGGGGGAAGGGACTGAGTTTATTTGCTGAGTTTGGCTTAGAAAGAGGCCACATTTGAGTAACAAGGAGGTTTTCAGGTGGTAAGTCTTAGGCAATAGTTACTTGGCTAGGTTTCAATTTTACAAGAATAAGGATGCATTAATATTGAGGGCTTGGCATATAGGTCTGTTGTCTTTAATTAGGTACTGCCTATGTTCTCTAGAGATTCTTATTGAATCTATTTAAGTATGTAGCAGGACTCCCCAGGGTGGGAGTTTAATATTTTTAATATTTTGTTGGTTATTATGTGGGTCTCCACGCACTGAGATAACCTATGACAAGATGAGTACATTCACATTCTACAGAAGCATGCTCCAGGTACACCCTTCCCCATACATCCCCCACAACTGACACCCTGCACCAGTGACCCTTCCCTGACTTATTTGATAAAAGAACATTCCCACAATTGTATACTCAACCACAGACCTCCACCTCTCCAGAGTTCACTTGTTCCTCCCTCCAGTCATCCCTCCAGTTCTATGGATAGCCCAACTCACTCCCCAACCCCACTCACCTCACATTCCAGCACCACTGGCCCCACTCACATCCCTGTACCATCATCACCCCTATCCACTGCCAAACCACCCTCATCTACCTTATCATAGATTCTGCCCAGATTGAGCATCAGGTCACCACTCTCTACTCCCTTTCTATCTCCTGGTAACCTATCTTCCAGACTCTATCTCTGTGAGTCTTCTCAATATCCTTAGTTCATATAAGGGTTTTTACAGATAAGAGATTTCAAAATGAGTCATGAGTTCAATCCAAGGCTACACTTATGCATGTCTCAGGCAGATCTTTCTGTCACAATAATCAAAGATTCAAATAGGGGTGCTCCTGAGACCTCTAGAGCCATCTGGACAATACAGGCAAGGCACAAAAGCCCTTGAATTCAGCACCCTGTTGGTGGGCCTTAAGTTGGAATACATGACAACCTATTTCCCCAATGTAGCAGAGTTAGACTCATTTATAATTTTCCTACTCATGATTCTTCTACCCCCTTTAAAATTTTTTTTTTAAAGATACTTAGATAACATAAATGTTACATAAAATTATAGGGGATTCCTACATGTCCCACTCCCCACATCTCCCATACTTTCCCACATTAACAACATCCCTGATTAGTGTGGTACTTTTATTGCAATTAATGAACACATTTTGGAGCATTGCCACTAAGCATGGATTACAGTTTACATTGTAGTTTACACTATCTCCCACCCATTTTGTAGGTTATGGCAAGATATATAAAGGCCTGTATCTGTCATTGCAGTGTCATTCAGGATAATTCCCAAGTCCTGAAAATGCCCCTGTATTACACCTGTTTTCACCCTCTCCCAGCCCTCAGAATCTCCAGTGACCCCTGCCCCCACATCAATGATATAATTTCTTCCATTGCTAGAATCACAATAAGTCTGTAGTAGAATACCAGTAAATCTACTTTAGTCCATAGTTCTTTCTCCAATCCTGAGGATTCTGTGATGGTGATATCCACACCACCTCTAACTGGGATGCAGTTTTGATCCCATAGAACCAGTGGATGGGACTCTCTTGCTTGCAGTTGTAAAGTCTCTCTGTTCCTTGGTATGGTGGTTGTCCACCATCACCTCTTTGTTAGTTGTCCTGGTGAGACCAATGAACTGAAAGTAGGTTGGTGTTCCAACTCCATTGAGATTCAGGGAACAACTGGCACATACACACTCCAAAGATTTAAGTCTCTTGGACATACACCTACCAACTCTAGTACTAATTATAGGTTCAAATAGAAGGACAGAAGAGCCATTTGTAAGGAAATCACAACTGAGTCCAACTCTGTCACACTGGGAAGCATAAATTCCAAAGTAGGGCCTACTGACAAGGCCCTAACCCCTGAGCTATCTGCCCTGACTATAGTGTCTGGATGTCTCCAGAGCCTTCAGGGGCTCTGCTATTTGGGTAGTATCTACTTTGGCAGTCAATGAGATCCTGCTGAGACATGCATAAGCATAACTGCTGGAATGACCTCCCAACTTAGTTGGAAGTCTCTTAGCCATTTAAACTCCTTTGTCTTTATCTTTTCCCACTTTTGGTCAAGGTCTTTTCCCAGTTGTATTACTAGTTGGTACTTGGCAGTAATACCTCAGTGCCAGGTAGGCTCATCCCCGGGAGTCATGTCCCATTCTGGGGGGAAGGTAATGTATTTATATGCTGAGTTTGGCTTAGAGAGAGGCCCCCTTTGAGCAACAAAGAGACTCTCAGGAGGTAACACTTAGGCACCTTATAATACTAGACTAAGTATAAACCTTCAAAGTATAAAGGTTTATAAGCACAGTCATCAATATCAAGGGCCTATCAATGGACCATCCTCCTTCACTAGTCATTGCCCCTGTACTCAGGGGATTCTTGCTGTTCCATTAGAGAATGTGGCAGAGCTCCCCAGGATGGGAATTTGATATTCTTTTGGTTACTGTGTGAATCTTCACCCACTGTGACAATGATCCATGAACATTTGAACACATTTATCTGCCTTATATGTATGCCCAGATGAGCTTCCTCCCATGTATCCCCATCACTGACACCACACACCAATGATCCTTCCCTGCCACCACTGTAACCCTTCTGTGATTTTATTTGAGCCTATAATTAACTCTGTACTCATTAAATATGTCTCATAGACCTAAATCTTTGTTGTATGCATATGCTGGTTGAACATTGAATCCCAGCAGAATTGCGGCCAATACCTACTCTCCAGTTCATCTGACTCTCCCAGAACAAATAATAAAATGGTGATTATGGACAACTCCTATCTCAAAAAACAGAGAGTATCTACAACCACAAGCAAAATAGTTCTTTCCATCTGCCCCATATGACCTAAGCTCCCTCTCAATCTGAAGCAGAGTGGGCATCACCCACCCCAAATCCTCAAGACTGAGGAATGTACAAACATAAGGAGGAAATACAACCATGGACCAAATAAACTTATTAATATTTTAGTAACGGAAGAACATGTAACATTCATATAAAGATAGTGGTTACCAGAGGTTCTAAAGGAAGGGGAAGGGAATAATAGGTGGAACATAGGACATTTTTTGAGCATTGGAATTAAGTGTAAACCACAATATAAACTATAGACCGTGGTTAGTAGCAATGCTTCAATATTTATTCATCACTTGTAACAAATGTACCACACTATTGTAAGATGTCATTAATAGAGGAGGGGGTGGGGTATATGGGAGTCTCTTATACTTTCTTTGTAACTTTTCTATAATTTAAAACCTCTTTAAATAAAGGTTATTGTATGAAAAAAATAAAGAAAAGAGTGTAAACTCATTTAATAAAGACTACAATATAGAAGTCTTCAAATACCAGGTTGAAATCTGTAAATTAAGGCATTCAAAATCCCCTGATGTTGAAATGCTACAAGCTAACATTTGAGAGATCCTTTTGACACTCTTCCTAACAAAATAATGCCATTCTGAAGAATAGAACACCAATACTCTGAAGCAGGGGTTCTTAAACCTCTTGTTCCACAGACCACTTTCCCAGTCAGGTGAAAACCATGGACCCATTACTAAGTCCACACTATACTGTTTATTATTTAATAAACATCACATCCGCATCAACACGTCCCCAAAAGAATAATGTTTTTTTGAATTTCAATTCAAGCTCACAGACCTCTTGTCAAGAACCGCTGCTCTGCAGCATTATTTTCAGGGCCAGACTACAAATATACCACACTCATTTGCCCTTCTTCTATACTTGGCTCACAAATATCAGATCCTGAATAATCAGGATAGTGATTGCTAAAATTTTTGAGCATTATCTATATTCATGGTGCTGTACCAAGTATTTTATCATCCCCACTTTGCAAATAAAAGGTGTACAGTATTTCAGTAATTTATCTAAGGTTGCACTCTTAGTTAATGGTGGAACTGAGATTCAGAGCATCTGGTTTCAGAACCTGTGCTCTTATCCTGTGTCTCTGTTTCAGTGCAAATACCTGCCTTCAGCTCTCATTCAGAATCACTGGGCACTGTTGAAGAAAACAACATCACACAGAGCCATGTGACTAGTGCAGACGTAAATATTTTTTCCAACCTCAGTTGATTTGCTTAGTGTTAATTTTATTTTATTTTTCCTTCTATTTCCAAATGAACTATTTAGGGCCTTCAGCACTTTCCCTAAGTTTATCCAGGTCTTTTAATTTCAAATGTATGACCTTGTATATTTTGTCATAGAAAAAATAAAAAGAAAGTTGAGAAAAAGACAGTTATTGGGGCTGTCTCCATTAACTCTTGCTAAGAGTACCTTCTTCCATGCCCTTATATTAGGTCTTTACAGTTTTCCCTTAAAAGATATCATGAAGATACCAACAAGATAATAAGCTTAAGCTTCAAATCTTTATTTACATGCCCCTTTCAAAGGCAGTGGAAGGGTCATGGCAATGCATTCCCATGGTTTCATGATTTAAAAAATTTTCCAGAATAAATTTTTAAAAAGTTATTTTAAAGCAAATATTTAGATGGCAAAACTCAAACCTATAAAAAAGTTAGAAAATACCTATATGGAGGGAGGTGCAGGGAGAAGTGAAGGTGCTTGTCTAAGTAACTTTGAAAGCGTGTAGAGTCTGTAAGCCTAAAGGTAAAAAGAACTGAACATAAGCACTGTACTCATTTGATAAAGTTGTCTCCTGTGGGGGAATGGATTAACAATCTGAAAATGCAATATACGTATTCTGGCATTGAAAATTTCTATATACACACATATACGTATATGTATATGTTTAGAGATGGACAAATATTTACAGATAGTGTATACACTTGGATTAGTACACATGCATGTATTTCCTTGCTCTGTCAATTCAGAAGACCTAGAAGCAGGCATACCCTAGCGCCCAGATGTTGCTTTTTAATACCAATAAAAGAAGCCAAGTTTTCTTGGAGAAATGGCAGACTGTAGGACTGGGGCAGGAAATGTAGAAGATGGGCCTGAACATATGGACATCTTGTAGTGCCAGAAAGTAAGAAAGTACTTAAGTGAATAAATAAAGCTACAAGAATGGGGATATGTCAAGGGGATACCTCCCAATGGCAAAAGCTGGAATAATCGGAAAAACAAAATATAGGAGTATTGGATTAAAACCCAAAATATAAAATATAACATAAGTGGTTGGATAAATAAATATATGGAGGGAAATAGACAAACTTCCCATGTAGAAGATTTCCAAATAATTTTTCTAGATACTTTAACCTGAAGAAGGTGGAGGATAACTTCCCACTCCTTAATTATGGGCTGTGCATTTTAACTTTCTAAAGAGTATGGTATGAAAAATGGATAACATGGTATCTTTTAAGTGGAATAACCTGATGACTTCAGCTGGGTTATCATAGTCAATCAACAGTGGTAAATCATGTTGATAGTTTGTATCCTTCAGACCATGTGATGAGAATATTACTCCATTTCTGTGGTCGTTCTCCCCAAAACCTAACCCCAGTCTAATCATGAGAAAAACATCAGGGGAATGCCAATTGTGGAGCAAAATATCTGACCAGTATTCTTCAAAACTGACAAGATTATTAAAAACAAAGAATATCTGAAAAACTGTCAGACTCAAGAGAAGCCTAAGGAAACAGAATTAAAATTTAAAGTGTTAGCCTGTATGGTTGGTGGCAAGGCTCCAGGATGTGTAAGTTCATTGAGGGTGGTGGGCCACACTTGTGGGAGATGTTTGTGTGGGATGTGGTGGGAGGTGTGGGAGGTGGGCAACATGGGAATTCCAGTGGGTTCCATGTAATATTTTAGGTAATCTAAGCACCTCTTAAAATATATGTATATATATATATAAATAACATTTTTGTAAGCAAATACACATATATGCACATATATTTATATATCATTATGCAAATGTTTGTATGTATTGTGAGAATTTTGATTTTTACCCATAATAATAATAAAAAAAAAAAAATAAATAAAGTGTTAGCCTGGATATGATCATGGAATACAAAACGGAGATAAAATGAAAACTAAAAAGGAATCAAAGTATGGACTTTAGTTTCAAACAATGTAAAAATTTAGGTTAATTAATTGTGATGACAAATGTAACATAGGAATGAAAGAAGTTAAAAAGTGTAGAAAGTGTGTTTGATACATAGGAACTGTCTGCACTCTTTGCAACTTTTCTGTACTTAATCTATTCTAAAATAAAATGTCTATTTAGAAAGTAAGTTTAAAAAAAAACCCAAACATACACCTGTCACCTGGATTGACAGTTTGGCACTTTTGTGCTTTAAATGTGTTTTTTAGTGTGTGTGTATGTGTGTGTATAAATGTTATTTTGCAAACTGCTTGAAAGTAAGTTACAAACATCAAGACAGTTCACCCCTACCCTAAACACTTTAGCATGTACTCCCTCCTACATAACAACAATACCACTATCACACTGAAGAAAGTTAACATTGATTCAGTATAATCCATTTTTTAAAAGTAAGGATTGAATCAAAGTTTACATATTGCATTTGCTTCAGTTACCTTTATTCTGTAGGAGTTCCCTCACCTTTGTCTTTCATAACTGAATATTTTTGACAGTCGAATTCAGATATCTTACAGAATTGTTGCAATTGTTGTTTTGTTTTCTCATGCTTAGATTCAGGTTAAAGAATTTTGGCAAATGCTATATAGGAGATGCTCTAATTTTCCCATGACATCATACTTGAAGGCGCATGTCATTTTGTCTACATTGCTTCTGCTAAGTTGTTCACTTGGTTGTAGATACATAATTTAAAAAATTAAAATTTCCCATTGTAATTAATAAGTTATCATGACACTATAGTTTTGAGACTCTATGAATATCCTTCCCCTAAACACCTTCCATATAATGTTCTCAGTACCCATCCATTATTATTGCCTAAGTAGTTTATTATTTTGAGGGTTAAATATTGTGATTTTCTAATTCTGTCATTTTTTCTATGTTTAGTAAATTGCATTCTTCTATAAATAAGAATTTTTCCTTGCCACCCAAACTTTCTATATGAATATTGCCATGATTTCATGAATAGCTTTTTATTTCAATGTCTCATAATATTACCTTCATTGTTCTCTTTATGTTCAAGTTTTCCCAAGTTTAGCTATTGGGAGCTAAGATACAACAAGACCTTTAAGGCTCCTCAGGGAAGTTCTTTTTGTCCCTACATTATATCTGATAAAGGTATATGATCTGAGTAGTATGTACAAAGTAACTTGAATTATCTTCTGCCATGGTTATGGCTATATTATTTGACAAATAATTAGGACTATTTGTTTCTGTTTGTGTTCACTTTTAGAATTTTCCTTTTTCACCATTTTTATTTTATTTTTCAGTTATATAAAACACTGATCTCTATAGTTTTGCATTTTCTTGAACATCTTTTTTTATTTTAATTAATATATTTTTTTTATTTTTAAAGAAACCTTAGATTACATAAATATTACATAACAAATATAAGGTTTTCCCCTACATCCTACTCCCTCCGTTTCTCATACTTTATCACATCAACAACATCCCTCATTAGTGTGGTACATTTGTTACAATTAATGAACACATATTGAAGCATTGCTACTAAATATGGATTACAGTTTACATTAAACTTTACTTTCTGTCCTGCACAGTTTTATAGGTTATGGCAAAATTGAGTCATACAATATATTGCTTTTAGGTTATGGCTACTTTCACTTACCAAAATGCATTTAAGTTTCATCCATATTATTCTATAATTTAGTAGTTTATCACTTCTCAGAACCGATTTGTATTCTACTATGATGTATTACAGTTAGTTTTTACGGTCAGCTGTTTAAAGACATTCAAATTTTTTGCCAATTCTTGGTGATAATGAATGAAACTACTCTAAATATTTGTATATTTTTTCTATGAACATAAGTTTTCATTTCACGTGGTGTAAATTAAATACCTTGGAGTGGGATTTCTGTCTCTTATGGTTAACTTCAAACAGTAGAAAAGCTTTTATGTGATGACCTAAAAATATTGTTTAATAAATGTTCTTTAGTCATAACATGAAACTATATCCCTGAGAAAATATATAAGAACTGAAATCAAGGCGGAGCACATGCCTCACTCTTTCTAAATAGGTTGAAAATAACTCTACTGACCTATTCAGTTGAAACTTATAAACAAAAAATCTTTGGGGAGCGGATGTGTTTCAAGTGGTTGAGTGCCTGCTTCCCACATACAAGGTCCCGGGTTCAATCCTTGGCCCTGGTACCTCAAAAAAGAAACCAAAAGAATTTATTTTCTTGCTTAAATTTTAAAAAGGCATATCTATGATTTTTTTAAAAAGTGAAAAATGACAGGGAAAGAGAGAGAAGAGAAAAGGAAGACCAAAAGAGGGAGGAGGGAAGAAAACAAGCACGAACTAGAGAGAATTCCGAAAATAAAAAAATTCTAGCATCTCTACATGAAATTATTGCTTTAGGTGTCATGTTAGAGAGTGAGGAAATAATTGGGTTGTGTAGAAAAGGGGTCAAGTTTAATTTAGATGTATGCCCTCTGAAGTTCTTCGCTGGAAATATCAATACCGGCTTTGGTTATTTAGGACTCCCTTACCTTGCTAATCTCAGGTAAAGATAATGTCCATCTGAAACTACCTGAATTTGCTGCAGTTCATTTTCTCATCTTACTCTTATATTTGAGGAAATATTTACTTTAGTGATCATTGCATAAAAGTACAATGACAGTATATTGTATGTGAAAACTTAAATGTCCACATTGTGGTGAGGTGGAGGGGCACAGAACAGACAAACTGAAATAGGTTTAGACAGTACAATGAACATTAACCCAAGTAGGCTGGATAGATGAGCTGCGAATCAGGTCAGTCCGTCTGTTGCTCTGAAGCTTCATGTGGAATGAGTATTTGGAAGCACTGAATGAGATCTCTATACATAAAGGTGTATATTTTACATACATAGCTATTGCTGTAATAGTATGCAAAATAATGTATATCTGATCATAGGGGTCTACAAATTAATGTATAACTGATAATATTTTCATCTTATTTATTGACTTGAGAGCCTAATCCATTGTATCTTGAGTTCATGTTTACTCAAATTTACAAATGAATAGACAGTATGTAGAAAAATGTTATCAGTTTATGTGTAATATACAATTTTTCCTAGACTTTGAAGGTAAATTTTGTACCTTGGATTTTTTTTTTTTACTTTAATAAGAAAAAATTTTTTCGTACTTGATTGAAAAGTTTAACCTATGATTTAGTAGTATAGTAATGCTCTGAAAATGTGTGGGAACAATGAGTACTTTAGAGTAATGAGTACTTTAGAGTAATGAGTACTTTAGTGTAATTTTACAATTCTGTGTAAATCATTCAAGGTTTGACTGCACCAAAAACTTAATAGAATAGTCTAGTTGAAGAACTTAACTGTATTTTCTTTTTAACAAAGGAAAACATTTTTTCTCTTATGTGGTAGAACTCACTATTTAAATCAGATTGTATTCTATTTCAATATGTAAGCTTTGCTATATATTAACTTTATATGTGTTTATATGTCCCTGGGAAATTTGACAGGTCTGGCATTTAAGCATGTTATAAATCTCACAAACATTTTGGAATGTCAATATTGACAAGTAGTTTTCTTTTTAGTATTTATATGACAGATATAAAATCAAATAAAATTGGCTATTTGTTCATACACATTATGGAAATCAGCCTTTATTGGACTTAAGATATAATTTGTGGTTTTACTTTGACTGCTTTCCTGGAAAGTATGCCATTCTCTTATAAAAGTATATTTTATTGGAAATACATATGCTTTAAAGCCTTTTGTGTACTTTTACAATAACCTTAGATCCTTTAATCCAAAGGTTCTTAACCTTTTTTTGTTCCACGGACCCCTTTGCCAGTCAGGTGAAAACCATGGACCCCTTATTAAGTCCACACTATACTGTGTATTATTTAATAAATATATTATACCTGCACCAACATGTCCCCACAAGAATAATGTTTTTTTGAATTTCAGTTTAAGCTAATGGTCTCCTTGTTAGGAGCCCCTGCAATCCTACCCTTGATTTTTAATCCAGATGAAATTGAGGTTCAGAGGGTTTTAATGGCTTGTCCAAGGCTCTACAATTGGACCCTAGCAGAACAAGGGTTGGAATTCATTTTTTTTTTTTTGACGCCCATAACTGTACTCACTAGATTATGATGTGAATTATTTTTAATCACATTTTTAAGATAGGAATCCTCAAATATTTCTCAAACTAGTCTTAAGGATGTTACAGTGGAATCAAGGATTTATTTATCTCTTTGCTTTTTTTTTTATTGTGTGTGTGTTTGAGTACTGAAAGCAATAACTGCTTGCTTCGGAAAAAAATAGTTTAGCAAAACAGGAAGTATATTCGTCTTGTAAAATTTAAGCCTATACATACACATATATATTTATATACACACATACACACACATATGCACACAAATACATCCTTTGCTTTTATTCCTTATTATTTTCCAATCTCACTTAATATTTATGCTTCTTAATATTTGAAGTATATTTAAATATTTCTCTTCGGGTTCTTGTAGTATTTACTTTCCTTCTGATCGATATTATGCCCACCATATATATAATAATAAATGATGAGGCCAGCATTACAATTTTCATTCACAATATTTTTGTAAGAAATACCTTTCTTTATATCACTGTAAATGTTTTTTTTTTCCCCAGTCTGTTGCATGGAGGTCTTGATCCTCCTTTGTTCCTAAAATATGCAAAACTATCCTATTAATAGCATAATTTTGATAATCTAGTCATATGTATCTAAAATCTCTTTGTCCTCTAATTAGAATTTGTGTTGTAAATCCTAAAGATCAGGAAGAGAGAGTTTATCCATGAATTATTTTGAGGTTCTTTTTATGACCTCTGATTTTTAGCACACTGGCAGATTTTTAGGATCAAACAAAAAAAGTTTGTTGACTAATATGAAGGCTTTCCCCCCACTATTACTGAGTATGTGTAAAGGATATGATATTAATGCAGCTTTTAAAAGAAAAAAAAATCCACCCTTACTGTTAAGGTATAGAGAGTGCTATACAAAAAATAAATTCATAAAGAATTCTAATGCATTGTTATGTAGTATATTTTTATGGTACCTCAAAAATAATTAGTAATTGGGAACTCTTTTGAAAATAAATTAATGACATTTGCCAAGACAATGAACAATTTTGATGATAACTTTCATTAAGCAAATTCCATAAAAAGAGACTTTGGAAAGGCCTTGTGAATGATCTAATATTCCTCCTTTAGAATAAAACCTGGCAGCTCAGGTAGGTAATGTGATTACCTGAGATTATAATGCTAGTTAATTAAAAAGCAAAATGTTTGATCTTCTGGTTCTGCCAGCTTACAAGTTATTTTCAAATTAATTAACATGGTTTTCACATTTTGCAAATCTCTAAGTTACACCATGGAAGAATCGTGATATGTTGTGTAATTTGGGGAAGTAGGTGGTGTGGAGGGAGGAAAATAATTTGGTGATCTCACTAATTTGTTAAAATTTAAATAGGTTTAGAAGGTATTTTCTATTTTCATTTTTTAAACGAGTGTTACTTAAAAAATATAGTATTGTTCCATTAAGTTCTCAGGGGAAATTCTGCATTTCCATTGCCCCCAGGGACAATCATTGGAAATATTCAGTGAGAAAACCCAAGATAAATGCACATAGTATCTGATCCCAGAGGAAGTATATATAATTCTGGGTCCAGGAGATAAAATGCAAACAAACAAACAAAAATCTCTGTGATAATTATCCTCAGAGAGATTTGAGAAGACAATGTGACTTAAAGTTTTAAGATTGCTAAAATAGAGACAAGATGAAGCACATGAGCTTTTTTTTTTTTTTTACCGGGAGGTCCCGGGGATCGAACCCGTGTCCCTCCATATGGGAGACGGACACCCAACCATTTGAGCCACATCCATCCCCCAGCATATGAGCTTTTGCGTTGGTAAATAGGTGGGTTATAAAACTGACATGTGACAGAAAGAAATTGTGTATCTAAGTGCACATGGCATGTTATGGTGCCAGTTGACTGAATGTTAAGATCTAAATGATATAAAAATATGCAGGAAGCAACAGAGATAAATGTAAAACAGAAACGAGAAGGGAATTGGATTTGAGAAATTAAAAAAAAAAAAAAGAACAGCATTTCTTAAACATTTTTGTCACCCAGTGTATCAATTATGTGATCATTAAACTGCAAACTTAAAATAGAAATAGATTAAAAAATAGAAACACATCATTTAAGTATTAATCCAATGTTTTCTTATTTTAATCTGGCTCAGAAAAGCCTAAAGTAAAAGGAAACATACTCAGTTTTCAATGTAAGTATTCTATAATTTCATAGAATATGTGGAAATATTTTATCATGCTCTTCATTACCAACCAAACCCCTTAAAAAGGAGGTATTCTAATATTTTGAAAATAATCATTTTTTAGTTGAAATTTTTATTTTATTTGGGTTTTAGCACAGAAGGGGATCCCCATGAGACTTTGGTCTGACCCAGAAACTCAGCTTTAATCTTTGTCAAATCTATTTTAGCCATTAGAGATGGGGATATATAATGATTTTGTGGTGGTGTTTGAAGCTCTGCTGGATGATTTCTTTTAAAGCACACCTGTGAGCTGGTCACCGCTCACCACCCAAGTTGGGGAATGAGGCTGCCTGTTGCAAATGGGCATTAAGGCTTTTGATGATATAAATGTCCAATCTTTATATAAAATATGCTCTTAATACTCCATGGTGGTTCAGTTAGGCTTTCCAAACTAGCATTTTAACTTATACACAATATTTTTAAGACAATTTTTTAAAGTCTAATGTTTATTATTTAAGTTCCAAGTTTATGATGAGAAAAATTGGATAAACTGTAATAATGCGTGTCCTTTTCATCGTTGTGTCCTCAATGCCTGGTGTATAAAAAGTGCTCATTAAATATTTGTTGACTGAATGAATAAATTATGTGATTCATTTGCATTGACCTTTGCATCTGTAGATTACTTAATCTTCACAGCAAAACTGTGCTATAATGAATAATTTTCACACAGGGAAAGGAAGGGACTATGGGTGGTTAGATAACTTGCCCCAGGTCACCAAGTGGTATGTGGCAAACCTGGACATATCCAGATCTATGTCTGGAACTTTTTTTCTCTAAATTTTTTTGGTGCTAGGTTAAGAGATTGGTGGTCTGAGAATCTAGTCTTAATTTTTCTATGTCAGCCAACCTATTTTGAGCCAGGGACTTGACTGCATTTCACAATTTTTTTTCATATTTACAGAATCTCTAAAGAAGCTTTTTCTGCCTCCAAAATTATATAATTATATAGCACATAAACCCATCTTTAATTTTATTCAGCATACACTTTTTGCATGAAAAAATATTATATGGTGTGAGTTACGATGAACTCCTCTGTTTTGTTGTTTAATATATACTCTTAACCGACCATGAGTTCCTTTTATCTAGGGCGCTTATCATCAACTTACCTTTTATCCTGGAGACTTTTGCACTACACACTGTACCAAAAGTAGAGAATAATTCTTCCCCATTTCTGGAGTTTGCTTCCTGTCATGGTAGCCTATTGGTGTTACCCTGGGCCTTTCTTTCCCATGAAGATTCTGTCCCTGGGAAAGTGGATTGACATATCTGGTTCATAACTCTGGGAATGTTCAACTCAGCTCCACCCTACATCATCCTGAGAAGGGAGTGTCAGCAGAGAGCAAGCATCTAGATCTACTTCTTCTGGAACAAACATTCTTGTGGGGTTTGATACGGGTTAACAAGCACATTTAGCCAATAGATTTAAACTGCATTCTCCATTCTGGCCTCTATCAAAATGAAGATGATATTTTGATTTCATATATATTCTTTATTTTAGTTCTTATCTTGATCATAACTGGCATGGGAGAGGGGGCTCTTTTTGAGGACCTCCGTGAAGATGCCAACAGGATTAGATTCTGTGCTTATTGTTGGCATTACCAGGCTGGAATCTAATTTTAGGGCAAATCACACTTTTATTGACTTGATTTTTGAAAACTATGCTATTCTTTGAGACACTTATATTAAATTTATTTTAAATATTAAAAGACCAACAACTGTATTGGTTGGATATCAACACTTTATTTTCAGTTTCTATGAACAGGATGTTGTATTCATAGCTTTCAGATAAAACTCTATTAAACTTCCATTTCACACCTTCAAAAGCCTAGAAATTTTGAGTCAAAAATGGGAGGGGTGGAGGAAGAATATTTGACATTTGTGTATGTTGAATACTTACTCCTTAAGCTTTTTTTCTTCCTAACAGAAGCCAGATATCACTCTGGTATCTGAGCCTCCTTCACAAAGCTATATGTGTCTAAGAAAGCTGTCCCTCTTATTAGATGCAGGGGTGGATCCAGATTAGTCTAAGTCAATCCTCTCATGACATTTTGCTGGAAACTATGGTCAGATGGTTAAGAAAATATGGTCCAGGGAGACTGAAAGAGAAAGTACTCTGGTCAAGGGAGGTTTCTGTCCTTTCCTGTAAGATGTAACAAGGAGACATGACCCTAAGTGTATCTCTTTGCTTGAATGGCAGAGCTGGAAGACTGAAATTCCCTGTGACCTAGTTTTAGTTTCTTGGTGGCCTCTTGTTCCCTGGTGGCTTGCCTTAATTTGAGGATTTTTAATATGTCACATAACCGATGTTCTTACTGAAGCCTGTTTAAGTTGGTTTTCTGTTACTAGCAGCTAAAAGCAATCAAGTTGATTCTTGTGCAGACATTTTGAGAAAAAGAAATTCATAATAGAAAACACTGAACAAAATAAGGTAGAAGTCTGTTTACCTAGCTCAGTCTATGGGTATGTGTTTAAATGAAGTATTAAGCACGATGTAGTCATGTGGGTTTCAGGTACCTTCTGTTTCAGGTAAGTGTGTGTATAAGTCTCAGCTACGTGTGTGTGAATTTGTTTATTTTGGATATGTGTTTTGTTTCATTGGGAAAGAAACTGATTTCTTTTCCTGTTTTGAATGTATCTTCCTTAGAGAAATACCATAATTGGGCAACGACTTGATCAAAAGAATACAATAATTTTTATTCTGAATCATGTGAAGAAAGCATAGACTTGTTTTCTGACATTTATTCATTTGGTATCTAATTTATTAAGTACTATTATATACCAGGCATTGCAAATTGAGGTCTTAGCAAAACAGAAATTTCTTTTCTTCATGATGTCTATATTCTAGATACAAAAAAAAAAAAAAAAAAAAAAAAAAAAAAATACCTCATGTTACAATGTTATGGTATCTGTACTTTCCATGGCAGTTTGAAATCTGTGTAAGAAAAAAGCAAATGTTCTCTCTCTTTTTAGAATAATCATTTATTCCAATAACTTCTTTTATTATTGTCTAAAAATGATAGTACAACCAGGATTTAATACCACCCTCATAGAACATAGCATATGAGCACATTAGAAAGGCAAATAATTTTAAAACCTATTAATCCAGGAAACTCTGTATCAATCGATTCATTACTATGAAATATGATAAATTAACTGTTTATAAGAAATATTTTAGCAATACTTCATAAGAATTCATCAGAAAGCAATCAAGACAGATGGGTTTCAAGAGCAGTGTACTAGCTAGACCATGAATTTCACCTCATCTCAAGTCAACACAGAGAGTAAAGTCTTCCAGAGAAAACAGTTTCTTCAGAAAGTGAAAACAGAAGGAAAAATGAAAGACATTAAAGATGTTCTTTGTAAATTAAAATGTAGTGCAAACAATATTATATAATTTTTACCACTAATTTTTTAACTCCACCTAGATATGCATAATTTATCAGGCTTACCTCAAAGATATTGTAAGTGATTTTACTTTCCTCACTGGTGAATATTCTTAGCATATTTAATACCTCTGGGGAAATTTCTATTTGTGCGTATTTGGACATTTCAGTGATTGGAGTATAAAACAGCTAAAAACAAGAACAAATTTTTTAGCATTATATTACCAGAGTATCTTCATATATGTGACTATGCCTAAATAAACTTAAAGCAAGTTTTGAGGGTAAGGTAGCCTGTGTGTGTAAAAGCCTAATTGTGCAAGCTTTCATATTTAATCATATCAATATGACACTATAGTAACTATACTTTATTATGGTAAAATTTTAAGTCTACTAGAATGGCCATTTTGCATTCTCTTTGTCACAAATCCTAGTTAACTCCGGTTATTATGCATTTATGTGAGTCGCTGATCAAATGGTGAGTAGGTTCCTAGGCTATATAGGAAAAAAAAATCAAAGCAAGCAGGCTCTTAATATGCACAGTTACTCAATTCCTGATAGTAACAGTAAAATCTGATTTAGTCAAGCTGAACATCATAGTTTGGGTTTTTGAGTTCTACATTCTGAATTGACCTTATTCCCCCTAAATTTTAAAGTGTTTTGGAGGGTGGTGAATTGTATAAAGATGTAATAATATTTAAACAGTAATTAAATTAATTCAAATATATGATAATTATTTGTAGGTGCTAGGAACTATTCTAAGCACTTTTCACCCTAGCACTTTCCAAATATTAAATCCTTTAAACTCCTCTAAGGTGACAAAGCCAGGATTTGTTCTTCCACTATGCTCTGTTAGTATATTCTGATTTTTTTTTTTTAAGTCTTTCAAGAAAGGAAAGGTCATTACCTTCTTATAAACTGGAAGTCTCAGCTGAATCTTGGAGTTTTAATATCCAGCAATTTCTTTACATTTTAATTCCAACAATTTCCTATTAGCTTAGAGTCTACAAGTTACTTAATGCTGGAGGAACACTGTTGATATTTCATTCTTGAACCTATTTTATCTACTGTCATATTTATCATTTAATTACCTGCTAAATTTATATCAAAATTACCCCAAACCTGTTTTGTCCCATTTTATGAAACATTTTTCTTTACAAATTTATAGACTTGCAAAATAATAAATAAAAAGAGAGTTGTTATAAATTTAATATATATAGAAAAGCAGACCAATCTCTTTAAGGTCTATATAGTGCATATTGAAGGACATAATGCATTCAGATTTTCAGCAAGAAATATATTTGTCCTCTACCACTATACCAATTCAGAGTCATGGTCTTTAGACATACATAAAGGGGCTCTCCACGTTTCGTGAAGAATATTATGTTTCTAATGCCAATGAGTAAAATATAAAATAATTTAAATATTTAGATCCCCATTTAAATGAGCACATCCCAACTTGATGCAGTAATCATATTTCTTCAACCTGCAGTTGCTGAGAGTAAGAATACCCAAATCTTTGTACTTTAGAGTTTTGATTAATTTCGATTTTTAATTCCCTTTTCTAAGGATGATCTCTGTTCAATCCAGAAAACATGAGGGAAAAGGACAGAAGAGTATTGTCATGCAAAAATCAATCCTGAATTGGTCAAATTAGAACATAGATAAGACCAGGGTTTCTCAGTGCAGTTCTAAGACATTTTGGACCAAATAATTATTGTGTGTGGCAGGGGTTGGGGAGAATCCTTTTGTAAAGAGAAAATTGTGTATGTTGAAATAATCATTGAAAGACTTCACTCTCCGTGTTGTTCAGTCCTATGTTTATTATTATTCTGGTATTATATATATTATATATACAACCTACAACCTAAAATTTTCCATTTTAACCACTTTCAAATATACAATATAGTGATATTAGCCACATTCAGAATATTGTGCTACCATCACCACCATCCCTCACCAAAATTTTTGCATCACCCTAAACTGAAACTCTACCAATTAAGCATTAACTCCCCACTACCATCCCAAACTCTGGTAACCTGTGTTCTAGTTTCTGACTCTATAAATTGCATGTTGTCATTATTTCATGTAACTGAGATCAACAATATTTATTTTTGTGTGTCTGGCTTATTTCACTCAACATGATCACCCTTTTGGTCTTTAGGCAATTTCAAGATCACTACTGTTGAGGAAGTCACGTATATACATTCAGTGGCCATCTCCCAGCCCTTGTCTAACCCCCTCCCTTTCCCCTCTTGCTTGTTTGTGTGCACATGTTCAATATTTCACCTTTTTGAGTGTTTGGTATGTTTCCATTGTGCAAGAGACCATGAGCAGCCTGGGGGAGATGATGATGCTCAGCCAGCCCCAGCTGCTTTCCAGGGCACAAGTCTTACTTGATGAATGTTTTTTGCTCATTGATGGGACTCCCCTGCCCCTTGGGAGTGCCAGCTACTCAGGCAGCACAATTTTCCCTCATCTCCTATGCAAAGCAGGGTGTGCACAGCTGCCATTTGCTGAACCTGATTTGAGCAGTTGGTCTCCCCAGGGTACTGGCCACAGTGAGATCTATTCCCCTGCTCTTTTGAACTCTTTATGCTGTGTAAGTAATAAAATGGTCAGTTGCTGAAAGTCTCTGCTGTGCTTGATCCTCTGTTCCCATAATGTACTGTATAGCAACTCACTCCACAACTACATATCATTATTATGAAGACTCACATTGCATTGAACCTACCTTGTGTTCAGAGCAAACCAGCAAGCAGTGGTACAGAGTTGGAAGAGTTATTTATAACTCTCTTCATCATGAAATAATTAATGTATAGGTTAGGACCTCTGTTAGCCATTTGGCCTCGTGTAATGCTAGCCCCACCCAAATGACATGATACATATCACATACTTTCTACTTATTTAGTCAAGTAAAACATTTCACCTTTTGTTCACAGCAATTATGTTACCAAAGAACACATGATTCAACATGACATATATCATAAAGTTTATTTTCCAAATAATTACAAATTTATGTTTGTATCAATTTATGCATTAGTAGTATATATGAAAATGAAGTGTCTATTTTGACTCTTTCATTTTACTGGAGATTAAATACTAAATTTAGGCATGCTTCTAAACCTTAGGCTTGATGATTTTATTTACATAACATCCTGCTTTTTTAAAGAATTTAATATTCTAGGATGATGTTATTTGATAAGGAATACGTGTTATCTGTTTTGGTAAAGACTAACTGATGTTTATAGGAGTTTAGATGCTTAATGTATGATATGACTTTGATTTCTTGCTGTTTCCTGATATATTCCAATATAAGAGATAAAGCAAAGGGGATCCTTTGGAAGTATATGTGGGTATTTATACATACGTGTATTTAGAGAAAAAAATGCGAGAAAATGAATTTAGGTTGAGTTTGAAACTTTACATAGTTTTATTTTTTTTTTTTGAAGTATTCATTCTAAAGAGTAGCTTGTAGTATATGAGAGTCCTACTAAGAACAGTTCATCTGATTGGTGGCCTATACCTTGTCTTCCCCTCTGTGTTTATTTTAGTGAATAACTCTGGCTGAGTTTCTTAATCTCATCTTTAAAATCATTGGAATAAAATCAATGATCATATTATTATAGTTTATTGAATCATAGTTCTGATTTAGATATTCATACTCAAATTTTTCTGATACATCTTATTTTCCCTATGAATAAATCTTAATTGGATGCATATGAAGAAATATGACATTTCTGTAAAAAGATAACCTATTTATTTATGATTTAAAAATACCAGATATTATGCCTTTTATATTAATATAGTGACTAGCACATGGTGTTGATCAGGAATTTATTATTTAACCAGATAATTCTTAGGAACATCATATTTAGTGTTCTACCTAATAAAAATAGAAGGTCTAGGATTCTTTGGTAATAACTTTTATTACCAGATACATAGAAGCCCAACTCTTTTTCAGTTTTTCTTGCTTAGATCCTAATTGACACTTTGTGAAGTATTCTCAATTTACAGTGGCAGTGTGGTAGTGAGTATGTGAGTGCATTGGTATTGCACATTCACACAAATGCATCTATATACATACTGGGTATGTAAGAGATTTTACAATACTTTGAGGGAAGGGGTATTTAAGTCACCAAAAATGAAGCTCATCCACATTCACAAAATAATAAGGTCTTCCTTGACCTTACTCTGTCTTTGATTTTTCTCATCAAAACTTAATTC
This sequence comes from Tolypeutes matacus, assembly GCA_026826555.1. Taxonomy (NCBI): domain Eukaryota; kingdom Metazoa; phylum Chordata; class Mammalia; order Cingulata; family Chlamyphoridae; genus Tolypeutes; species Tolypeutes matacus. The sequence continues at coordinate 4,605,148 of JAKSZT010054474.1, read as the reverse complement.
CTTTTGACTTGTGTTTCCCATACACCAACCAGCAAGAGCAGTGGGAGGGGGGAGAGATATTGGAAAGCACATTATTGCTCTTCCTACCATGGCTTTTCTAAGAAAACATTTACTACTTCATCCTGTCAAAAAAAAAAAAAATCCCAAATCCTGTGTCTTTCAAAATGAACTTTACAAGTAGTGCTTCTTGAAATATAGAAATGGCATTATGTTTGGCCATATCACAATCAATGGGGGTGGCAGATGTCAAAGACAGCTTATCCTTATGTAATAATGTTAGATAACAATAAAGGACTTTGTATATTTCTTTTCCATTTCCTTGATTTTTTATCACAATGTACCTTTTATTTATTGCAAAGGTTCCTTAAATTTAAAATCCAGTTTCACATGGATTTCTACTTTGGCTTTAGGTAGTTTGTGATATAAACTGGAAGAACACTCTCACCTTCAGAGCTAAATGTCAGGCTTTGTATTGTAAGAATCCCGGCTCCTATTTCTTTCACGGTTCCTGTGCTAAAGCTGGTAGAACCAGGAGTCTTGCTAATCATGTGAACCAAATCAGCCTTCTGACACTGAAGTACACCTCTAGATTATTAATGGATATGCACACATGTAATACTCAGTTTTATATGGTGCTTTATGTCTTACAAAGTCTTGTTTTTATGTTCTCCTTTGATTTTCATAATGCAGACATGATTCTGTTTTATAACTTAAGGACTTAAAGGCTGGGCAAGTTTAAAAAAAAATTCAAGGCTCACAGATAGGAAGCGGTAGAGCCAGGAGTGTTATCCAAGCCTAGGGAATTAAAGTCTAATGTTCCTTTCATTCATTCTACTGCTGGCTGTGTGTATGCTTGAAGAGAGAGGATATGATGATTTTTATTATTTGGAAGTGATGAAAAAGACTGAAGTTTCTAGTTAAAAAAAAACTAACCAGGTTTTAATAAAGTCTTCTTCTCAAGCACTGAAAAACAGAACATTTTTACGATTTTCCCTCCAACTCTTGTCCTCATATACTCTCCAGGTGAGAGTCATTGTTACTATGAATGTAAGTAACATATAGTGGAACAGACAGCTTGTGCCAGAAATCTGGGAAAGGAAAGAGAAGAGAGAGAAGCAAGCAGAAATAATTGAAAATTACTGGAAAATCAGTAATTATGTAAATATTATTAAAAAATACTCCTGACTTGGAATTCTGATTATGATTTCATTTGTTTATTTCTCAGAAATATTCAAAAGCATCAGTGTTTCCATCAGGGTACTTAAACATTTAAACAAATCAATGAATAATATAGTATATGAGATTCAGCATGATAAAAAGCGCTCAATATCATATGAATCTTTACAATTCTCTAAGCACAAGTATTTTTGTATTGGTAAGACACCTGAGAAAGCCTTCTATGTTCAATCAATACATAATTCAATCAATATATGTTTGTTCAAGCTTTCTTTTCACTAAAGAGCATTTTGGAGAAAAGCTTCACAATCAAAGAAGTTCTTTGTGGGCATTTGTTAGGTGTGTTATGGCATGTTTGTACAAAAAGACATTAAGTTGAGAAGTGAAATCTAAGTAAATCTGATCAATGAATTCTACTTAAGCCATATTATTAATTTTCTAAATTTATGCAAAATTTCAAAAAATAAAATGGGTATTTTAATGAAGGTAATTACATTTTGGGTCTATGTCATAAGTGGACTCTCCAGTCTCAAACAAATATTTTAAATAGCATTAATGGATGATTTTTTCTAATAAGTAAACTGCACTGTTGTTCATCATTCAGGGTGTAAGTTTTCAACCTGTGATCCTTCCCTCATTACAGGAGAATGCTTTGTTCTTTGGGACAAAAACACAGTCAGTAATAAAGAAGGGCCTTACTTTATTTTATTATGTATGAGACAGAGGCTGGGGTAAAGCCAGTTTCAGGTATGTCTGGGTTCCTTGGCTATAATATTGTTAATAACTGTAAAGATCTGAAATTTAACTCTCTGGCAAGGTACCAAGTTAGTTTGCCACTGTTTCACGAATGCAGGCAATAAACATGAGACTCCTGGGTCAGAAACAAAGGACTTTTATGCACAGCAATAGCAGCAGATTGTCAGCATTTGTGCTGATTCTTCTAACCCGATTTTCCACAGGGTGACATGAAGAGAGCCAGGGAATTTCTGCATGTGCAGTGGGTTTTAATACAGGAGAGGAACTCAAGCTTAGGGAGCCTGGATCTTTGCCCTGGGGGGAGATGTTTTCTTGGTAATTTTGAAGAGTAAACAGACCTGTCTTTGGTTCCAGCAGGAGGCACCATCTTCATCTTCCAACGCTCTTCCCTGTGTGAACATATTTGAAAGGTTTTTCTGGAATGGAGGCAGTCAGTGCCTCTGCTCCCAAGATGTGTAGAAAAGTTAAAGACCTAGAGAACTGTCTCTCAACAAATAATATCTAATATCTAATAGTATCCAAGCTTCACCTCATTACATATCATTGCTTCCCGAAGATTTCATGAATCAGTTTTTTGCTAAGCAAATGCATGGCTACTGCTTTAGTTTTAGTACTGAAATGCTGAAGTACATGCCAGACTGACCTTCTTGCCACTTACCTCATCTTAAGTTCCCAGTAATTTAATTTTGTCTGGTAAATTCCTAATAAATGCTAATTATAGCTGCTTCTCAGTTTAAAATCTAATCTTGCCACTTCTCTCCAATATTCCTTCTTGAACTTACCCTATAAAGCCTGTCATGATCCAGCCAAAGAGTACCTCTTCTGAATTCCAAGCCTGCATTTGGACAGCTTCATTGGGGTACACCAAACATTTCAAACTCAAAATCTCATACAAATCTACTGGTCCCTCCCCCACCCTTCCGCACACATACCCTCATCCTTTGGTAATGTTCCCAATCTCAGTGAATTACACAACTACCATTTGTGCAAATCAGAAACGAAGAAGTTCTTCATTATATGTCCCATTTTCCTGCCCAAATCCCTGATTCATTTCTTGTTTTCAAAAATTATCTTCTAAATTGATCTTACATTCTTCCACTTCTCTCCATTACCAACTTCGGCCAGTCCATCATTGCTTCTTCTCTCACCATGACCACTGCAGTAGCTCCCTGTCTATCTTTGTCAATCCTGTCCCCTCCCTCCACATGTATTTCATTCCTTTTGAAACAGAATTATCTTGTTGAAATGCACATATGTTCACCTTGACTTCTTAAAAATTTTCTATAACTTCCCATTCCCATGAGAACAAAGACAAAACTCCTTAGCATGGTTTGTAAATACCTGCAAGACCTTCTTCCTAGCTACCTCTTACTCTCATCTCCCACTTGTTCCTCCTGCCTCTCTCCTCCAGGAACACTTCATTCATCCTTCACCAAATTAATTGAGTATTAGTTTTGTTCCAGCTATATCTCTAAGTACTTGCATTAGAGCAGTAAGCAAAGATAGAAAATATCCATATTGTTAGAGCTTACATTCTATAGATGGGAGACAGACAAAATGGAGGAGTTATGGTATATATATATAAACTCCTCCTCATACTTTAGTATAGATATATGCTCATGGGTATATGCATGAACATGCATATACATCCTGAAAACATTTTTAAAGGGGCCTGGGAACATACAGTAATGCCTTAGATATAAAGATAAAGAGACCCAGGGACATTGTCAAGTTTTTTTACATTTTTATGGTCCCAACAGATTATAAAGGTAAACTGGGAGGTCAATTATTGGTTACTGTTGGTTTGGAAGTCTGGACAACACAATTTCTGAAAAAAATTAATGTCAGAAAACCTATTCACTGATTATAAATACTTGAGAAATGGAATAATTGTATATAAAATATGATTTCCAACTAAAATAGAGTTTGTATACTAGTTTGAAATGTATATAATCAAAATAAACTCTGGCCTTATATCTAGTGCCAATTTCTCTTCAGGAAAAATTATTTTCACAAATTGCTTGGGTATTTCATCTTAAAAAAGTAAATATTTATTGCATGTGTATTAAAGTAACTAACTATATAAAGTTTTTGACCCTGAGGGTTATTTAAAGATGATTTTTTAGATATACACAAAAATTTTTCTAAAATTGAGGAGATTAGATTCCATGTCTCCTAAACATTTATCTCTCTAATATAGTGAAAGTGCATAACTTTGTAATGTTTCTCAACAGTGACATGACTGAAAATTAGTTATCTTTTATAAGAATGACTTTCTCCCACTACTAGCTTAAGTCATTATGTACAAATGAGCTTATAATAGTTATTAGTGTTTTAAATTCATGGGACAGAATAATCTTCTAATCCATTTATACAAAGTAAAAGTGCATGTTTGTATCTGTAGATTAATTTAGATTTGTTAAGGGCATGTATATTCCACTGTGTAGATCACTGACATATTTTTACTTGTTAGTTCTCATTTATAAGATGTCTTAAAATATCTTGGACATTTTAATATGAACTGCACACTTGTTCTAAGCATGTTTAAAAATTCACAACACTTTCTTTCAACTTTCAAAACGTCTTTCAAATGTCTGCCACTTCTGCCACATTTTAATTATACCTTTTCTGTTCTATTTTTATGTAAGCTTCTTATCTGTTTATACAAGAATTAGAATTCTTATCCCTACTCTAAAATCTGTATTTATAAATTCATAGACTTTGTCTCTACTAGACAAGCTAGAGGGCTTTCATGTTTATTAGTCTGAAAGACCGGGCTCAAGAAAACTCATTTTTAATGCTTACTGTGATAAATACTTGAATTGGTAAATAGGTGTCTTACTAGAAGAGTAAACTCCTTCAGGACCCATTATCCTTAGAAGCAGTGTTCTTAGAGTAATCTTAGGAACATTTTCTGTAAGTGATTGGTGATGTATTGTGTATGATGCCAGTTAGAATTCATGCTGATTTGAATGTAACCACAGTCTTTCCTTAGTACAATGCAGATTTTCAGAAATACTGTTTTTCCTCTATGTTCAAAATTGACTTTTCAGGTTTCAACTTGATATTATGGTATATAGCTTTATCACATTTGCCTCAGATTGTGATGGAATTTTAGAGACAACATCAAGGCTTAAAATTTGCTTATATCTGCAAATAGAACAGATTCATTTATTATAATCTACTACCCTGTTTTTAGGGGAAATTTTTTTAGCCCCTGCTCTAATTTTTTTCCCATAGGATTAAAAGCTCAAGTAGCTGATTTAATTATTTTACATCTTTTTTCAGTGTGCTTTTTATCTTGCATGATAAAACACAAGAGGACAAGTAGATAATAGAATGACCAAGATAATACCATCCTTAGAGCTGGGCCAGAAGGACTTCTGCACAGGGCTCTATGCTTTCCGGACCCCTGCACTGGTCCAGACCCCTGCACTGGTCCTCTTCTAGCTGTGCCCTCCCCATGTGTTTTAGTTTGCTGAAAGCTGCTGGGAGCAATATACCAGGTATGCCTTGGCTTTTACAGTGGGAATTTATCAAGAGCCTACAGTGCCAGGGCCGTGAAAGTGTCCAAATCAAGGCTTTCTCAGGTGATGCTGTTCTCCCCAAGGACAGGCTGCTGGTGGTCCTGGAATCCTCTCGTGGCAGGGCACCATGGTGGCATCTGCCAGTCTCAGTCTCTGCCTTCTCAACTGGACCTCGTTGATTTTTGGGGGCTGCTCCGTCTGTAGCTTTACTCTGCTCCGGGTTTGTTAACTCTTGGAGGCTTCTCTCTGTCTCTGCAGCTTTTTCTCTGTCTGCAGCTTTTTATTCCTCCATTTATAAAGGACTCCAGTAAAAGCATTAATACCCGCTCTGGGTCCTGAAATCTGATTAAAGACCCAACTGAAATAATTTAATCAAATTAATAATTTGATTAATAATTTAATCAAAAGGTTCCACCTACAATAGGTTTACATGCACAGGAATGGATTAGCTTTAAGAACAAGATTTTCTAGGACCCACCTAACTTCAGACTTCACACCATGGGACTGGGAGTCTTATAGCGCCAAATTGTGCCCGTGGGGAGTCTTTACCCCTTCCTAGTCTCTAGAACATGCTCTGAGAATCTAGAAGCACAAAAAGTCTGCCACTCCAGCTCACTTCTGGGTCTGTTCCTTAGGTCCATCTTCCTAAGGGCAGACATTGCAATTAGACTGTGCACTGCTAGACCTGAAGGGCTGCAAGGCTGTGCACAGGGGCTGTAGGGCTGGAACTTGGTGCTGTGGTGTGGATGTCTGCACAAATATGGGCCTGTCCTCTTGCGGTTCTGGAATGAGCTGAGGGTGAGTCTGGCTCTTTTCAAACTGTACTGTTCTGGCATAGAATTCAGAAGTTCAAAAAATCTAAATTGTATCAGGCTGTAATTGGACGTCTACCGATGAGCAAGTGTGAATACTAATAGAAATATTATATAGGAATATCTATTCTTCATGGTAGAAGAATAGAACATATTTTACTTAGCAGTTTGTTAACTTGGTTTATAATGTTCAAATATTGAGATTTATGATACAGGGGCCTTTATTTGCACTACTGCCCCAGGCTGTGCACATGTTAGACATCAGTCGAGACAGAGGTTCTAATTTTTATTTTCTAAAAACAGTATTCATTTTTTAATTAGAGAATTGGTTTCTTTTTATTTGTAGAATTACAGATCCTCAAGGGAACTTTTAGGTCATTGGGTCCTCTCTCCCACCTGGAATAGAAAATCACTTTGTAGAATCCATGACAGATACTTATTCTGCCTTTCTTTTAATACTTTTAGACACAGGCAGTTTAACAATTTATGAAGCAATGCTTCCAATTGTTTCATTAGTTTAAAATTTGAAAAAATATTAAAATATTCTGTCCTATTCTTTTCTCTCTGTTTGATCATAAGAAATAGGTCACAGTGTCCCTGCTGTCCAGTCTCAGCCAGGAATCAGTGCTTAGGCTAACTTTTCTATACTGAACCATTGTCTGGGGATAAGAATCCTACTGCTTTTCTTTGCTTAGTTGGACTTTAGTGCACTTTATGCATTTTATACATGTCATTTATTTTTACATTCATTCACTGAAGATTTATTTAGTGTCCAATGTCCAAGAGCTTTTTTTCTTTCCTTGGCTCTGAAAAGATTCTGAGTGCTTTCATAGTTCACAGCATTAATTTCTAAAGTTTTATTAGAATAAAAACAAAAATTTAAGCCATGCTTTATAGCAAATTTTTCTCTTTTTCTAAGGGAAATCTTTTGATTGATAACAAAGAAATTTATCTGCCAGGCATTGCTTCCTGCTTGAATTTCTTAATCTTAAAATATTTAGTGATTTGGAAGAATAATGTAATAATTCTCTTCCACAGAATTTATGGTTTGAAAGACTAAATATTGTTAAAATAACAACATTGATATACAGATTCAGTGTAATCCCTATCAAAATTCCACCTGCCTTTTTTCGGAAATTGGCAAGCCAATCCTAAAATTTATATAGAAATCCAAAAACTCAGAATAGCAAAAAGAGTCTTGAAAATAAAAAAAATTTGGAGAACTTAAATTTCCTGATTTCAAAACTTACAATCAAGCCACAGTAATTAAGACAGTGACTGTGGTACTTGCATAACAATAGACAGATAGATTGATGGAATAGAATTAGAATTAAGAGTCTAGAAATATACTCATATTCACGTCCAATTGATTTTGACAAGGGCACAAAGACAATTCAATAGGGGAATGAATAATTTTTCAACAAATTGTGCTGAAACAATTGAATATCCAAGTGCAAAAGAGTGAAGATGGACTCCTTCTTGTAATATATACAAAAGGTAACTCATAATGGATTATAGACCTAAATATATGTGCTCAATTATACAATTCTTAGAGAAAGCATAGTCATAAATCTTTGTGACTTTGGGAAAGGCCGTAGTTCCCTAGCTATAACACAAAGTTAAGTGACATTAAGCTTCTTTAGCCATCTCATTGATTAAAACTACACTGAGATATCATTTCACACCTTATAGAATAGCCATCATGAAAAAACCAGAATACTATAAGTGCTAGAGAGGATGTGGAGAAATAGGAACACTCCTCTGTTGGTGGGAATGTAAAATGGTGCAGCCTTTGTGGAAGACAGTTTGGCAGTTCCTCAGGTAACTAAATATAGAACTGCTGTATGATCTAGCAATCCTGTTACTAGGAATAGGAAGAACTGAAAGCAAGGACATGAACTGACATTTGCACACTGATGTTCATAGCAGCATTATTCACAATTTCTAAAATATGGAAACAACCCAAGTGTCCATCAAATGATGAGTGTATAAACAAAATGTACATACAATGGTATGACTAAATAAGAAGAAATGAAGTTGGGATGCATAAGACAACATGTATGAACCTTGACGACATTATGTTGAGTGAAATAAGCCAGACACAAAAGGACAAATAAGGTATGGTCTTACTAATATGAACTAAAATGATGAGTAAAATCACAGAGGTAAACTCTAGAGTTTTGTTTACTAGGAAATTGAATGTGGTTTGAGTATAGGAGCTGATGTTTAATGTAGATAGAATTTTTAATAAGGTTTATTTTAAATGTGTGGAAATGAATAGAGTTGAAGATAACACATTGTAGTGAGCATAACTATCATTGCTGATTTATAAATGTGATTATAGCTGAAAGAGGTAGACTGTGGATGTGATATGTCAATTGAAACGTAGCTAGAGAATAATGTAGGGATGCATAGCATAGTGATTTTTATGGTGTATGAAGATTGCAGTGAATAGTATAACTATAAGAATGTTCTTCCTTTACAAAGTGCTAAGAATATGGTGATACATGGGAAAATTACAAGTGATGTAATTTATGGGTTATAGTTAAGAGTAATATTGTAATATTTTTGCAGCAATGGCAAAGAAGATATATCAATTCTAAGGGACAACAATAGGTATGTGTGAATAAGGGGGTATAGAAATTTTCCTTTTAGAGTAATGAAAACATTCTAAAATTGACTGAGGTGATGACAGTACAACTCTTTGATGAATATGAGAGCCACTGAGTGTACACTGAATGGATTGCACAAAGCATGGGACTATATAACACAATGAATCTTGTGGTGGAAGATGGAGTGTGCTTAACAGAACAAATATGAGAACATTTTCTCCTGTACTATAACAAGTGGATTGAGGGAAAATATACCTAATGTAAGATATTGGCTATAGTTAGTAGTAATGTTTCAATGTTGCTCTTTCATAGTTTGTAACAATTGTTTCACAACAATGCACGGTATTGGTGGTGGGGAGCCCTGTATGATGATATGCATGTTTGTTTTGCAAGTTCACAACTTGTATTATACCCTTATTTTTTATGGATGTTCATGTATGAATGATAAACTTCAATACAAAAAGTTAAAAAAAGTTAAGTAACAAAAGAAAACAGAGTGGACTAAATCAAAATTAAAACTTTTGAGCTGCACATGATACCACCAAGAAAGTTAAAAAAAAAGAACACGTAGAATAGGAGAAAATATTTGCAAATTACTTGTCTTAGAAGGAATATGAAACTAATATATTTAAATAACTCTTATAAATCAATAATAAAAAGAAAAATAACCCAATTAATACTAGTCAATAGACTTAAACATTTCTCCATAGAAGATGTAAAAATTGCCAATAAGCACATGAAAAAATGTTTAACATCATTAGTCACTAAGGAAATGCAAATCAAAATAACAATGAGATATCACTTAACAAGTACTAGGGTGGCTAAAATAAAGACACACAGAAAAAAACACATGCTGATAAGGATGTACAAAAATTGGAATCCTCACACATTCTTTGTGGGGTTGTAAAATGGTGCAGTCACCTTGGAATGCAGTTTGACAGTTCTTTAGAATGTTAACATAGAGTTACCAAAGGATCAAGCAATTCCACCCCTGGTATATACCCAAAAGAATTGAAATAGGTCCATGCAAAAACTTGTACACAAATGCTTTTAGCAGCATTGTCCATAATATTTAATAAGCAGAAACAACCCAAATGTCAATCATTTGATAAATGGGTAAACCGAATAAGGTATATCCATACAATGTGATATTCTTTGGTCATAAAATAGAATGCAGGGAAGCGGCTGTGGCTCAATCAGTGGGGCTCCCGTTTACCATGTGGGAGGCCCTGGGTTCGGTTCCCGGGGCCTCCTGGTGAGGGCGGGCCTGCCCGCGCGGCACGGTTGGCTGACCCAGCGAGCGCAGGCAGCAGGGGGGGGATAAATGAATAAATAAATAAAATCTAAAAAAAAAAAAAAAAAAAATAGAATGCAGTATTAATACATGCTACAACATGGATGAGTCTTGAAAACTCATACTTACTTCTATACTAAGTAATAGAAGTCAGGCTGTCTCACTTCCCTATGGCTGCCATAACAAACTACCACAAAATAGGTGGCTTATAGAGACAAATTTATTCTCATATGCTGGGAGCTAAGGTTCCCAAATCAATTTGTTAATAGGGGAGTTGATAGGAGAGTTGATGCTCCCTCTAAACTCTCTAAGGAAGAATCTATACCATGCCTCTGCCTGGTTTCTTGTGGTTACTGGGATTCCTTGGCATTCCTTGAATTGTAGCAACATAACTCCAGCCCTGCCTCTGTCACATGGCCATCTTCTCTATTTCCAATGACTTCTTTTTATAAGGACACAGTCATTTTGGATTAGGGCCCATCCTCAACCAGTTTGGCCTCAACTTAATTAATGATATCTTCAAAGATCCTGTTTCCAAATAAGGGCACATTCATTGAACTGGAGGTTAGAACTTGAGCAGATCTTTTTGTGGAATCTAATACAATCCATATCAAAGGCATAACAGGCTGCATATTATATGATTCCATTAAATGTCCAGAATAGGCAAGTCCTTAGAGACAGAAAGTGGATCAGTGGTTGCCAGGGGCTGGTGGGAGGGAGAAGGAGGATTGACTGTGCTGGGGAAGTCAGGGACACACTCATTTGCTATCTCAAAGCTCTCATTTACCCACCTCCTTTTTCCCTCTTGCTTGTTTTCATGCAGATGTTTGCTATGCTTCCACTCTTGTTTGTTTGTATGGAGGTGTTTGGTAGGTTTCTATTTCACAAGAGACCCCAGGCAGCTAGAGGAAATATTCTTTTAAATCTTAACTAGCCCCAGCTGCTTGCCCAGATCCAAAGGTTGCTTGTTGGCAAAGGCACGTCACCCTGGAGTGTATAAAAGCCCAGTACTCAAGCAGTGCAGGTGTCCCTCATCTTTTAAACATAGTGAGGTGTGCAGAGCTGTGGAGCAGTTGTCCTCCCCGGGGGACCAGTCACAATTGGTCCCTCAACTCTGATGCAAAGTGGGGCATGTGGAATTGCCATCCTGATCTGAGCAGTTCACCTCCCCAGAGGACTAGCCATGGTGGAATCTTTTCCCCTGATCTTTTAAACCCCTTGTGCTATGTAAGTAATAAAGCCATCATTTGCTGAAAGTCTCTTTGTGTCTGAGTCTCTGTTCTCTAGACATACAGTACAGCAACTCACTCTACAGTCTGCAAACAGCAAGGGGTTTATTTTGGAATGAAGAAAATGTTCTAAAATTATATATCATTCATGGTTGCACTATTCCATAAGTATACTAAAACCCACTGAAATATACAATTGGAAAGGATGAATTTTGCCATCTGTGAATTATAGCTCCGTAAAGCTAATATTTAACAAGAAAGAATTAACTACCCACGAATTATAACTGAATGGAACCTGTCTACCCCACCTACCTTTTTGTGAAAACAGAAAGAAGGCTTTTATTTGTAAAATGTTGTTTTCATACAGGAATAGCTCATCTTTCACCACAGATGAGAATCAAGAATAAAAATTAAAAGTTCCAACTATCTGAAGAGTCACATTAGAGCTGGGGGCAACTACCATATATAAATGCCATGCAGGAGAGTGTCCCAGGTTCTCCTTTATTGCAGGGGCTTTTCCTTTAGATCTAGTTGTGATGAATCTCTAGTTTAGGACCTGTAGTATGAGCAAGGGAGTTGTCTCCTACAGGTAGATTTATAGACATCAGTAATAATAATAACAGCAATAGTGTATCAGGCAATAAACCCAGCAACTTAATTATCACTGTTAACCACAAAACAACAGTGTGAAGTAGATAATATTGTTATCTCCATTTGATAGATGGGGGAAATAGATAAAAGAGTTGTTAAATAACTCCAGAGGCCACACTCCTAACCATTATAATATAGCAGCCAAGCTGTGGCAACATTGACAAGTAAGAGTGGCAAGGGAGATGAAGTCACAAAAAGAGAAAATAGCTCAAAGCAAGTTAACCTCAAGTTTTTAAATAAAGCAGCAAATAATCATATTGAGCCTGTCTACCCATGTAGACATCACATTTTTTTTCGTAATATATTTGGCCTCAACATATGTCAGAATTGGAAGGGCCCTTCAAATTTATTAAGTAATAATGTATGATAATGATAATGCGTGATAAGTGATAATGCATGCCATTTGTGAGCCCTGTGAATTCTTTTTGTCCCCAAGACTAAATTGCAGATTAAATTCGGGCTAAATGGACACACTGGCCCTTTCCCCAATGGCCAGGGCTTGAATTCATTATTCAGGGGTTCACTGCTTTATTGGTTAGGAGAGGCAGATTCAAAGAAAAGAAAATGTTTCTTACTATCTCTAAAGAAGAGCCACGAAAAACATGCCCTTAGTGTGTGTTTTGTCGAGAACCATACCATGGTGGTTATAGGCCTTCCCAGGTCATAGGCCCATTCGTAATCTGAGGCCAGTCTGTTTCATCACATCAGCTGCATGGGAGTAACTCAAAATAAGATCAGGAAGAACAATTGGAAAATTAAATGGATCCAAGGTTCTAAGAACATCATTTTTAAGTACTATGGAAATTTTACTTCCTCCTGTGGCCCCTAATCATTTGACCTTGTTTCATAACAGGAACTTTCCTCTTTAGAGTCAGGGTTGGATGAAGGTAATAGGGGTAAAGAAAAGGGTTTGGTAAATTCTTCCTAGAGATTAGAAAATACCACAAACACTAAGCCCTTAATTTATATCATATTTAGTTTTCAAAACAATCCATCAATGTAGGAGGTAATTTTTTTCATTTTACACATGACGCTGTTGAGGCCCATAAACTTTGGAATACATTTTGGGTTAGTCTGACTTCAAAATTTGTGTTTATTTTCTCCTACAGTTATTGTCTCCAAGCACAGAATTAGTAGTTTAAAAAAGGGGCTTTATAAAATTTCAGGTAAACCTTAAATTAAAAAAAAAAAAATCTCTGGTGAAGTAATTTTCCCCTAGAATTTAAATTTAAATATATTTAAATGGAATATTATAATTACTCTATATACTAGTGTCATAATTCGATATTATTTGCATGTCTTATGTTAAAAGCAAAAATATTGATGCTAAGTAAGATAGGTTTCAATTTATATTTAAGCCTTTTGTAAATATTGCAAATATATTTAATAACGCTTTGAAATATGCAGGTAAGAAAGTAGGAGTGTCATGAATAAGGAGTATTTCATTGTTACACTTGGAATGAATGATCACTAGATGATTAGCAGTTGAAAATGGAGTGCTACTTTTCTTCTCCCTCACGATGCCTTGTGCACAGTAAGGCACTCTTCGTAACGTTTTCTGAATGAATGAAAATATTGGATGAAGAAAGTATGCTCTGGGGCATGATTACTGTAAAGCAGTCCATATTCAGTTCTATTTAAATATCTTGTACTATTGACATATTAAGAATTTTTAATTCCAATGAGTAATAGTACATCTTTATTCAATTCAGGAAAATTGATTTTTAAACACAAGGAATGTCTAATGTAATTATGCTTCTGAAGTTCTTGAAAATAAATTAATACAAATTCAAGCACATCTGGGTGGAGTATTTCTGTAAAATTTGTCTAAATGGTGAATAAATGCTGACTTAGGTAATAATCTCAATAAAAGTAGACTAAAAAAAGTGTTTTAATTTGAAACAAGTCAATGCAGCTTGAGTTGCTGATTTAAGACTTGCTTAGTTTTTATTAAGATAGCATATCTCAAGATATCTTTGGCAGCAGTAAAGTCTCTCATTTTTTCCCATATACACTGGACATATATTCTATTTAGTCTCTGAATAAAATATGGTTGAATATAAATGTAAGGAAATCAGAAATATCTTAGTAATAAGTACCAAGAGCTCCCACTTAACATTAGTTATCTATTTTTAAAAATAAAATATATTGAATGAAAATGTTATTTGAGAGTTTATTTTCCAAAAATTATAATGAATTATAATTCATTACATGTCAATTCAAAACCTTCAATTTCCTAACATATTACCAAAATACAGTAACAATAGATCATGTTACACTAGAAAATGTGTCTTTTTTGATCACTAAAAAATAAGCTGTAAAAAATAAAATAAAATAAATGGTTGCTTTGAAAGCATAATATTGGCTCTCTTAGGTTCTACTTCCCTTTCCTCAAGCTTTTAAAAACACTTCAGATTGTAAAAATAATATAGTTTGTGGAAATAATAATTTTTTAATTGTGGGATTGTGTTTTGCAGAAATAAATATGTTTTCCCACATAAAAAATCTAAAACATTATTGTATTGAGAGTCACATACATTCTATGAAGTATGTGTATTAAAAACCAATAGGGTGGCGGTTGGCCACGCTTGGCCGCGCTTGGGTCCAGGGGTAGTTTGGCTAGAGGGACCTAGGCGGAGGCAGCGCAAACAGGCATCATGGTGGAGGAGGAGGAGGAGGAGGATGCTGGCGGCAGCACCAGCGAGGAGGAGGTGGCGCAGTAGGACTGGTAGATTTGCCTTTAGAATTGGGGGCCCAGAAACTATCTCCAGAAGACCGTGGAGCTCAGTTTATGATCCGTACTGGGTCCGTTGGCTGAAATAGGGCTAAAGCATCTTTGGAGCGAGCCCAGAATCTCAACCCCATGGTGGATGTGAAGGTGGACACTGAGAATATAGAAAAGAAAGCTGAGTCATTTTCATTTGGTTTGATCCTATATATCTGACTTGCTGCTCCAGGGATGTCATAGTTAAAGTTGACCAGATCTGTCACAAAAATAATGTCAAGTTCTTTACAGGAGATGTTTTTGGCTACCATGGGTACACATTTGCTAATTTAGGAGAACATGAGTTTGTAAAGGAGAAAACCAGACTTACCAAAGTTAGAGTAGAAGATGGACCAGATATCAAGAGAGCAAAATTTGATCTATCTGAGACCACTGTGGTGAAAAAGCAGGTGGTATTCTGTCCGGTTAAAGAAGCTTTGGGAGTTGCCTGGAGCAGTGACAAAGCAAAAAGCAGCTCTGAAATGCCCAACTTGGGATTACTTTCTCTTTCAAGTGCTCCTCAAATTCTGCACAGATAAAGGACGAGATCCTAGTTCTGATACCTATGGGGAAGATTGAGTTGTTGCTCCAGATTCAAAATGATGTGCTTGACTCCCTGGGTGTTAGTCCTGACCTGCTTCCTGAGGACTTTGTCAGGTACTGCTTCTCTGAGATGGCTTTGGTTTGTGCAGTGGTTGGAAGGATCTTGGCAAAGGAAATTGTGAAGGCCCTGTCTCAAAGGGACCCTCCTCACAACAACTTCTTCCTTTTTGATGGCATGAAGGAGAATGAGATTGTGGAGTGCCTTGGCCTCAAGTGAACCGAGGTCTTGGCAGTCCTGAAGATGCTACCCTGTAGCAGGCCAAGATGTACTCCCTCTCCCCTTACCCCCACGATGGCCTCTCCAGATGAGAGAGGAGGGAAGTAATTGAACAAATACAAATCATTTCCTGTGAGCACTGGAATTGTGCAGATATGCTGCTTCTCATTGCCAGCTGCTGCTAAACAAGGAGCACAGGGACTGACTTTCCCCATTCCAGCACTGCTCAGGACTGTTTGCCATCTTTAGGCCTACCAGCTCCCCTTAGTGGCAGTCTCCTCAAAGCACTCCTCTGGCACCTCCCTCTGTCCCAGTGCCATCCTGGCGTCACCAGCACTCTGGGGTATCATATGTTGGAGACACCTGCCAGGAACCAGCACACATTGTTGCTTAGGAGCCTCTTGCCACCTTCTTGGACTTATTCCCCACGTGATGTCATATAGAGAGGAGCATGACTTCAGGTGAGGAATAAGGTCCAGGCCCAATTGGAATCAAAGTTCCAAATTCAGACAGATGCCTTAGAGAGGGAAAAACATGACAGGCAGGATGTATTTCCTCCAAAGTCTGAGATCCTGAAAAACAACAGGTGCCATCTGGTGTGGTATGCTGTGCTGCATGAGTTTTAGTTTAGAATCAGTTGAGGGCCAGCCTGGGTTTTGCAAAAAAAAAAAAAAAATGTTACCAAGTCCTCTTGTATATTAGGGCAAGACTTTCCAAGTTGAATAATTCTCAGATATTAATGGAAGAGCTCATTTTAAAAAGGCAAATGCCTGAATCACATTCCTGGAGATTTCTGATTCACTGAGGCTGAGCTAGGACGAGGAACCCGCTGCCCTCTTAACAAAGCCCTCCGTAAGTGAGGCACAGGCCAGTCTCGAGGCACTTGCATTTAAGCTTTGTGTCAGCCCTTCATTTACTCTGAATCACAGTGTTTGTGTTCTACATATTTTCTAGATTTCCCTTGGTTGTTTAAAAGAAGAATGGTAATAGAAATAAAGTTATTTGCTTTAGGCAAAAACAAAACAAAACAAAACAAAAAACCAATAGACAAAAAGCTGGAAGACTGAAAGAATGAAGACCATTGTGGTACTACTCATTCCTCTGGCTCTGATCTACTATTTTACTAGGGGTTTTAATCAAGCCTTGTTCCTGAGTAGGCCAGAAATCCCACCTAATATATACTACTCCCTGCTCCATGGGCCATATGAGAATTCCAAACCAGTATTGTCTCCTGGGACACTGACACAGCAGTCGTGTTTGTTGGTTTTGGGGCCATCATTGTCAGCTTGATCATTGGATATGCAGGAAACTGTCTCTCAAATAGTAGCTCTTCTTTGCCATTCTGGGCTTTGACCTGAGGCTCTTCTGTTTCATGGTTGCCTTTCTCATCCTTTTCGCCATGAGAGGCACCACGGCGTCACCTGCCCATTCCTGCTGCTCTGACTCCAAGCCATTCCACATGTGAAGTGTGCTAAGCTTTTTAACATTAAAAGCAACATTTCTCTCAACCTTTTTTTAAAAGGGGGGGGGCATTCTTTTATAAAAATGTATTAGAGAAACAATCTGCTGTGTTGGCCTAGATTTGAGTTTATACTGGACGTTATCCATTCTGATGAGTACTGGGAGAAAAAATTTTTAAAACGTGATGTGGTCCTTGTCCTCAAGATGATCACAGTCTAATGGGAAAAATGCTTGTAAATAGTACATTATAAAATGATTAAAAGTGCTATATTTTACAGTATGAAATGCTACAGCAGATCTGGAATGGGGTAATGAGGAAAGTCTTCATGGGAAATGAGTATTTAAGCTGGGCCAGTGTTAAAGAAAAACTAATCCTGCTGAGGTCAGAGGAAGGAGGAGAGTCATGAACAAAAGCCTATGGATTTAGAAAGTATGTGGCTTATTTAGGGAACATGTGAGGCTAGAATGCAATGTACATGTTTCACTGTGGCAAGAGACCAGACAAAAATGGTTGATACATTTTTAGTGATGGAAGAAAAATTAAGAATTTAATCTTCAGGCATAGAGAAGCAGGTATATAGCATGATAGATTTGATTGCTTAGTGTGCCAGGGAATATCCTACTTTTTATCCTACATCTCCATACAGATTGACCTAAATATAAGAAAAAAATAACTCATAATTTTCCCTGACAATCCTGCTCTTCTACCAGTCATTCTCATGTATACATTGCTGCTACTCTTCACCCACTTACTCAAGCCAAAATGCTGATATTTTGATGACTTCTTTTATCTTATGCCTCTGTTCCATCCTACAGCAAAATCTCTACCTGCAAAATAATCTACCCAAATTTTCGGATCTCCATCTCTAAGACCCTAGCCTTCAACATCTCTCACTTGGTTTAGTGTCACTTCACTGCCTCTCAACTTCTCTCTCAGCCTCCAAGCCAACATTCCTACATAGGACTGCCAGAGTTATCTCTTAACAACACAAATCAGATCATAACTATGGTAAAACTCTTCAAAATATTACCATCACGCACACCATAGAAATTCTGCATCAGGATGTACTATTTATCTACTGCTGTGTAACAAATTACCACAAAACAGTTTAAAATGAAACATTATCTCACAGTTTCTATAGGTAAGGAATTTGAGAAAAGCATAGATGGATAAGTCTGGCTCATAGTCTCTGAAGAGGTTGCAGTCACCTGAAGCCTTTATTGGGACAAGGATCTACTTCCAGGATGGCTCACTTTCATGGCTATTGGCAGAAGTCTCAGTTCTTTGCTGGTGTTGGCAGGAGACCCTCGTTCCTCACCATGTGGACATCTCAAGGGCTGGTTGAGTGTCCACAAGATATAGCAGCTGGCTTCCCCCAGGGAACGTGATCCAAGAGAGATAATATAGAGGAAACCACAATGCCATTTATGATCTAGCCTTGGAAGTCACATACCATCACTTCTGCCAGTAGTACTATTTATTCATTGGCAGTGAGTTACTAAGTCCAGCCACATTCAAAGGAAGGAAACTAAATGCTACCTCTTGAAGGAATGGAGTATCAAATAATTTGTTGATATATTTTAAAACATCCACATACTAACTACAAAGCCTTACATGATAGCACATCTCCTACCTCTCCCACCTCATCTACCACTTTCTCCCATGTTCATTCCACTCCTGTTCACTCCACTCCACTCTCACTGTCTTTCTAGAAGTTTCACAAGTATGCCAGATGTTTTTCAGCCTCAGATGCTTTGCACTTGCTGTATGTCCCTCTCACTGGAAAGCTTTTCCCCTAAATCTCCATGTGTTTCACTTCCTTAATTAATTCAGGTCTCTAATCAAGTATCATCTACTCAAAGAGGACCTTCTTTTTTTATAGATCACCCTTTGTTAATATATAGTGTCTTTCTTTGTCTCTTACAATAGTTTTCCATTTTAAAGTCTATTTTTCAGATATTAGTATGGCTACTCCTACCCTTTTTTGTTTATGTTTGCATGTAAAATCATTTTCCAACCATTCACTTGCAGCCTCCTTGCATCCCTAGGTTTAAGGTGACTTTCTTGTAGACAGCATAAAGATGGGTCATATTTCCTTATCCATTCTGTCATTCTGTATCTTTTGATTGGAGAGTTTACTCCATTAACATTCAATGTTATTACTGTCAAGGCAGTACCTACATTAGCCATTTTTTCTTTAGGTTTATATATGTCATATTTTGCTTTGTTTCTCTTTTTATCTTTTTAGTTACTTTTACTAATAATCTTCTTTTATACACTCTCCTCCAACTCTCTCTCTCTCTCTTTTTCTCTCTTTCCTGTTTATTTCCTTTCAACCTCAGAACTCCCTTTAGTATTTCTTGAATTGCAGGTTTCTTATTGACATGCTCTCTTAATTTCTGTTTATATGTGAATATTTTGAACTCTCCCTTGTTTTTGAATGCCAACTTTGCTGGATACAGCATTCTTGACTGGAATGTTTTTTCTTTCAGCACCCTAACTACGTCATACCCCTGCCTTCTTGCCTCCATGGGTTCAGATTAGAAATCAGCACTTAATCATATTGAGCCTCACTTATATGTGA
Source organism: Tolypeutes matacus (assembly GCA_026826555.1). Taxonomy (NCBI): domain Eukaryota; kingdom Metazoa; phylum Chordata; class Mammalia; order Cingulata; family Chlamyphoridae; genus Tolypeutes; species Tolypeutes matacus. The sequence goes on along the minus strand of JAKSZT010054474.1, from coordinate 4,585,461 downwards.
GGGATCTCTTTTCTCTTGCTGCTTTCAGTATTCTCTCTTTGTCTTTAATGTTTGGAAATTTGAAAAGTATATGTCTTGGGATAGGCCTGTTAGGATTTATACTATTTGAAGTGTACTGCACTTCCTGGACATGTAGAGCCATGTCCTTCAAAAAAGTTGGGAAATTTTGGGCCATTACTTCCTCCAACACTCTTTCTGCCCCCTTTCCCATCCCTTCTCTCTCTGGGATGCCCATAATGCATATGTTTATGTGTTTCATTTTGTGATTCATTTCCCTGAGTCCCTGCTGAATTTTTTCTTTTTATATGTTCTACTATCTTTGTGATTTCAGATGTACTGTCTTTGATGTCACTAATTCTTTCCTCTGTCTGTTCAAATCTGCTGTAAAGTGCTTCTAGTGTATTTTTATTTCTTTCATTGTGCCATTCATCACCATCATATCTGTTATCATTTTATGTATTTTTACAATTTCTTCTGTATGCTCCCCCAGTGTTTTCTTAAAATCCTTTATCTCTTCCTTTACTTCATTAAGTTGGTCCATTATGTTTGTTTGGACATCCTTGATCAGTTGTTCCACATTCTGCATTTCCTCCTGTTTTTTAGTTTGTTCATTAGACTAGTCCATGTCTTGCTTTTTCTTAGTATAGCTTGTAATTTTTTGCTGGTGTCTAGGCATCTATTTACCTTGATGGGTGTATTCAGATGGTTAGCTTCTCTTTATGCTGTAGGGTTTTATTTTGTTTTGTTTTGTGTTAAGGTTCCTCTTTGACACTTAGTTCCACTTATTCTATATCCTTGTAGTTGTCTGTGTTTTCCTGAAAAAAATATTAAGACCATAGAAACGGAAAGATAGAAGAAGAGAAAAAATAATAGTAATAAAAAAAGATAGAAAAGGAACCATAAAAGATGCAGGAAAAAATAAGTAATGAGTGAAAAATCATAAAAAATATGAAGGAATAAGAATTAAACAGGTGGAATGAAAACATGAAACAAGAAAAAGTAGACTAAAATAAAAGATCAGAAAGATGAGAAGAGAAGAAAAAAAAATAATAAAGAAGACCAAACAAAAAAAGGTGGAGTGAAAGAAAAGCAATGGCAGAGGAAAAAATGAAAGAAAGAAAAGAAACTAAAGAGAAAAAAGAAGGAAAAGGAAACAAAGAAAGAAAAAACAAAAAACAATCCAGAAAAAGAGGAGTTCCTTAGTCACCCCTATCTGAATATCACATCCTTATCACCATTACATCCCCTTACTCTGCTTTCTTTTTCTTTAAAACTATTATCCTCACATGTATTATATCATATTCTACTTATTTGTTTACTGTCTAGTTCACTAGGCCATAAGATCCAAGAGGACAAGGATTCTGTCTCCTCTATTTACCATGGTGTACTCAGCTCCTGGAATGTGCTGGCACATAGTAGGCTCTCAATAAATATTTATTGAATGATTCAGAGAGTGGGTAATAAAAGGAATGATTATGTCATTGGTAAGAACCTGAGCTTTGAAATTCAAATACCAGCTCAGTTAGTTTGCTAATTCTGCAATCTGGAAATTAATTTTAAATTCCCCCCTTTTGTATAATGAAGGTAATAACTGTGTGTATAAACTTGAGCTAAAGGAGGATTGAATGATACGGTCTATAAGTCACTTGGGCAATTTCTTGCACCAAATGTAAAGTTGTAGAAATTAAGGCTGAGTGGCATCGGAACAAGCTGCGCTTTTCTAGAATATCATGTTGTCTCTGTCAGAATTAAGCACTATGAAAATAAGACCTGCAAAGTAGTATATCAATGTATGATATCTCTACTTCTTTTCTTATGCATTGTGATTATAACTGTGCAGCAAACAGAAATGTGTGCCTTGCATTGTTTCTTTGTGTGTAACTTCATGTTTGTATAACGTAACAATAACTAAAATGAAACATTGAATGCTTTCAGAGAAGAGGGACCAAATGTAGATGCCTGCATTGAGTAAGAAGCAATAAAATATTCTAATCTTTTTAAAAGAATTAACTCTAAAACTTAAGACTTTGCATCTGGCACTTGACACAGTTGAAAAAAATTAATCTTAACTACCCCCTACTTTTTGTGAAAAACTTGTGCTTTGCATTAAATGACAGTGCTATGAAAAAGGTAGTAAATGATGGTTTCAACAACTATTCTTCACACTATTACCATCACTATGGCCTCATTTTCCTCATTCTTCCTTATTTTCACTGTTTCTTATTTAAATAAATATGTATGATATTATTATCATATGTAGAATTGTGTTAAGTCTGGTAGAGGAAACATTGAAATATGTTATGAGTGTACCCTCAATCATTAATGATCTACCTGAAGACAAAGCTTAAGCAAGTGGAATAAAATCATGATGAAATAGCATTGGCTTTCATGATCTTTGGTTCTAATAATGGAAGTCTCCTGCATAGCCTCAAGCCAGCCCCCCAAAGGAAGTAAATAACATGATAATAGCTAATATTTATCATGCTCTTATTACATGACAGGCACTGTTCAAAGTCCTTTGGATAACTGGACTCATTTAATCCTATCAACAGCTCTATATGGTTATTTTCATTTTACAACTGAGCATTATGACACAGAGACATTAAGTAAACTGATTAACTAGCACACGTACAGGAATTGGAACACTACCTAGCATGTAGGAAATGTTTTTTTTTTAAAGATTTTATTTATTTATTCATTTATCCCCACCCCTGCTGCCTGCGCTCGCCGGGCCAGCCAACCACGCCGTGCGGGTGGGCCCGCCCCCACCAGGAGGCCCCGGGAACCGAACCCGGGGCCTCCCATATGGCAAACGGGAGCCCCACTGATTGAGCCACAGCCGCTTCCCATGTAGGAAATGTTTTTAAAGCAATTGCTCTCATTCTTGTTGACAAGGGTCACAGGACTAATAAGTGTTAAAACCAGTACTATATTTGTACTTAGGAAGTCTGTGTTCTTAAGCCTAACACTAGGACGCCTTTAGTAAGATTAGATACCCATTTTAAGGTAAGCAGCTGAGTCCCAAAATGTTTAAGTGACTTGTCAAGACCACAAAGTTAAGGTATAGCGTTGTGTTATTGCTAATAAGTAGCATAGACTGAATATTTCATGTAGGAAATAAGTGATAGGAGTTCATAGAGAGTAAAAAAGCCTGTGAGTCATTCTGTAATCTAACCCTATACCTAACGTATGAGGGGAGAGGAAATATGATTTGAGCTTTGCAGTGGTTGGAATTTGGATAAGCAGCTAGGAAAGGGGGACTATCACTCAAATTCTTAATATTAATAAGTTCATTGTATTAAAATAAATTATTAGTAATTAAGAATAGGTAATTATCTTGTGGTTAATATTGTTAAAATCAATGCTTAGATTAAATTAAAGCATGTGTAGCAGTTACTATTTATATTTATATTTAAATCATAAAAAATTACATAAGTTGATCCTTAGTATTATTTACAAAGTATTTAGTATTGAATTGTCATCAATGGATCTGAAATAGTTACTTCAATAAAAGTTGCTGGAAAACAACTTTACATCTTTCCATTCTCTAATGCTTTTAAATTTTTAAAAATTTTTTATTTTTTAAACAAATCAATTTTATTAATACATATTAAAGCATACAATTCATCCAAAGTGTACAATCAATGTTATGTGCTGTAATTTTGGCATCATGAATAATGCTGCTATGAACATTGGTGTGAAGATCTCTAATCATGTCACTGCTCTCAGTTCTTCTGGGTATATACCTAGCAGTGGTATTGCCAGGTCCCATGGCAAGTCTATATTCAACTTCTTTAGGAAATGCCAAACAGTCCACCAGAGTGGCTGTGCCATTCTGCATTCCCACCAAGAGTCAATAAGCATTCCTATTTCTCCACATTCTCTCCAACTCTCTAATGCTTTTGAAAGCAAACATTGTACCCTAGAATATTTTTTTCCCTAGAATATTTTTACCTCTTGATCTTGCATCTGAGAGACACATCTATTTTGCTAACGTCATTGTTCTCATGTAATGTTACCATCTTATTATTTTGGCTTTGTTTTGTAGCATATAACCCACTTCATTTTTCTTTAGAGGAAAACACAGGTTTAGGGCATAGTGTCCCATTCTACCTTGCCAGGCACTGTGCAGCAACTGTGAAGATTAACGAAATGAGCTTCCCGCTCAGAGTTTATAATATAGAGGGAGACAGCTGTGAAAACATTGTGAAAACATTGTAATATCAAAACAATATGATAATTATTGCCAAAAAGCACAAAATACTACTTCTCATAATATAATCATTTGATAGATACTAGTTTCTTAGAGAATAATAAGGAAAATGAGGCTAACTTGCTTAAGATCATGTCGCTGCTTTTAGCATCCAGATCTGATCCAAAAGCCACAAAATAGAACTAAAAAAATTTTACATTGGATGGGATTCAGACTAATAATCTATAATTAATGCAAAATATTGAGTAATTTAAAAATAAGTGATATTTTTATCACTTATCTATATCTGAAATGGATTTGAGGCATCTTATAATAAAAACATGTGCAAAACTGATATAAATATTATCACAGGCAAAAAAGTTGTAAAGAGGTTGAAAAGGAAAGGAATTATACCAGAAATCCCTAACTGGGTTAATTTAGACCTATTTAATGCCAAATTTCACTCTGAGCTTCCTAGAAACAGTCAAGACAGAACAACAAACCTGAATCGCTCCCTCCCTGTAAAACATTTTATGTGGGGACCAATTTCTAAATGGCAATTTTAAGCAAAGGCAAGTTCGTTTCCTCATCTTGCTTACGTTATTCAATTGCAAGTTTACATTGAGGATTCCTCTTCTAATCTAAGGGCCTATATTTGTTAAATCCTTTTTAAAATTGTTTTCCTTCATGCATTTATAATATTTATTACTTTAACTCTGTATTCCTGTTTCTTCATTTGAAAAGTGGGATAATTGTACTGACCCCAAAGGGTTTTGATATTAAAATATATGTGTCAAAGTGCCATTGTCATAAAGATAGACACATCAATCAGTGGAATAGAATTGAGAACCCAGAAATAAACCCTCACTATACAGCCAACTGGTTTTGACAGACCTACCAAGTCCACGCTAATGGGAAAAAACAGCCTCTTCAACAAACGTTGTTGGGAGAACTGGATATCTATGACCAAAAGAATGAAAGAGGACCCCTATCTCACTCCCTATACAAGAATCAACTCAAAATGGATCAAAGATCTAAATATAAAAGCCAGGACTGTAAAACTACTAGAAGAAAATGTAGGGAAACATCTTCAAGACCTTATAGTAGGTGGTAGATTCTTAGACCTTATACCCAAAGCAAGTGCAACAAAAGAAAAAAATGGATAAATGGGATCTCCTCAAAATTAAACACTGTTGCACCTCACAGGACTTTGTTAAAAGGATGAAAAGGCAGCTAACTCAATGGGAAAAAATATTTGGAAATCCCATATCTGATAAGGGTTTAATATCCAAGATATATAAAGAGATGTTACAACTCAACAATAAAAAGACAAACGATCCAATTAAAAAATGGACAAAAGACTTGAATAGACATTTCTCCAAAGAAGAAATATAAATGGCAAAATAACACATGAAGAAATGTTCAACATCACTCATGATTAGGGAAATGCAAATCAAAACTACAATGAGATATCATTTCACACCTATAAGAATGTCCAGTATTAAAAAGACAGAGAACTACAAGTGTTGGAGAGGATGTGGAGGGATAGGAACACTTATTCACTGTTGTTGGGAATGCAGAATGGTACAACCACTGTGGAGGACTGTTTGGCTTTCCTAAAGAAGTTGAATATAGACTTGCCATGTGACCCGGCAATACCACTACTGGGTATATACCCAGAAGAAGTGAGAGCAGTGACACGAACAGACATCTGCACACCAATGTTCATAGCAACATTATTCACCATTGCCAAAAGTTGGAAACAACGCAGGTGTCCATCACCAGATGAATGGATAAACAAACTGTGGTCTATTCACACGATGTAATATTATGCAGGTGTAAGAAGAAATGAAGTCGTAAAGCATATGACAACATGGGTGAACCTGGAGGACATTATGGTGAGCGAAGCAAGCCAGACACAAAAGGACAAATACTTATGAATGTGTTACTATGAACAAATATATTATATAACATAGTTTGATCAAAAAAAATTTTATATGTATCCAGTACATTTGAGAAATGTATATATTTATTCCTCTGTGTTTACTTTTTAGTTTTAATTGTTTATATTTTCAATTATTAAGTATACAAAATAAAGTAAAAAAAAAGACAGAAAAAAGAGTGTCATTGATATTTCCTCACCCGGTTTTTCAGACTGAAATTTGAAGATATATTTTTCTCATCAATAGCAATAAAGTAAAATTTGTGCTAAATTACTTCCTCACATTTCTTTATTATTGTTAATTTTATATTTAATGACAAATACTTATTATTTATGATATATTTGTCCTTTTAGTCAGGGCTTAGATTTTGAAATGATAGAAAGCTGTTTTATAGTATTACTGAGCCCTAAAACTTTACATCAGAAAATTTAAAAGAAAGGTTAAAATTGTTCTCCTATGCTGTACACTTTCATTCTATTAACACTAATCATTAAAAGTTCCATTCTGTATTCAAACACAAAGAGTAAAAAAAAGCGTTTTTGTTTATGAAAAAAAGGTATAATTTGAGGGTGGAACAAGTAGGATAACTTTAGCTCTGCTATATTATGTAAATATATTTTTTTCATTTTCCATCTATAATAAGGAGTTCTAATCACCAGTTCAGCATCATTTGTAATGTAGCTAAAGTCTTAATGAAATTTTCAATAAATGAAAATTAAGATTTTTTTACAGCCTTTTTATTTTTAAAAATTTTATATGAGCATAAATTGCAAAAATCTGAATACTGGCATCATTCCCTGTTACTGTATTTAAAGATCATTTATATTTTATTGACAATAAGTCTTAAAATGAGGCTAATCCCATGTTCTTCCTTTTAATATTTTCTAAAATTTAGTTTGTATAAAATTTGTATAAAATTTTCATTTCTCTTAGATTGCATTTTTCAAAAATTATTTTCATAGTTAAATGTATGTTGACTCTTTACAATTTCTGTAGAAGTAGCGTTTATATTTGTGCATATTTTAAAAGTCTGTCCCTCCATATGTGAATTTTAGGATGAAGAAATTCAGACATAAATAATTCTATATAATCCCCCAAGGAACATATTTAATATGATTTAGTATATAGTTCTAAAAAGATTGGTTATATGATAAATCTTCATTAAACAATTTAGTGTACATGGAGGAAGTATAGGGCCACCAGGGTTAAATGCTAACTAAAAATGACTAAAACAAACAAAATAAAAAAGAAAGTTAATTACACAAAGAAAACCTGCAGTCAGATAAATACTCTGAATATTCTTATAAATACACACCACACACACACACACACACACACACGTACACATAGATACATTCACCTAGTTGCTAGGACTACTTACTCTGGAGCCATCTTCAATTCTTCTCTTCCTCTCCCTTCATTGCCTATCCATAGTTAGGGTGGAATGCCTTATCTTCAAAATGTATCACAAGTCTGATTACTGGTGATCATTCTAACTATTACCTAGACTAAACTTCCCTCATCTATTCTCTGGCTTCTACTCTTGGACTTCTATTATTTATCCTCCAGGCATGAGCTAGAGTGATCACTAGTCATATTTATTGAATTAATGAAAGAATAAAGTCATTATACATTGATAAGCATGATACAATATCTGACATACATTAGGATATCCCTGAATTGGAAATGACAGGGAAATATGTCATTTATTTTAGAAATATTTACTTAAAACATGTAAATGCCCAATTTTAAATGTGATTTTAAGTATAAAATATGCAATTTGTAAAATCCATTTATATTGAATCACTGATTTTCCAATAGGACTAGATAATTGAGTTTTGTGTGTGTATATGTGTAATTATGTCATGTATATTTTTAAATGTGAGGTTCTACAATGGGCCTAGTTACATAAATAAAACTACAACGAAATAAGCTGTGCAAAACCTCAAAATATAGGTGCAGCCCCAATATATCAATTATGTAGCTCATTAATACTTCTAAAAAACATGCAATCAACTGATTCAATGCAGCTCCTATCAAAATTTCAGCAGCTTTTTATACAGAAGAAAAACTGATCCTCAAATTCATATGAAACCACAAGAGGCCCCGAATAGCCAAATCAATTTTGTAAAAGAAGAACAAAGTTGGAGAACTCACATTTTCTGATTTGAAATTGTACTTTAAAGCTACAGTAATCCGAACAGTTGTGGTACTGGCATGAGACAGACAAATATACCAATAGAGCATAATTGAAAGTCTAGAAATAGACCTACTCTTCTATTACCAATTGATTTTTCTAAAATAAAAGTTTATTGAAGTATATATTTATACATGAACATACACAAACAATAAGTGTATAGTAAAAGTTGTAAACTTACAACATAAACATGCATATCATCATACAGGCTCCCATGCATTGCCCATCACCAACTCCTTGCATTGTTGTGAAACAATTGTTACAAACTATGAAAGAGCATTGTCAAAACATTACTACTAACTATAGCCAATATCTTACAATTGCTGTATGTTTTCCCCAACCCACCCAATTATTAACAACCTGTATTAGTATTAAAACATTTGTTATAATTCATGAGAGGACGTTCTCATATTTGTCCTATTAATCACAGTCCATCTTCCCTGTGTTATACAGCCCCATGTTTGTACAATCCATTCAATGTATATACTCAGTGGCTCTCATTTTCATCACAGAGTACTACTGTCATCACCTTGGTCAATTTTAAAACATTTTCATAACTGCAAAAGGAAAACTCCCATATCCCATTATGCCCCCTATAGATATCTATTAGAACTGATATAATATCTTCTTGAAATTGCTGCAAAAATATTACAATATTACCATTAACTTTTGTTCATAATTTACATTAGTTGTAATTTTTCCATGTATCACCATATTCTTAGCATTTTGTAAAGAACTTTTTTGCGTATATACTATTAACTCCAATCTTCATCCACCTCTGATATCACTATATTATACATTCCCTTGATTATTCTCTAGTTTCCTGTTAATTGACATTTACGTCCAAAAACTACCCTTTTCAAACACAATCTCATTTATAAATCAGCAGTGATAGTTATTCTCACTATAATGTGTTACCTTCAACTCTATTCATTTCCACACTTTTACAATAAACCTTATTAAAAATTCTACATACATTGAGCATCAGCTCCCATTCTCAACCAACATTCTATTTCCTAATAACCTACACTCTAGAATTTACCTCTGTGAATTTTCTCATCATATTTATTTCATATTAGTGAGACCATAAAATATATGTCCTTTTGTATCTGGCTTATTTCAATCAACATAATACTGGGTTCAAACATATTGTCATATGCATCTCAATTTAATTTTTTCTTACCAGGTGAGTAGTATACCATTGTATATATATATATACCACATTTATTTGGCCATTCATTGGTTGATGGACATTTGGGCTGGTTTCATATTTTAGCAATTGTGAATAATGCTTCTGTGAACACTGGTGCACAAATTTCAGTTCACATCCATACTTTCAGTTCTTCTTAATATATTAATAGTAATGAAGGTACTGGATCATATGGCATATTCAGCCTCTTGAGGTACTGCCAAACTGTCTTCCACAGGGGCTACACCATTCTATATTTCTACCAGCAGTGAAGGAGTGTTCCTGCTGCACCACATAATCTCCAGCACTTGTAGTTTCTGGGGTTTTTTTGATCATGGCCATTCTATAAGGTGTGAAATGGTATCTCATTGTAGTTTTGATCTGCATTTCTCTAATAGCTGGTGTTGTTGAACATTTTTTCATGTGCTTTTTGCACATTTGTATTTCTTCATTGGAGAAATGTCTGTTCAAATCTTTTGCCCATTTTTAATTGGGTTCCTTGTCTTTTTATCATTGAGTTGTATGATCTCTTTATTTAACATGGATATCAAACCCTTGTCAGATATGTGTTTTCCAAATATTTTCTCCCATTGAGTAGGCAGCCTTTTTACTTTCTTGACAAAGTTTTTGAGGAACAAAAGTGTTTAATTTTGAGGAGGTCTCATTTCTCTAATTTTTCTTTTATTGCCCATGTTTCGGGTGTAAGGTTTGAAAAAGTGCTGTTTTCAACAAAATCTCGTTTCCCTATATTTTCTAAAGAAGTTTTATGGTTATAGGTTTTATATTTAGATCTTTGATGTATTTTGAGTTCATTTTTGTTTAAGGTGTGAGATAGGAGTCTTCTTTCTTTCTTTTGGATATGAATATCCAATTCTCTCAACACTATTTGTTGAACAGACAATTATGGCCCAGCTGCATGGGCTCGGCAGCCATGTCAAAAATCACTTGACTGTAGATGTGAGGATCTGTTTCTAGCTCTTGATTTGGTTCCACTGGTCAATCTTTCTATCTTTATGCCAGTAATATACTGTTTTTTTTATCACTGTAGCTCTGTAATATGCTTTAAAGTCAGGAAGTAAGATTCCTCCAACTTTGTTCCTTTTTTATATATATAAGATATTTTAGCCTATTCAGGGCCCCTATCCTTCCAAATAAATTTGAAAATTGGCTTTTCCATTTCTGCAAAAAAAGCTGTTGGTATTTTTATTGGGATTGCTTTGAATCTGTAAATCAGTTTGGGTAAAATTGAGAACTTATCTATATTTAGTCTTCCATTCCATAAATGCAGAATGTTCCTGCATTTCTTTTGGTCTTCTTTGGTTTCTTTTATCAATATTTTGCAGTTTTCTGAATACAGGTTCTTTATATCCTTGGTTAAGTAAATCCTTAATATTTTATTCTTTTAGCCACTATTATAAATGAATTTTTTTCTGATTTCATCCCCAGATTGCTCATCACTAGTGTACAGAAATACCACTGATTTTTGCATATTAATCCCGTATCTTGCCAGTTTGCTGAATTTGTCTATTAATTCTAGTAGGTTTGTTGCGGATTTTTCAGGATTTTCTAGACATAGGACCATGTATCAGTGAATTGCCATATGTTCCTTCTTCCTTTCCTATTTGGGTGCCTTTCATTTCTTTATCTAGCCTAATTGCTCTAGCTAGAAGAATTCAGGAAATATGTTCAAACAAATGAAAATGAGAACACAATATATCAAAACTATACCACAAAGGCAGTGCTGAGAGGGAAATTTATAGCCCTCAATGCTTACATTAAAAAAGTAGAAAGAGCTCAAATCAAGATCTAACTGAATACCTGGAGGAACTAGAAAAAGAACAATGAACTAATCCCAAACCAAGCTGAAGGAAAGAAATAATAAAGATCAGAGCAGAAATACCTGAAATTGAGAACAACAACAAAGGAAAATAATAGAATCAACAAAACCAAGAGTTGGTTCTTTGAGAAGATGAGCAAAATCGACAAACCCTTCGGTAGACTGACAAAGAAAAAAAGAGAGAAGATGCAAATAAATAAAATCAGAAATGAGAAGGGAGACAATACCATTGACCCCACAGAAATAAGAGATCATAAGAGGATACTATGAACAACTCTACACCAATTACCTATACTGACCCCAGAAGAAACAGAAGACCTCAACAAACCAATCTCAAGTAAAGAGATAGAAACAATCATCAGAAATATCCCAAAGATAAAAAGACCAGGACCAGATGGCTTCACAGTGAATTCTACCAATCATTCAAAAATGATTAAGCAACCAATCTTGCTCAAGCTCTTCCAAAAAATTGAACAGGAAGGAATGCTACCAAACACATTCTATGAAACCAACATCACCTTAATACCAAAATCAGATAAAGATGCTATGAAGAAAGAAAATTACAGACCAATACCTCTAATGAATATCCTCAATAAAATACTTGCAAACCAAACCCAAAAGTACATTAAAAGAATTATACAACAGTTTTAACCCAGGTAAGCAAGGGGTTTTCAACACAAGACAATCAGTGTAATAATTGATAAATTGAAGAAGAAAAATCACATGACTCTCAATTGATGCAGAAAAGGCATTTGACAAAACACAGTATTCTTTCTTGGTAAAAAAACACTCCAAAAATTCGGAATAGAAGAAAGCGTTATCAACATATAAAGGGCATATATGGAAAAGCCACACCTAGCATTTACTTAACAGGGAAAGACTGAAACTTTCCTGCTGATATCAGGAACAATACAAGAATGCCCACTGTCACCACTGTTGTTCAATATTGTGCTAGAAGTTCTAGTTAGCACAATTAGGTTAGATACAGACATAAATGGCACCCAAGTAGGAAAGGAAAAATGAAAACTTTCACTATTCACTGATAAGTTCCTATACCTAGAAAATTCTGAAAAATCCACAGCAAAGCTGGAATTAATAGACGAGTTCAGCAAAGTTGTAGGATATACATTTTGTTTTGTTTTTGTTTCTTTTTTTTTTTTTTTTTTTTTTTTTAGCAGATACCAGGGATTGAACCTGGGACTTTGTATATGGGAAGCAGGCATCCAACCACTGAATTGCTCCTGCCCTATGATACAAGTTTAATATGTGTGAAAATCAGTAGTGTTTCTGTACACTGCTGATGAGCAATCTGAGGAGGAAATCAGAAAAAAAATCCATTCATAATAGCGAGTAATAGAATCAAATATTTAGGAATAAACTTAACCAAGGACATAGAAGACCTGCATTCAGAAAACTACAAAAGCATTGCTAAAATAAACCAAAGAATACCTAAATAAGTGGATGGGCATTCCATGTTCATGGACTGGAAGACAAGCTATCATTATGATGAGAATTCTACCAACACCTATTTACAGATTCAGTGCAATCCCAATACGAACAGCCTTTTTTACAGAAATGGAAAAGCCAATTATCAAATTTCTTTGGAAGCATAAGGGGTCCAAAATATCCAACAATGTTTTAAAGAAGAAGAACGAAGTTGGAGGACTTTCAGTTCCTGACTTTAAAGCATATAATTTAGCTAACACCATGGTACTGGAATAAAGATAGACATATTGACCAATACAACTGAACTGATAATTCAGATCCTTATATCTACAGTCAAGTGATCTTTGACAAGGCTGTCAATCCCACCCAGCTGGGCCAGTACTGTCTATTCAACAAATGGTGCTGTGAGACCTGGATATTCATATCCAAAGGAAAGAGAGGACTCCTATCTCATAACTTACATAAATTTTCAGTTAAAATGGATCAGGGATCTAAATATAAAACTAAAACCATAACACTTATAGAAGAAAATGTAGGGAAATATCTTCAAGATCTTGTGATAGGTGGTCATTTTTTAAATCTTACACCCAAAGCAAGCAACAAAAGAAACATAGATAAATGGGGTCTCCTCAAAATTAAACACCTTTGCTCTTCAGAAGACTTTTGCAACAAAGTGAAAAGGCAGCCTACTCAATGGGAGAAAATGTTTGGAAACTACATATCTGACAAGGGATTGATATCCATGTTATATAAAGAGATCATACAGCTCAATAATAAAAAGACAAGCAACCTAATTAAAAACGGGCAAAAGACTTAAATAGACATTTCTCCAAAGAGGAGTTACAAATGCCCGAAAGCACATTAGCTTTAGGGAAATACTATTAGGGAAATGCAGATCAAAACTACAATGAGATACCATTTCACACCTTATCGTCAAAAAAAAACAGAAAACTACAAGTGCTAGAGATTATGTGGTGCAATAAGAACACTCCTTCACTGTTGGTGGGAATGTAGAATGGTGCAGGCCCTGTGGAAGACAGTTTGGCATTACCTCAAGAAGCTGAATACAGAACTGCCATATGATCCAGAAATCCTGTTTCTAGGGATATTTTCAGAAGAACTGAAAGCATGGATGCAAAGTGACATTTGCACACTGATGTTAACAGTAGCAAATGTCCGTCAATCATTGAACGGCTAAACAAAATGTGCTATATACATACAATGGAATGCTATTCAGCTATCAGAAGAAATGAAATCGGGATGCATGAAAACATGAATGAACCTTGAGCATATTATGTTGAGTAAAATAAGCCAGACACAAAAGGAATATTGTAAGGTCTCACTAATATTAACTAAATATGATGAGTAAACACACAGAGATAAACTCGACAGTGCAGGTTACTAGGAAATAGAATGTGGGTTGAGAATGGGAGCTGATGTTTAATGTATGTACAATTTTTAATAAGGTTTATTGTAAAAGTGTAAAAATGAATAGAGTTGAAGGTAACACATTATAGTGAGTGAAACTATCACTGTTGATTTATAAATGAGATTGTGTTTGAAAGGGGTAGGGTAGTCTGTGGACGTAAATGTCAATGGACAGGAAACTAGAGAATAATCTAGGGATTGTTTGACACAGTAATTTCAGTGTGGATGAAGATTGCATCTAGTAGTATAAATATAAGAATGCTTTTCTTTTGCAAAGTGCTAAGAATATGGTATACATGGGAAAATTACAATTAATGTAACTTATGGATGTAGTTAACAGTAATATTGTAATATTTTGCATCGGTGGCAAGAATATATTATTTCAATTCTAAGGGAGAACAATATGGGGTAAGAGGTGTTATGGAATATTTCCACTTGAAGTAATGAAAACGTTCTAAAATTGACTGAGGTAATGACAGCACAACTCTGATGAAAACAAGAGTCACTGAGTGTGCTTGTTGAATGGATTGTACTATGCATGGCACTGTATAACACAGGGAATTCAGTGGTAAAAGGTGGAATGTGGGTAACAGGACAAAATTGAACGTTTTCTCATGAACAATAACAAATATATAATACTAATATAGGGCATTAATAATCGAGTGTGTTGAAGGAAAATACCCCAAATGTAAGATATATATCTGGCTGTAGTTAATAGTAATACTTTGATGATGCTCTTTCATAGTTTGTAACAGCTATTTATTTCACAAGAATGTATGGTGTTGGTGGTGGGGAGATATATGGCAGTCTTGTATAATGATGTTTGTTTTCTAAATTCACAACTTTTTCTATATGCTTATTGTTTATGTATGTTCATGTATGATGATATACTTCAATAAAATTTCATTTAAAATTACAAAAAAAAAAGATAATGGAAGGAGATACACTGGGGACAGCAAATATAGTTAATTATTTCAAAGAGTTTACTGAAAAATGCACTGGTAGAATATCATTCTTTCTGTCTGCCACCTATCTAGGCAATATTTTTTTTCAAAGTTAAATATAAGTCTTACTTTTTCCTTTAAGGCTTCCTAGACTACTCCAACCTACTTCAAATTTCTGCCGTAGTTACACATTATCATTCAATTGAGCACTGTATGTGTCAAAACTATGTAGTTTTCTAAGGGTTCTATATAAATGTTGTTTACCCTGCTAAGTTTTAAAATTATTGATAGTCAGCACCACAGTTCCCAAAGTGTGCACCAAGTAACCCTGGGGTTCCACAGTGTACTTTGTGAAACACTGTGTGATATTTTTAATTTTGAGGGAAACACAGTGATACTTAATAACTCTTGGACACCATGAAAATTGCTAGCTTAAGGTAGTTTAAAGTTTCAAGAATAGATTATGCTATGTTTCTTCAATAATATATCTCTGCATAGCTGAATTTTCTGCAGTTACTGTGATTAAAAAAATAAGTACCAAGTGAACATCAGTGTGGAACAGGAAATGAGGATGGCAATATCCTAAATGATTCTAAGGCTTGAGAGATTTGTAGTGCCCAAAAGGTGTACACATCTCATTGATATGTAACTGTGGTTTTTTTCAGAATAAAATAAAAATATTATCTTTCTTTCAAAAAATAAGTTCATTGTCAGGATCAGAGAATTCAAGGAATATTCTTCCTTCTTATTGTCAGAGTTCTGTATATAATGATTATATATGAAATTGGTGGGCCTGAATAGAGAGTGCCTTTTGGCTTAAAAATGAGTAAGTTAAAATGAATTGTTCATTCTTTGTAGAAGGAAAGTAGGAATTTGATGCCATCATTTTAAAAATAGAAATTATAAATTAATTACATATGCCACATTTTCAGACTGTTCAAATTATTTTAAGATATTGTGTTTAAGGAAATTTTAGCATATAATTGAAAAAATGGTTATAAGTGGCTTAGTTCAATTTATACTGCTTAGCTTTCATTCAGGCATAAACTGGGTAAGTGATATACTACTACTTCTAAAAGATTATTTTAAACTTCACATAGACCAAATAGATAATATGCTCAAAGATAACCACCTGGAATACTATAGAGATTTTTCTATAAGCTTTGTGAAATCATTATAAAAATAAAACAAGAAAGAAAAAAGCTATTATCTTAAACATTATTCTTCTTAGCTTTGGAAGTAATCAGACTTTTAAAAAATAATTGCTTTGGTGTGCAATTTCAATTAATATCAATTAAGAACTTTCATACTTAATAACTATCATTATTACCTTCCTTTTACTCCAAAATAACAGAAACCAAAATCTTTATATTCCATCATAACAACATTAAAAATCATTCACATTCATTTCTTCATTAGGTAGTGTTTTAATCAGTCCAATTGGCTAAGGGCAAGGAGAGAAGAGATATTTGCAAATGACTTTGTAGTAAAACCAACTTCCCAGTATACATGAAGGAAATTAGTAAAATGAATTTTTCAAGAATTCTTACAAATCCTGGCTGTAGCAGTTTGGCAATTTGATGTAATTATGAATTCCAAAAATAGATATTGGATTATGCTTGTAAACTGGTCTGTTAATCTGGGCATGATTATGTTATGATTAGAGCGTTGACTGGGCCACGTCAGTAGAGCATTGAGCCCCACCCCTTGGTGCATTGGGGGAATCAAATATGAAAGGCATGGCAAAGGACAGTGTTGGAGCAGTTTTGAGTTGGAGTTGTGATGTGGAGTCTTGAGCTGGAACTCCGGGAAGTAGCGAACAGAGGAGCTTAGTCGTGAGGAAAGAGAGAAGGCCCTGGGAAAAGAAGCAAGCCATTTGCCTGATAGTCTACAGCTGGCCTTGTGACACAAAGCAAGCCTGAGCCCAGAGAGAGGCAAGCCCTGGGAAGAGAGGAACCCAAGAAGCCTGAACCCTGGCAAATGTCGGCAGCTGTCATGCTCTAACACGTGGCAATGGACTTTGGTGAGGGAAGAAACTTAAGTGTTATGGCCTGGCAACTGTAAGCTTCTACTCCAAATAAATACCCTTTATAAAGACCAACCAATTTCTGGTATTTTGCATCAGCACCCCTTTGGCTGACTAATACACTGACCTTACATTCCATGAAATGATTATAGTTGCATACATTCTTCTCACCATCTCCATTCCTGTACCTTAGTCCAAATCAGCATCATTTCTTGACTAGACAAATATAAGCTGATTTACTTGTTTGCTTGCCCTCAGCTATGATCAATTTACCCTATTACAGCTGGTGTCTTTCCAAATAAAAATTAGATATCACTATCCCTTTTCCTCACTCAGTACTGTCCAGTGACTTCTCTTTACAATCACAATATATACCAGAAAATGCCCCTTGACATACAGGATTTTACATTATCTGTTCTATAACCACTTACCCAACCTCTTTTCTGTAGTAACCATTCTTTGGTCACACAGGCTTTTTTGCTTCTTGCTATCCCAAGAACAGGTCAAGCTTATTACTCCATCAGGTTGTAAAATTCTATTTCTAGATCTTCTCAGGTCCCTGTTCAAATATCACTCTATAAATCTAAATTAATAGCCCCTCTCCTTGCCCGATTCTACTTTATATTTTAATAGCTTAATTATATTGCTCTTCATCCCCATATGTAATTATGAATGTATATATATTCATTTTCTGGTTTTTCATTTCCTACACCAGATTTTAGATACCATGAAAGCAGAGATGTTTTCTTGTTTTCTGTTATATCTGTGATGCCTTACAAAGTAGGTTGCACCTAGTAGAAGTTAAAAAAAAAAAACTTTGTTGAATAAATTAATTTAAAAATGACAGAATGGAAAAATAGTATACATTTTCAAAAAATATCCAATTTAGGCAACATTTTCATGGGTCAAAATTAATAGTTCCTCCCAAATATCTAAACAGATAATTTTGTGTTGATGAATGTGAATGATTATATTTACAGGTTTAATCCTTGATATGACTTTTCTATGACTCCTTTCTAATTGCTTTTAAATTTGGTTTAAAAAGAATCATGCTATATTTTTAATTAATTTCTTTTTATTTTTAAAGATGCTTTAGATTACATAAATGTTACATAAAAAATATAAGCGATTCCCATATGCCCCACTCCCACCCCTTCCCACACTTTCTCACATCAACAACATCTTTCATTAGTGTGGTACATTTATTACAATTGAACACATATTGAAGCAATGCAACTAACCATTGATTACAGTTTACATTATAGTTTACACTCTGTCCCACACAATTTTTTAGGTTATGACAAAATGGCCTGTGTCTGTCACTGCAGTCACGCAGGATAACTCCAGTATATCAAAAGTGCCCCCATATTACACCTATTCTTTCTCCCATCCCTCAAAACCTCTGGTGGCCACTGCCTTTATATCAATGATGAGAATTCTTCCTTGCTAGAAGAATAATAATTCTATAATAGAATAATAATAAGCCTACTTTTGTCCATTGTTCTTTCCCCAATCTTGAGGATTTGGAGATGGTGATGCCCACTCTGCTTCTAATCGAGAGGGAGCTTAGATCCCATGGGGCAGATGGATGGAAATATCTTGCTTGCAGTTGCAGACTGTGTTCCTTGGGATGGACATTGTCCATCATCATCTCCTTGTTAGTTGCCCTTGGCGAGTCCAATGAACTGGAGAATAGGTGTTGCAACTCTGCTGAAATTCAGGGCTCAACTGGCACATGGACAGACCAGATTTAAATCTTTGGAACATATATTTATCAAGTATAGTGGTAATTATAGGTTCAAATAAAAGGGGCAGAAGAACCATGTGTAGAGAACCTATAAATGAGTTTAACTCTGTTACACTGGGAAGCGTAAATTCCAAAATAAAGCCCACTGACAGGGTGTAAAATTCCTGAGCCGTCTGTCTTACTTAGAGTTTCTGGATGTCTCTAGACCCCTCAGGAGCCCTGCTAATTAAGGCACTGTTTACTGTGGCATTCAGTGAGATCCTCCTGAGACATGAATAAGTGTAACCTCTGGAATGACCTCCCAACTCACTTTGAAATCTCTTAGCCATTAAAACTCAATTGTATTTACCATTTACCCCTTTTGATCAAGGTCTTTTTCCAGATGCATTGCTAGTTGACTCTTGGTAATAAACTCTTGGCACCAGCAAGGCTCATCCCCGGGAGTCATGCCCCACACTGGGGGAGGATAGTGTGTTTATATTCTGAGTTTGGCTTAGAGAGAGACTGTTTTTGAGCAACAAGGAGGCTTTCAGGAGGTAACTCTTAGGCACTATAAAATACTAGGCTAAGTTTCAATTTCATGAGAACAGGTTCATAAGTTCAGTCATCAATATCAAGGGCCTGGCATAATGGTCTGTCTTCCTTCACTAGGCACTGCTCTTGTAATTGGGGGATTCTTGCTGTCCTTTTAGAAAATGTAGCAGAACTCCCCCGGATCAGAATTCAATATTCTTTCAGTTATTGTGTGGATCTCCACTCACTGAGATGATACCTCATGAACACATGATATATTCATATGTCGTAGAAGCATGCCCCAGGTGAACCCTTCCCATGCATCCCACCCATCACTGACACCCTGTAGTAGTGATCCTCCCCTGTGATCCAAAACCTCTCCAAAAATGAAGTCAACAGAATAACCAAATAAAATTAATAAGAAAATGAAATAATAATTTTAAATATAACCAATAAAATTCAAAAAAAATTAAAAATTTTGAAATAAATTTTTTTAAAAAAATTTTTGTACATTTTGTCTTTCGTCACTCTAAGAGCTGTTGTCTTGAATGTACAGTGACATTTTCTTCTATATATTACCCCAGTGTCTTATTTTTTTTTCATTTTATCTTCAAAGAAGCTTTAGGATACAGAAAAGTCACATAGAGAATATAGGGGATTTGCATCTACCCAATGCCCTCCCCCTTTTCCCCTCTCCCCTATTAATAACATTTTACATGCATATGGCACATTTGTTACAATTAATGTGCAAATATTGACTCACTGCTACTAACCCTGGTCAATGGTATATATTATGGATTACATTTTGGATCTCATGCTTTTATAGGTTTTGAAGAAATTTGAAGTGGCCTGTATCCATTATTGCAAGATCATGTCAAACAATTCTAATGGCCTAAATATGGCCCACATTCCATCTATTCTATTCTTCCCTCTCTCTCCCCTCAGAACCTATAGTAACCACTAAGTTTCAATTTTTGAAGAATAAGATTCATAGTTACTTGGAGTAATATTTAGGACTTGACCTATTGGTATGTTTTCTTTTACCGGGTACTGCCTATGTTCTTGAGGAATTCTTGTCCCTCTAATTGGGAACATAGCAGCATTCCCCAGGATGGGAGTTTGATATTTTCTTTATTCTGTGAGTCTCCACCCACTGATATAAAACAGTGTGACAAAATATGACAAGATGAACACTAAAATAATCCATAGAATCCTGCTCCAGGTCCACCCTGTCCCACATGCCCCCCCACCCCCCATCTAACACCCTACACCAGTAATTCTCCCCTGCCATATTTGCCAAAAGAACATTCCCAACATTGTAGTTATAACGATAGACCTCCAAATCCCCAGAATTCACCTTTCCTTACCCCGACCCTCCCCCCAGTTCCATGGTTACCCCCCCTCATAGACCAGCACCACCAAACCCAGTCATATCACTGCACCACTGTCATGCTCATCCACTATACAACTACGTTGCTTTTAAGAATTGGATGGTTACTATTTTCAATTACTTTTATTTTCTTAAAAATATTTCTTTGTAAAGATAAAAACTATAACCTTAAAATATATTTTGTTCTGGTCATTGCTCCTAGGAAACTTAGGTTTGCTTAGATATTTTAAATAGTCAAAGGACATATTCCCTCTTGTATTTTGTTTGAAGATGCTAAAAATTAATTAAATGCATCATTTGCTTCACAAATGACACAGTCAAATATTCAATTATCACATTTTAGTTTTAGTTGACAAAGGTCATCTTACATACAGTAGCAGCATTCACATAGCTGTTGAAAAGATGCAATTTCAGTCCTTTTAAGAAGATTTTTCAAAATCTCATTTAAGAAGGGGAATTATTAGTAAGAACAGTCAGCATAATTATGGTCATTTCTTTTCTCATTTTACTTAGTTTTTTTTGTGTGTGTGTGATTTTTTCCAGAAATTGAAAAATTTCAAGGTTCTGATGGAAAAAAGGAAGATGAAGAAAAGAAATATCTTGATGTCATCAGCAACAAAAACATAAAGCTCTCAGAAAGGGTATTGATTCCTGTCAAACAATATCCAAAGGTATTACAGTATATGCTTTATTCTCATATAATCAAGAACAAAATGATACAAATGAGACCTGTTATTTTATACATTGCCTTTTATAAAATAAATATTTGAAGCTTCATTATGTAAGTATACACAAACACTCATTCATACTGACATGGGGGAAAGAAAACTCTTTGGAAGTATGAAGGGAATTTTTAACTGAAGACTATAATATTCTGGTTATGTGAATGTGAGAAGCATTAGATATTTTAAGCACAAATTATTTAACATATAAATGATTCACCTATTTGTCCAATATGCACACAAACTTGATTATGTTTTGGTTCTCATAAAATGTATATACTAATTACAAAAGGGAGTAGAATGAAGGATACTAAATATATAGTCTTAGCCATTCAGCAGAGAATTATTATATCCAGGAAAGCAACATAGTCTTCATTAGACTCTTAGATTACAACCTCTAGTCTTCTGTATCCAGACTTTTATTTATAAAAATAATTGTGATAGTTTTCTTAGTGTAATGGAATCTCTCTTGAAACTCCTTTTTGCTAGACATTCTGCTTTGATACAAGATTTTTATCACTAGGAGCATTGATTATATAATACAGCATTCAATGGCTTTTATCCATTCAGTAAAATTCATAAATTCTAATGAGTAAAATTAGTTTTCTTTCTCAAACAATTGAAAGAAGTTGCAAATGGAGACAAAATATTCAAGCTGATAATTTACTTTCAGAAGATGGACTATGAAGCACTGTGAACCAAAGAATATGTAATTATCCTAATAATAAAGATTAAAGAAATAAATGCTGTCATTTGCCAATTGTCTTATAACATGATACATTTTAGTAAATATAATTAAGTAGAGTATTGTGTTGATAATTATTTTAAATAGGATAAAATGGTTGTGGCCCACCAAACCATAAAATTTAACTTTCATATGAGCTGTTTTGGGCATGCAAGGTTTGTTTTTGTTTGTTTTTGAGGTAGAGTTACTCTATTGCAAGAAATATGCCTTTAATAGGTGTATATTTTTGAAAAAAGTTTTATTTGATTAATTTCATAATCATGTTTTATTAATATTAAATTGCAAAATCATATAAATGTACATGAAATTTTTTGCATAGTGATGAAGTGTAGCAGAAATTTGATGGAAGAGTAACAAAAGTATGTCTTTTTACAAAAAACTCGATTAATTAACCAATTATAGTCTAGGGTAGAATATTCTTTCTTTAATTCATATAGATATTTAAATATGATATAACTTGACATTATTTCTTGGAATAACACTTGTCTCTTCACTGGATACAGGAAATCCAATGACAGGCTTGATGTCTGCTTCTAAAATAAAATGTAGCTCTGTGGTCTCTGACAAAATTAAATTGGCAAGGTATAGGAGACATCTAAAGTCTTGATGGCTCTTCAGTATTAGTGGTTTTATGCCGAACATTACCAAAGCCTCTATTTGATTTATGATGCTGAAAATTGAAACAATAATGGATAATATTCTATGTGAAATATTTTGTGTGAGGTTTAATTTCATAATTTATAGTAGATGATCAAATGATATAACTGTCATTTCTTATTGCAATTAACCATGTATCACATGAATCATAAGCAAATTGATTCAGAATTTTTAGAATCATAGAATGCTAAAGCTGGGACTAATATTGGAAATCATCTTATTTTACAGATAAGCTAACTGGGAAATTATGAATTGTTCAAGTCATATTTTTGTTATGTGGTTTCTCCACCTTTAGTGAGGTTGCTATTTTATATTCTTCATTTTATGTGAACAATTACCTTTATAAGTTGGCTGATCTTTTTGTGTAAAATTTGAAGAATGTGAAAAGTTATATCTTAATGATTAGTAAATTGTTTTATGGAATATTGCCAAATAACCATTCATAGTTGAGAAACTTACCATTTCTTTAATTGTTGAATGGGATGCCAGTCCCTTTTATTTTATATTTTAAAGGGATGTCCATTTCATACATCTAATTATCACACATAAGAGAAATCTACAGCCCTTTTACAGAAAAAGGGGGGATACTGAGAAACAGACTAGAATCATCTATCAAGTTGACATACTTTAGTTTTTGTCTGCTTTTATTATGCAACCATAAAACTATAATCAACCTTTTGAGATACAACTATGTTTTATTACAAAAGCATTGATTCTAGACTACTGAATGATTATTGCTCACTTGTCAGAAAAAATATCAGTGAGGTTGAGTTAAAGTTAAAATCACTAAACTTGGACCATATTCCATATATATTTATGAACAGTAATATGTGGTATGGTGTGACACTGTGACCTATTGAGCATACCGTAACAGTGTTTTTGGATATCAAATTTGATCTTTTTTATAATAAAACAGTGATTTATGCTTCAGAGGGGTGTCCTGGAGAAGGACCTGTTTTTTTTTCATTTTTATTTATTTATTTATTTTTTATTTTGTTAGGATCTGGTTTTTACAAGTTTTTCTCAGAGCCACTCTATTCCTTGATGCCTGTCTGTTTGAACCTGTAATTAACATCTTGATGAAACAGTACTCTCATTTAATGGGCAATAAATGACTATGGGAATTCTTGAAGAATGACCTTATCACAACTTTACTACATAACCTTTTTTGGATTGATTTTGTTTCAATTAGTCTCCAATTTCAAGTTAATCTGTAGACTTATTTGAGTATTACAAGCAATTGAAAGAACTTTAAGATTTTAAAGTATGAAAACTATGAGCACATTAAAAATGATTTATCTAGCTCTAGTGCTAGATAATTAATTCTGAGAAAGTTTTCAAAATTATTAAATTATTTTAGTGTACAGTTTTTCTTGTTTGTGTTATATCTTTGTGGACAAGATTAGTAAAGAAATGTTATTGTTTGCATCTGTGGACAAGATTAGTAAAGTATGTTATTGTTTGCATCTGTAAATGCTTCAGAATCAGTAGAAGAATTCTTGGCAGTAAACGTTCTATATTGCTAACAGTTACATGCTGAAGTCCCTGGAGAACCATGCACCATAACTATCAGTAGGTCTTTCTCTCTAAATCCAAGGCACAATTTTTTTCCCCCACATTTTACCATTTCCAGGTGGTATGCATATTTTTTGTCAGAAGCATCTTAGAGTCTCTTTTCAGGCAAGCAGTTGTCATAACTCTGTTGTTATTGCCTGTGCATGTGAAAACTTGGTCATGGCTTCTTGTCTTGATTTTGTATATATTGTTGGAATTCTGCATTGAATTTAGCTACTGTTAAAAATGTCTTCAGAAAGACTGCACCCTGCCTTGATGTTGACGTGAAAGGCTGGTATATGCACAAAAAAGGAATAGAAACGTAACTGGGGGTATAAATTTGAAATTATTGAAACCTGTATTCATCCTTGGAGAAATGAGAACAATTCCATACTTTTCTTGCCCAGCAACAAACCAGTGCCTGCCAGGACCTAAGAAACAAAGACATCCATAAGCAGCTAAAGCTGTGTTATGTATTGGTAATGCTAGACATGCCAAAGGATTGCCTATCATAAGCCTGGGTAAATGTAGAGAGCATTAGAGGATCAGAAAAGTGCTGCCTACATTTGCATCAGGGTATCCATTTGCTGTTTCTTACTGTATCTGTTTGTCTACCCAGGCAATTCACTTCTTTCAACGCCTTTTAAAATATATTTTTAATGTTGCCTTCAGAATCCTCTGAAATGTGTCAGACCTTTTTTTCAATTAAATTTGCCCCAAGGCCCAGTTTTTATTTCTTGACTGAGTTATGGCCAACTTTTCAAGTAATGTATTGCCAGGAGTGTAAATCTGCCCCAAATTTGGCTCTTTTTAAGATCAAACACAACCTTGGTCCGCTGTGCTGCTGTTCAAATCAATTCCTTATGTAGATTAATGCAGAACATTGAAGTTCAAATATATGTCCCAAAGCATCTCACTTGCTCTATGTTTCTTCTTACTCTGCTTATCCCAAAGAGAGGGTCCCTCAGTGTTAGGTTGGAAGGGTCTCCATCCTCAGTTGCAACCTGGGCCGTCCTCCCACAGAGCATTTGTTTCTTTTTTTTTTTTTTTTAAGAAGCGTTTGTGCCTTCTAAAGATGAAATGCTCAAATCCAAAACTTTGATGAATGCTGTTTTCTAACTTTCTAAGTAATTTTCAGATAATTTAAGAATATTTAATAGAGACCCATAATTAGAAAATGTGAAAACGCGACCTCATTTCAAAGCCAAACATAACTATAAACTGTCTTGGACTCAACCCTCTCTTTCTTCTAAGCAGATATGGTTTGCCAGAAGCTACCCAGCAGCTTACAACTTAAACCTGTTTTATTGTGATTAGACCGAGATCACAGCATAGTTTTTTTATTTTTTTTCTAGAAGGAATGGAAAAGAGAATTTGGTGGGCTTTATGGTTTCAGTTTCATCCATATCAGTTTCCTAGTTTCTCACTGGTGATTTTAAATCTCATTTGGGAAAATAATATATTAGATTCACTTTTCCTAAGTGAAAAAAAGAAAAACATTTTAAAGTGCTTATAGACCTCATTTTCCCAAGAAAAGTGATACCTAAAGTAGGCCTATTTCTATAAAACTTTAGAAATTTGCAATGGTACTATCTTCAATACTTGAGTTTCCTGATGATCCTTCTTTAATTAATTCACATTCATGCATTTTAAATATTATTCTTTCATTTTGTGTTTTTTTATTTTTTTGTCTTGATCTCACTTTGAACCATGTGTTCCTAATTCTGAATTATGTGTGGTGCTCTAAGTATTCTCTTCTTTTAAATAGCCTTGGTACACCCTCACAGTATGTCTATGTTTTTCCTGAAATACCAATTTATCCTTCTTTCACTATGTCTAGACCTCTTAAAGGACTATTAAGTATTTTTTAACCGTTTGTTGCCATTCTGCCACCATGAGTACTTGGCTAATTTTCTCTCTCTCTCACTCACTCACTTCTGTCAGGCTGATAATTTCCACCTCATATGGGGGGATTGCATCTTATTTTCACATTATTCCTGTGACAGTGTGAAGTTATTACAGAATAACCAAAAGAAAAAGATTATGTTCTTAAACAAATCTATTCCTGTGGGTTTGGTACCCCTTGATTGTATTAGTTGCACTTCAGATTGCCTTTGATTGGATTACGTCAGTGAGGCATGCCTCAGGTTGAGTCCCTGCTCATTTGCTGGATCTTATATAAATGGAGACACAGAGAGAGACACACAGGAAAATAATATCTGCCATTTTTGATCCTGCCATATGAGAGAGGACTCAAAAATTGCTAGCAGCCAGAACTTAAGCATAAAGCCCTCAAGGGTCTGGGCCCTTGGAGCAGCTCAAGGCTGAAGAGACAAGCCATATGCCTGACATCCCACAGCTGAACTCGGAAAGAAAGCAGAGCAGCCGAGACTAAGAGAGGAAGCCCAGAAAAAGACAAGCCCTATGCCTGGTTGCCCACAGCTGAGCTCCAGGTGACAGTAGATTCTGGAGGGAAAGGCAGGGACCTTGGCAGAGATGGGCAGCCATCTTGCTTCACCATGTGGCTCGACTCC
The DNA here is from genome assembly GCA_026826555.1 of Tolypeutes matacus. Taxonomy (NCBI): domain Eukaryota; kingdom Metazoa; phylum Chordata; class Mammalia; order Cingulata; family Chlamyphoridae; genus Tolypeutes; species Tolypeutes matacus. The sequence continues at coordinate 4,558,397 of JAKSZT010054474.1, read as the reverse complement.
AGGGTCATCACTAACTGAATTTGGTGAGAAGACATCTCTGCTGATGCCTTGATCTGGACATTTCACGGCCTCAGAACTATAAGATTTGACCCTAAATAAAATTCCTATTATAAAAGCCAACTCATTTCTGCTACTTTATATTGGTAGCCCTGTGGCAAACTAAGACAACCCCCAATTGGAAAATTGCTTCAAAAAGATGGTTAAAATGCAAGTGCCTTTTGAAATGTGTCCAAATCTGTATCTTCTCAAGGGTCCTATGACAGGCAAAAGATCTTCCAACTGTACCATCTCTACAGTTTTGCCATTCTTTGCTTGTTTGTTCATTTGTTTGTTTGCTTAATTCACTGAGCCTCTTAAGTTCTTGTATACCCATTGGAGCCTCTTAAGTTTGTCTACACCCATTGGATGACCCTTCTGCCATTTATTTTGTTGTTATAGCAAATTTGCTCTTTAGCTATATACATATTTAAAGGGAGCAGATAAGAAAGATGGATCTCTCTATTTGGTCCAATTGAGTGGATTCTCATTTGATTATTGATTTTGAAGGACTTTTTGACATGTAGTAGAAAGTGAAATTGATATAAATTCAAAGCATTCTATTTCTTGAGATTAGTACATAAACTTTCTCTAAAAAGGATAAAGGAAATAAAAATTGCAATGTTTTTTCCCCACTAACATCTACAGAAGGGATTATATTTACTTCCATTATTAAGATAGAACCTGGCTATGATCACCTTTTTAAAGAAATGTAGAAATTTTGAGTGATTTTTATTTTCTTTTTCAAATTTAAGTCATTGTTAAATTTGTGCCATACATTTATATGTATATCATTTTATACATTATTTCCTTAAAAATATAGAGTCCATAAGAATATCACAAAAATAAAACTCTGGAACACCAATCTCAATTATGAATATCAATACAAAAACTTTGAAATATTACCTATATATGTTTCTATAGTACATTTTGTGCAGAATAAATTACAATCAAATGTGTAGTTTATTTCAGGAATGCAAGACTAATTTGGTACTTGAAAATATTTAAACAAATTTACAGAATTTTTATTTCACATAAGGCATTGGTAAAACCAATTTTCATTCCTCATGAAATAAACAGGAGCCTATATTATGTGATAAATACATATATATTAAATAAGTGTGGAAAAATTGTTTTTTTTTAGCAAGTGCTGGAGTGGTGACTAGTGAGGCATCTGAAGGGGAAAAATCAAAAGCTAGATCTCTAACTTATCTTTTACAAAAACGTAGATTCAGGTGGTATTTCTACCCTATTTCAGTTAGTGACAACCATTGTTGTTCAGCCCAGAAATCTCAGACTCCTCCTTGACTGCTCTCTGGACTCCTGCAAGGCAAACCTGATAGTCTTATCTTCAAAATATTATCAACAATCAGCACTCGCTACCTGCATTGCTATTCCCCTGGCCTAAGCTGTCATCATCTCTTATTAGGATTATTGCACTTTTCTCTTAACTGGTCTATCTGCTTCTACACATGCCCCTTTGGAGTCTATCCTCAAGAGAGCAGCTGTATCCATCCTTAAAAATATGTGATATTATTTCACTAGTTGGTTTAAAATGTTCCAGTAGTTCTCCATTTTATTTAGAGCAAATGGTAAGAGCTTACAGTTGCCTACAAGGTCCTTCACAGTCTGGCCACCTTTACCACCCTGATCTCATCTCCTAGTCTCCTGGTTATTCATTTTGTATAGCAACCTTGGCCTGCTAGCTGTCCTAATACTTGACAGGTGTGCTCCATCAGAGCCTTTGCACTAGGTTTCCCTAGTCCAGGTATCACAAGGCTCACTACCTATTTCAAATATTTGTTTAAGTATCACCTTCTCAGTGAAGTCTAATTTGGATATCCTGTTTAATGCTTTATTCCTTCATCTGTCTCTATCCAAGTCCTGTCCTTCTTTTCCTTTTTTCCATAGCATATATCACCTTTCAACATAGTTTTTAATTTACATATTTGTTATGTTTAACATCTCACCACACTGGAATGTAAGCTGTGAAATGACTAGCCCCTTTCTTTTTCTTGATAGGTCATGAATCACAATCACTTGGGAAAATGCCTAGCACATAGTAGGTGGTTAATTAATATTTGCTGAAACACAGTTAATATAGTATGGATCCAGAGTGAGCATCTTCTAATTCTTAACCTCTTGCCTCTTTCTATAGTATTGCCAGGGGCTCTCTCACAGTTGTAGCAGCAATATCACAGGTCCTCTGAAAGGGACTCCAGTACAGCTGTCCTCATGAAAGCCTGAGTGCTGACCTAATTTTGGTAGAGAAAATCTAAGTACAAAATTAAAACAATTATAAAGTGAAAATTTTACTTGATTCTAATGCCTCAATAATTGGTTATTTTGCTAAATGAAATTTTCTTATTAAAATGAAGTGAAAAGGTTAACTCAGGAATCACTTTCAATTCATTACTGAATATCATGCTATGAATTTATTGTTTAATTATCCATTTTTAGTAAGTGCAGTATATTGAACATTATTTGACCTTTTTACACAACAGCTTACAAGGCCTCCACATCATCATACTAAATATTAATTCCAATCCAATCTTTCAGTCATTCAAGAGATGTTTATTGGATCTATGTGGCTGTCACTTGGTATTCAGTTCAGAAATGTGATGATGAAAAAGATACTATTGCTGCTTCATGAAGTCCTTTGGGAGATTTAAGCAATTAGCTTAATATGATCTTACCCGAGGATGCATCCAAATGCTTTGGGTCTTATTACCTTGTTTGCATTAAATCCAGATTATTTTTTAAAGATTTCCCTTAAATTTTGAAAGCTAAGGTATGAAAGGAGGCAAGGATATGGGAAAGAAAGTAGATTATTTTTTGAAAAATATAGCAGAGGAGACAAAGAGAGAAAGGCTGTTATTTGGGTTATATAGTTGAAAGGAGCAGAGTGGTGAGCTCTCTTACTGTCAGGTCTTTCAGTAGAGAAACTACTGGATATTTTTCTTATCTGATAATTTTTATATATGGCATCTTTATCTGAGGAATTTATTCTGCAGAATAAATCTGACCTCTTTTTTCTTTCTTTGTTTCTAGAAAGAAATCTGTAAGGAAATAACTAAGATGCTAAAGAGAGTGGTGAATAGACAGTTTAATATAATGAGAAACTAATAGAATTATGAGCAGAATAGAACTAGATGTTAGTCATAGCTCCATCATCATTCAGCTACAACCATGGGAAATTTCCATAAAAAACCTTCATCCTCAGTGTTTTTTCATCTGTAAAGTGAGTATAACAGCATGTCAAGAGGTTTCTTCAGGAATACACAAGAATACATATATTGTCTTAGCATGGTGTCAGCACAAAGTATAAGCTTTCACAAGTGTAAACACTAAGTAACTATGAGTGTATTCTGTTTTTTTTTCATTTAATAAAACACTTTTTATGGGGAGCAACCCCTCTGTGCCAGGCACTGTGGTCTGTAATGAAAAAGAGTCCAAATTATTTCTCTATAAGTTCTGAAATACCATTCCTGAAAGAGAGTTAAGTAATGTTAATACATTACTGAAAACGGGTAAAATGGATAAAAGGGGCTAACAATTACACTAATGGTAATAAAAGTTATTCATTGACTACCTACTATATGTATCAAGTACTTTTCTCTGATTTACTTTACCTGATTTAATCGAAGCAGTGTCTCTGTGGAAAAAGTACTCTATGGAGGAAAATGAGGCCCAGATAATTAAAGTGTTCAAGGTCACATAGACACTTAATAATGAATCAGTATTAAAGAAAAGGGGAAAAGCTTAGGCATACATGTTATCTTCAATGTTTAGAATGTTTATTTACAAGCTAAGTTATGTTCATATTCATTTAAATATACTTCTGAAGCATTGTTCATCTACACCCCACCTCTATTCAAATGGTGGGAAGCTGACTGAAGCTAATTAGGATATGTGAAATGTCACAATTTGGAAAATAAATACCCTGTATATAATAATAAATATGAAATAAACCAAAGTTCATAGAAACCATGCTTTTATTATATTTTGGTGTATTAGACCTTTGATTCTCACAGTTATATGCCATTTTGTTTTAAAATATATTGATACATACCCTAAAAGCATATTTTGTTTATCTCCTATTTATTTCCCATCTAAAGAGATATCTTGGAGGTAGAATTTTATACTGCTTATTATCCCAGGGGCTGCTTTATGTTTTTATAAACTTTTTGTTGCAGTAACAAATACCAAAAAAATTAGAAACTCTAGATTTCCCATTTAAACCACATTCAAGTATATAATTAAGTAGTATTAATTACATTCACAATATTGTGGTACCATCACCAATACTATTACCCCTACTTTTTCATTGCCTTGAATAGAACCTATTCACTCATTAATCTATAATTCTCTCTTCCATATCCTCCTATTTGCCCCTGGTAACTGATAAACTACTATCTGTCATTATGAAGTTTGCTTTTTTTATATGTTTTGTATAAGTTAGATCATCATATATATATATATTTAGGAGGTACCAGAGATTGAACCCAGGACCTCATACATGGAAAGCAGGTGTTCACCCACTGAGCTATATCTGCTCTCCCCAATATTTTTAATTATATGTCCTCACTAAATGAGAGTGAAACTTTCTTTGTTTCACAGGTAGTTGGCTATTCAATACTGTCCAACAAATAGTGAATCTTCACAAAATTCTATGTTATCACATGTGCCAAGGGTAACTTTGCTTCTTTAACATGATAAGCTTTGTAATATGTAATTAGAAATCATCCCCATATTGTGCAGCTTACCTTAATTCTATTTTCTTCTTCTAGAGAAAGATATTATATTTAATCTAATGGAAAAATTATTAACTTCATGGTGTAATAAAAAGCTACAATAATTAACTTTTTAGAAGAGTAAGTCTCAATGCCAGAAAAATTTAGCAACACATATTTTGTTTTACATCTTTAGTAATAAAATCTCAGAAGAATGCTTAGAAGAGTATTTCCTTTTTACATTCTGTCTCATTGTTATTAAAATAGAATATATCAGGTTGAAAACAGTTATATTTTAAGAAGTGCATTAGTGAGGAAAATTTAATTTCCGGAGTGGCCAATACACATCTTGCCTTTTATTAAATAAAAAATAGAACTCGAATTTAATGACACTTTCAATAATTTTGATTACCTGTTGAGGTCAAATTTCAAAGTCTTGAAATCGTTTCAGATTTTATAATTTTAATTAATTTTGCAGTTGATTTTTTACAGACTTTTGATAATGTATTTCATTATTCCATCTTGCTTTAGATCAATTTGTCTGCTGAACTAGTCATAGAAATGTTTTATTATAAGATTTAATATACTCTTCAAAAATTCTCTCTGAAATTGACTATTAAAATATAACTTCTTGGTTCATGAAAAATATGTACTACAAGACACAAAGGAAAACAAATAGTTTAGTAGAACTTTGGAAACATTTTTCACATGTTTATCATTTTTATATTTGCATCACAGATGGTTTGATATTATTAAGAGCTTCTTTACACACGTGATTCTGTACCTGAACTATCAGGCTTAATAGGGGAGATTGTATTGCTAAGATCATTTTATTTTTTATTATATAGAAATTTTTTTCTGGCTATACCTTGGGAGATGCATGATGAATTGCATTAGATCAACATACAAAATTCTGCTTCCACACAACATGTTGTCTAACTAGATAGAGAAATTGCTGCAATCCTATTTTAGTAACCTGTGGAGGAAAAGAATGAACCCATTATGAACTCTGAAATAATGGTGGAAATCTCCCCAACACACGCCAGTGGGATAGAGTGCTCCAATTTTCACTAAAAGGAAAGATTATACATAAACACCCCCCCCATTTTATTACTTCTTGCAAATGACTTATGTGAATTCCTGTATTTTTATAAACTCTGTAAAACCTATCTAGGAATAACTTGTACTGTGCATTTTAAAAACAACTATGTGAGGGAAATTGAGATGATATAAATAGTATTCATGCATTAAAGAACTATAACTTAGCAATAGAATGGAATAAAATAATTCATGCATACATTGCTATGTCCAGGACAGTGTTAGAGGAGCAGAGTCAAACCTAGCAGCCTTACAAACTACATACAAAGCAGAAGGTGTGGTCTTAGCCTAAGTCTCATAGTTTGCCCCATACATCTCCCTGACCATCTCATCTACCACCATGATCTTCAGAACTATGTACTGTATTTGTTAATGACTCCCAATCTGTATTCTCTGCCCATCTCTCTTTTTTTTAACCTCACATCTCTTCGTGTATCCAATAACTTTGCTGATATCTTCATCTTAATGCCCCTAAGGCAACTTAAACTCAGCAAGATCAAAACTAAGTCAATCCTCTTTCCCTGGAAGTCTGATCTTCCTCTTTTGCTCCTATTTCAATGAATGGCACATCGCCTCCCTGGTTGCACAGACAAAAATCAGGGTATGAACTTTAACTCTTACTTTGACTTCAGAATCATCAAATCCTATCCATCCTTACCAGCTAAAAACAGTTAAAATCCATTCACAGTTTTCCAGTCCCTGTGAGGTTACCATCTTTCAGTCTACCATCATTCCTGACACATATTTCTGCTGTAACCATCTGGCTACTTTTTGCAGGATTCAGTCTTTCTACTTCTGATTTATTTTTCACAAGGGAAGTTGAGCAAATATTTTTAATTAAAGTCATTCCCCTGCCTAAAATCACTCAATGTTTCTCTACTGCCTTCAAGATCAAATCTAATCCCCAAGACACTTCTTGTATGATTTGAATAGTCCCACCCTCCCTCTTATCCTACCATTGATCAAGTCTATCTTTTGGTGTATTTGTGGCATAAGTAATCCTGAAAAAAGAAAGGTTTGGTGTGGTTGTGTAATCAAAATCAAAATAAATTAAAGACATATGTTGTAGCTCTTGTTTATATAGTGTTCCTTCAGTTGACACTCTTCGCAAGAATTTTTTTTAATACTCATACTTTTTGTCTTCTTTGTTCCCATGACCTGTTTTCACAACTTGATCTATGAACCCTCCATTCCTTTTTCTTTTTCCTTCACTTCTTAACTCTAAGGTAGATAGGAGAAGCTGAAGAAATTCTAAGAAATGATCTCTTTCCACATAGAGGAGATGAGCAAAATTGATAGGATATATAAGTCAGAACACTGCTTCTTTTCTCAACATATATTTCAAGAACCAGAGCTTACTTTGTACGTGTATGTGTGTATGCATATGTGGCATATTGTTGAAGTCCTCTAGCTAGAAGACTTATAAAACCACTTTTAGAAATAATCCCAGGGCTTTCTATTCTCCCTTCCTTATTTTCAATTTTAGGTTAGTATGCAAAGAAATGGATGAATAAAGCAGAGGGAAATAGGAATGGAAGAGGTGACTATCAAGAAAGAACACAGATGGAATTCCAGTGACACCTGGGAACTGTCATATTTTGGGATCCCAAGCACTTTTGTTCCATCTCTAGGCTTATATTTCCTGGCGTGACACTTGCTTGTGCCAAAATGTTCTAGGAAGTCTTCTTTGATAAATCTCTGTGTATAGCTCTCACTGTGTGCTGTCAGTACCCTGCTACGCTTCCACCATTTAGTCTTGTACAGGAAACAATGTGGTCATTATACTATCAAGATGACTTTACCCTATGATAATAGAGCTTCTGCTGTGGGAAAAATAAAATCAAATACCTAGGACTCTGCTACACAATCTACTTAAGAAAGGCTCTGTTTGTTACTTCAGGGCAATCTAATGGGGAGATGATATAAAAGCAGGAGGCCTGAGGGAAATGACTGAGATTGGTCTCTTTGAAATCATACTATTGAAACTTTAGGCAAAGTCTGGATGGAGGATTTCTAGGAGTAGCAACAGCTTATACTAATGGTTCAGAAAACTGAGTATGCTTTATGCCATGCATTTTTATAAACAAGATTTTTCCTTTGGTTTTGTGAACAAAGAAAACAATGGCATCGAGTAGGGTTGCCTGGGTCTGATAGTGGCTACTCTCAGATCCCTTCCACACTGTCCTTCTCACCATGAGGTAAGCATAGCCCCATTAGAAAAGCATTGCTCATCACCTCTTGTTGTTTTCTACTCATGTTTTAAAGGAATATCAACTAAATTAAGTATTGGAATGAATATTTACCTTGTCATTTCTCTTTTAAATTCATACTCTTTTGAAAGGGGACACATTGTTTATAATTCTGTGCTATTAAAAGAAGAGTTAGAATATATTTTCAACAGTTACAAAATACCAGTATTAATCACTGTAATTATTTCTGAATAAAAGTTCTTTTTAATTGAAATTACATTAGCAATATAAAGACTGAAACCTCTTATCTTTTCAAGGGCCATGCATTCAGCTTTTTTCCAAAACACCCATCAATAGCACAATACAAAATCAAAGTGTTAGTTTGCTACTTGAGAGGAACTATTCATGGGCTCTAAAAATGTTACTCTATATCTATATTTTTCCCTTATTACAAACAAGATATTATTTTACAACAAACAGTCATTAAGGAATTTAATCATTTGCTTAATATTAGAATTGTACAAGCAATTTTGGAACTGGAATTTAACTCTGCAGCATGTTCTGTTTAAAACACTAAGTAGGTTATTCTCTAATACTCCATTCATTCATAGTTTATGGTAATGAATTTAAATCTTGGAAGAGAGTAAAACTAATCCTTGAGATATGGCCTTAAAATGTGAAATCTAATGTTTCTCTCTTTCAGCAAGTTATAAACTGTGAAACAATGTTTCAAAATCCAGGGTATCTCCTCCAAGCTCTTCATTCACATACACAATTACCAGAGAGACTCACTTGTGCCAAAGCCTTGCTGCTATTAGTTGGACTTAGGGCTTCGTATCTTTAGCCTACTTTATTCATGGAATATAAAAATGAAATTTAAAGAGCCAGGGACCAGGCAGAAGATGTTATTTTGTTTATTTTAGATCTGAATTATGTTTCCTGAGATTGCTTGTAATGTACAAGTTACCTCTCAGTCATTTCTGAGGAGTAATATTTGTGTGTGAATGACATCCACAGAGGAACCTGGCCCCATATATGCCAACCATCTCCACGGAGCAAGCAGGTGATAAAAGGATAAATGTACCACACAGAGGAATTTAGGCAGGTCAATATTTGAATATGGATCTCCCTTCAGCATCTCTAGTAATATTTAAGACAGTCTTCTATGCAGATTCTACATCTTCATTTTTTTGTAAATAACCTGGTAGATGGTATAGCTTAGTTGCATGTCACACTAAGAAGAGTTTTTTTTTAAATATCTTCTTTATACCTTTAATTTAATGGATTATTAAGTAAATAAAATAATGTTTTTAAAGCAATATATTTAGCCCCATTTATTTTTTATATTTCATGACAATTCTTGTTTTTTTCTGTTTATTTATTTTTAAAAGATACTTAGATTACATTAAATGTTACATAAAAAAAAATAAGGGATTCTCATATGCCCCACTTCCCACACCTCCCACTTTTCCCCACATTAACAACTTCTTTCATTAATGTGGTACATTCATTGCAATTGATGAACACATTTTGGAGCATTGCCACTAAGCATGGATTATAGTTTACATCGTAGTTTACACTCTCTCCCACTCAATTCTGTAGGTTATGGCAAGATATATAGTGGCCTGTCTCTGTCATTGCAGTGTCACTCAGGTCAATTCCAAGTCCTGAAAATGCCCCCACATTGCACCTCTTTTTCCTTCTCCCTGACTACAGCACATCCAGTGGCCACTGTCTCCACATCAATGATATAATTTCTTCCATTGTTAGAATCACAGTAAGTCTATAGTAGAATACCAGTAAGTCAACTCTAGTCCATATTTTATTCCCCAATCCTGAGGATTCTGGGATGGTGATGCCCACTCCACCTCTAATTGAGAGGGGGCTTGGATCCCATATAGCTGGTGGATGGGACTCTCTTGCTTGCAGTTGTAGACTCTCTTGTTTCCTTGGTGTGGTGGTTGTCCATCCTCACCTCCTTGTTAGTTGTCCTGGATGAGTCCAATGAACTGGAGAGTAGGTGTAGCAACTCTGCTGAGGCTCAGGGCCCAGCTGGCACAGCCCAGAGGTTAAAGCTCTTGGATGTACGCCTACCAACTCCAGCACCAACTATAGGTTCAAATAGAAGGGACAGAAGAGGTATGTGTGGAGAAGTCATATCTGAGTCCAACTCTGTCACACTTGGAAGCACAAACTCCAAAGTAGAGCCCACTGGCAAGGCACCAAACTCTGGAGCTGTCTGCCATGACCATAGGACCTGGGTGTCTCCAGAGCACCAGTGTTTGGGGTAGTATCTACCTTGGTCATCTCTGAGATCCTGCTGAGACATGCATAAGCGTTACCTCTCTGATGACCTCCCAGACGCACTTTGAAGTCTCTTATCCATATACACTCGTTTGTCTTTACCTTTCCCCCTTTTATTCAAGGTCTTTTTCCAGTTGTAGCACCAGCCGGTGCTTGGTAGTAATCCCTCGATGCCAGGAGGCTCATCCCCAGGAGTCATGTCCCTCGCTGGGGGCAAGGTAATGCATTTATATGATGAGTTTGGCTTAGGGAAAGGCCACATTTGAGCAACAAGGAGGCTCTCAAGAGGTAACTCTTAGGCACTCTACAATACTAGGCTAAGTTGCAAATTCAAGAGCAAAAGGCTCATAAGCATAGTCATCAATATCAAAGGCCCATCAATTGACCATCTTTCTTCACTAGCCATTGCCCTGGGTACTTGGGGGATTGTTGCTGTTCCATTAGAGAATGTGGCAGAGCTCCCAAGGATGGGAATTCAATAATCTTTCAGTTGTTGTGTGATTCTCTACCCACTGTGCCAATGCCCCATGAACATTTGAACATATTTATATACCTTATATGTATGCCCAGGTTAGCTTCCTCCCATGTATCCCCCATCACTGACACCCCACACCATTGATGCCCCCCTGCCATCATTGTAACCCTTCTGTGATCCAAAACTTCAAAAATGAAACCAAGAATATTGCCAAATTTGATTAATAAGAAAATGAAATAATAATAGGTTTAAACTTAATCAATAAAGTACATAATAATTTAGAGAAACTAAAACTAAAATAAATAAAAAAGGGCTATTTAAAAAATGAAAAATATTTTTGAATTTAAAAAAATAAAAATAAAATTTTTTTTGACGTTTTGCCTTTCATCACTGTTATATCAGTTGTCCTGTATGTACAGTGGCATTTTCTCCCATTTCTTCCCTAGTGTCTTACTTTTTATATATATATATTGTACTCAAAGAAGTTTTAGGTCACAGTTAAGCTACATACCGAATGTAGGGGACTCCCATATACCCAACATCCTCCTCCAGTTTCCCCTTCCCTATTAATAATCTTTTTACATGTGGATGGTACATTTGTTACAACTGATATATAAATATTGAAACATAGCTACCAACCATGGTCATTGGTTTACATTATGGTTTACATTTTAGACCATACAATTTTATAATTTTTTGATGAAATTTAACATGGCCTGTATCCATCTTTGCAAGATCATGCAGAACACTTCCTTTGCCCCCTAAATGCCCCCTCTTCAATCTATTCTATTCCTCTCTCCCCCTCCCCTTGGAGCCCGTTAGCCACCAGGCTTCACTCCCTGAAGGACAAGATTCATAGATACTTGCAACAATTTTAGCCCCATTTATAATATGTACAAGAACTAACGTTTACTGAGTTCTTAAGTGCCAATCACTGTGCTAGTTGCTTTACCTCCATTATCTCATTAGGCCTTATCTAAACTCTGTGTGATAAGTACTATTATTATTTCCACTTAACAGATGAAGACACTGAGTTATAGGGAAGTAAAATATATTCCCTATTCACATAGCTCAAGACATGGATAAGGTCTCAAATATAGGCAATCTGACTCCAGACCACACTTTTAATCACAGCTCTCTACTCTTGTAAATATTTTACTTCTCTATTTTCCATTTTTTACCCATAATATTAATATTTGCTGCATTATTTACATCTTTTGCAGAAACTACCTTTTTGTTTCATGTGCTACACACCATCTTTATTTGAAATTATACACCAGCGCTGATTCTTTAAGATAGGCTATCTACAGGCATTTCTTGATTTCTTGGTTATGCTGAATTACTTGTGTTTGTGTGTGTGTGTTGTGTGTGAGTATACATCTTTCATCTTGTTAATTGGGGCTTCATATCTGTTCACTACCTAGCAGCTTGGGTATCCTGTTGCCACAACCTTCAGTATCTGTTAAGCTGTATCTTCAAGATGTGTGTCATTGCCCATCTCAGATTATGCAGGACTGGAGAAGATTAAATTCCACTCTTCCATATCCTTAGAAATCTTTTTTCTTGTAACTTAAGATAAAATTTAAAGGAAACCCTATTCATCTCTGAAGAGGAAAATTTTAAATATAGAAGCAACCCTATCGTTGAATATATTTTCAAAGAAGCAGCATTTCAGGAATATTCCAGAGAGGAAAATTTAGTTCTGGGACTATGCTTTGAAGTGCAGAAACAGATAGGTACTATTTGAAGGTGTGAATTCAATCCATTTTCAGTGCGAGAGGAAGCAAGGGAGGTTAATATCAATTAACCACATAAGTTATGACATGTAAGTTCTTATATTCAGTTTAGAGGTGAGGACACTGAGGCTAAGAGAAATTAATAAAATATCTGAGGATCATGTCAAGAGTATGTAGCTAAACTAGAATCTGGGGTTTCTGATTCCAAATTCCATACACATCCCCTCACCCCCCACCCTTCTGCCTTATAACAACAACAACAACAACAACAACAACAAAGAATATAAATCCCTGAGGGAAAAAGGAAAGTTACAAAGTGAAGCTGACAGAAAGATTTTCCTGAGAGAATTGAGATCAAAGTAAGATCAGTCATTGGCTTTTTAAATGATAACCAGACAGAACTGTCAGTTATTTCCAGGACTATAAATTTAAAATCGTTAGCACATTTATTCGATGTCTTCTTTATAAATATTCACTGGGTTCTAGGAGTATAAGGAATTCCTATGACACAGACCTAGCCCCAAAAGGAATCACAAACTACTTGTGGTAAAACCAACTTACAAATTAAAGCAAAATATCCAAATATAAACAGAGAGGAACCAGTATTATTTAGGTGCTTTAAAAGTTATCCATTTGGACCAAATATTTTCCAAAATATTTCAAAGTTTAGTCTTAGTGGAACAAGATTTAGAAAGAAAGTCCGACATCATGGTTTGGTGTTTAGACCCTGAAGTGGGACTGCTCCAAATTCAAATTCCACTGTACCACTTACTAGTTGCGTGGTGTTACACCATTTTACTGGTCCTCCCTACTCAGTGATCAGTGTCCATCTGTAAACGAAGGATGCAAATAGTGCCAACCTCAGAGGATTTTTTCTTTTTTCTTTAAATGAGATATAATGCATGTCAAGCATTTCACACATCTTCTAGACCATGGCAAAGAAGTCCCCAATATATGCTAGAATTTCTGAAAAAAAATTTTTTTTTCAGTAATCTAAGCATGATCCCTGTTTCGACTGCCACCAACCACATGGTGGCAGCAAACATATTGTAAGGGCCATTACTGAGAAGAGCCATTTACTCACCCAAATGATGAAGCTGGAAAATGTGGCAATGAGTGGAACATCAAGCCAAACACACCTGGATTGAATGACTATTTCCCCTTGGCTGAGTGACTTTCAAAAACTTCTCTAATGTCAATCTGTTTTTACCATTTAGTATGAATTTAAAGTGAAGAAAGATAGGAGATTCGCATTGATTCAGAATCTACTATGGGCTAAACACAAGACTAAGTGCTCTACATTTATTTCATTTAATCCTTACTACACCTGAGGATGTAGACATTAGAATTCCAATGAAAAAAATTGAGTAGATTTCAGTTGGGTTAAATAACTTGTTTACTATCCAAATGATAGTATGTGCTAGATGTAAGGGGTTGGAACACAGCTGTGTCTAACCACACAGACCTAGATGAAAGAGAGATGAAATTGCCAGTAATAGGTACTCTTGAATTACTATAGGAAACTCTACACTACCATTTTTCTGTTATACCAATAATTGGGACTTGAACTTTTCTTTGTTTTTTTTTTTTTTTTTTTTTTTTTGGCTGTGACTTAATCAGTACTTACACACAGCACCATCTTATACTACACTTTAAAGAACTAATGTGTATTGAGTTCTTATAAGGTGCTGAGCTCTGTCCTAAGTGTTTTGCTTATATTATCCCAGTTAATCCTCATATATGTTCTACATGAGTTAATTCATTCAATAATTTCTATTTAAGTAAATTATATAATGCACTGTGCTGGGCACTGGAACTCAAACACCAGTAGTAGTACTTTTTAAAAATTTAATATGCTCACTTCTTGAAAGAAATTTTAGTTTGGGAAATAGATAAGTAATCAGACCACAACAATTCAAGGCAGAAAGACCTTGAGAGGTGAGTGGCAGGATAGTTTGTGAATATATACAGGCATACTTCATTATATTTTGCTTCACTTTATTATGCTACACATATACCATGGTTTTTTATTGTTGTTGTTTTTTTAACAAATTTAAGGTTTGTGGCAATCCTGCATCAATCAAGTCTATCAGAGCTGCTTTTCCAACAGCATGTGCTCATTTCATGTCTCAGTGTTACATTTTGGTATTTCTCACAATATTGCAAACTTCTTTCATTATTATTATATCTGTTATGGTGATCTGTGATCAGTGATCTTTGATGTTACTATTGTAATTGTTTTGGGGTGCCACAAACTTTACCCATATGATGGCAAACTTTGATGAACATTATGTGTTCTGACTGCTCCACTGAGAGGCTGTTTAGGTCTCTCTACCTTTCCCCAGGCCTCCCTGTTCCCTGAGACACAACATTGAAATTAGACCAATTAATAACCCTATAATGCCTTCTAAGTTTTCAAGTGAAAGGAGGAATTTTCTTAAGGCTATAGCTGTGATTGATAGTGATTCCTCTGATAAATCTGGGCAAGGTAAATTGAAAACCATCTGGAAAAGTGTCACCATTCTAAATGCCATTCAGAACATTCGTGATTCATGGGAGAAGGTCAAGATATCAACATTAATGGGTGTTTGGAAGAAGTTGATTCCAACCCTCATGTATGACTTTGAGAAGTTCAAGACTTCAGTGTAGGAAGTAACTGCAAATGTGATGGAAATAGCAAGAGAACTAGAATTAGAAGTGGAGCCTGAATTTCATGATAAAACAGATGAGTTGCTTCGTATGGAGCAAAGAAAGTGGTTTACTGAGGTGGAATCCACTCCTTGTTAAGGTGCTGTAAACATTGTTGAAATGACAGCAAAGGATTTAGAATATTATATAAACTCAGTGGATAAAGCAGTGGCAGGGTTTGAGGATAGACTGCAATTTTAAAAGATGTTCTACAATAGGTCAAATGCTATCAAAGAGCATTGCATGCTACAGAGAAATCTTTCATGAAAGGAAACTGTCAATCGATGCAGCAAACTTCACTGTTGTATTATTTTAAGAAATTGCCATAGGCACTCCACCCTTCAGCTAGAAGTCATCAACATCAAGGCAAGACCCTACACCAGCAAAAAGATTACAACTCTCTGAAGGCTCAGAAGATGGTTAGCATTTTTTAGAAATAAAGTATTTTTTAATTACATTGCTTTTTTCATGATGCTATTGCTCACTTAAAAGAATACAGTCTAGTGTCAACATAACTTTTATATTCCCTGGGAAACAAAAAATTTGTGACTCACTTTATTGAGATATTTGCATTTATTGCAGTGGTCTGGAACTGAAACCGCTATCTCTCTGAGGTATGCGTATAGATAGCCACTCTCCTAGGCTCTAGAGTTAGGAAAAGCTGCTCAGAGGCCCTGGAGAACTTTTAGGAATTAACATATACACGGGGAGGATATGAAAAAGGCACTCATATAGGGTAGGATCCTCCAGGGATTACAAGCAAATAACAGAGGCCGTTATGTTGTTGCTGTGATGTTATAAGCAAATTTGAGTGCAAATGAAAGAATCTGAGTGTTACTTTTTTGGCGGGTGGGGTGGGAGGTCTTTCTCCTTTACTTGTTATGATGGACCCTGTGATTACCTATATCATCATGCTTACCAGCTTGCATTAGAATTCTCTGTTAATGTACACAGTAACTTGTCTCCCAACACTCATGAGCTTCTTAAGGCTGACTGTCTTCTATCCCTTCCTATTACTAGCTCATAGTAGGCAGTCAACAAATGTCTAGGTAGATTAACTAATTTATGTCTATATTAAGCACCATGTTCTTTTTCTTGATAAACTAGAGGTTTGGTCTATGATCAGAGAATAGAACACACTTTGTTTAAAAAAGAGATAGCATGACTGATTTTATTTGGATGTGGGCTATAATCAATAAAAAATACCATCAAAGATAGTTTTTATTAATTTCCAAAGTCAATTTATGAAGTCAATCTGCTCTGTAAATGTTAACATAAAAGTTTATCTTAACCCCATCTTCCATGAAAACTACTTATCCTTCCAGTGTTCTTGTTTTAGAACATATAAAATTTTTTCTCCATTCTGTGGAAAGTTTCCTTGTTTATCTGCTCCTAGTTCTAAAATGGATGACACTTATAAGTCTCTGTGTTATCCTTGCATATACAGGCTTTTTAATGCCTAAGTGAATTACTTTGTCACTGGCTATCTGGCCTTCTCGGACAACAGTGCCAAGAAACTCTGGTGGAAAGAGAAAAGATAGTGTTATCAGCATTATCACACCCGTACACACCTCTTCCTAACAAGATACTGTAAGTGGTTTAATGGTTACATTTATCACTCTGTCCAGGGTACCCTAGTAGAAATTAGGATTTTAATTCTAAGGTTTTAGCAATCATTTGACGTCTCTGTGATGTCACATAACTCTTTGACTACCTTTGACTAGCAGCTTGTGTGATGTACTGAGAGAGTCACAGCTGTAGCCTTTCTAGATAGGAAAAGAAGGAAAGAAAGAAAAAGAAACCCTATGGGAACTGAACAAAGCAAAATTAAGCAGTATTCAATACCCAATGGCTTATGGGAAGTTGGGTGTTTTCTCTCTCTCCCTTTAAAAGATAAATTGATAATAAAATTTGCAAAATAAGAAAATAGTAGTTTATTGAACATACGGCTGTTTTCTGACAGATTTAAGGAAGCTCTTCTGCTTAATAGAGCATTTCTGAGAAGAGGTAGAAGAGAAATTTTTTGCTTATTTCAGTTTGGACTTTTGGGCCATCTCCAAATTTTTGTATCCCTAAAGGGGAAAAATGTGCATCTATTAGGAGGAAAATGTGCGTTTCAAAGAGAGACACTGAAGAAACAGGCAGTGTTTTATTACTTCACAAACATAACTACCAGATCACATTCGTAGATCCTTTGCTAAAATAAAAGATATGGAAAATGGTACTATTGTACTGAAAACAGACTTAAAGAAGGAGGTGCAGAAAAAGTGTATTGAACAAAAGTTGCATTACGGCAGGAGCAGCGCCAAAAGAGGTTTCTGCTGGAAGGGGTGAGCCTAGAGAGCAGCTTATATGCCTGTTTGAAACAAAGGGAAGGTGTGGGGGAATGGAGAGGGATAAAGGAGACATGATTTATGGTTACTATGGGGGTTACAAGTAAGGCAGGTTAGTATAGGAAACGAGGGAAGGTGGCTGGTCAGAACAGAGCTGTAACCATCACAGCTGGGACCTGGTAAAGAGCATGACTGTGAGACCTGACCTGGAAACCCCCTGAGGGGAGGGAGCTGCTTGAAAACAAAGCCTTAACCTTTACAGCTGAAAATCCTACCAAGACCCTGGTCATAAGGGCCCATTTGAAACTCCTGGGCTCAAAAAGAGCCCTGGATAACTGGAAACAGAAAGCCTCCCCATTGGTTCCCTTAAAGCTGACAGGTGAAGGTAGAAAGGCAACCGATCAGGACTGCAAATATCTGGGGTCCCTCCCTAATATAGTGAAGGGGTTGGAGGAAAGCACTTAAAGAGGTCTACCCGGGGGCCCCACATTGCGTCTCTCTGCCTGGATGATGCCCACACTCACACCTTGGGTGCCTCCTATCTCTTTTCTCTTTTCTCTCATTCATCAATAAACTCTTTTTACTGGCCTCATTAACCTGGTGTGTCTCTGAATTCTTTCTTGTGACATACCCAAGAACCTAGAACCCAGAGTGTTCCGCAACACAGGGGCTGTTTGGGCAAGGTGTCCTTGAGGCCCAGTTCATTAATTAGCAAGTAGGATGTTGTTGTAAGATAGTGGCCATGTGGTGAAGATCAGCAGACTTTGCTGGTGTCAGCCTGAACTCTGTTATAGTTCTTTCTCCCAGGCTGGGGCAGGGGTTTTCATAATAAGTACCGCAAAGAGTTATGGGTACGTCAGCCTGCTTCAGTTAACTTCAGTTTCTTCTGTATAATTCCCTGGATAAAATGGAAGCTCAAGCAAATCAAGATGACTTGTAAAATCATTGATGATTCTAATTTCACAATATGTTCCTAAATGGAATGGAAAAAAATAATGCAAAACTGAATCCAAGAACCAAAATCCATGTGATGGGAGGAAGGCTTCATTCCAAGATTTGAGGGGCTGGAGTGGAAAAGAAGAGAGGAAACAACACTGCACTATAGATGTTGCACTGTAAATAGGAGATATTTCATTCAAAAAAATATTATCTGTCCTTCCCAAAGCATTTGGGTTTGAGAGGAATTAAATAGAATGTGATTGGAATGTTAGAAGGATGTGGAATGGAATGATGTGAGAGAAGAGGAGCAGAAGAAGGATGGTGATGGTTGCAAAAGTGTATAAGTTTACTAGAAATCACTGAATTGTACATGTAAAATTAATGAATGTTATGATATGTAAATTATTCCTTAAAAAATCTGTTTGACAAAACTAAGACTAAATAACTGAAATTATAAAAATTTATGCAACCATTAATGGAATTTCAAATTGAAATTATGTTTAATACTAAAAAATTTAAAATAACTGAAATTAAAGTGCAGGTTGACACAACAGATTCTGATCTGTGTTTAGGAGGGCAGGGAACAGAGAAAGGAGGAAAATGTGATTTCTCTCATTATGTCAGGAAATACAATGCACAAGAGGTGTTAATGCATAGAGAGTTCATGCTTTTTATATTTTAATTAAAAATTAGCACTAGAAGAGTAGGATGGATAACTTCCAAATCCCAATGGGAAAGGGTAGCAAGCAAAACTCTAAATACGACTGGATTAAATAACCTTATTAAAAGAAACAGAATTTTTTATTTTGTCTACAAACAAAACTCATTTGTTTGCTGTTTTACAAGAGGCACACATCAAAAATGGATATTCCTAAAATGTAGTCTATAAACTTATTAAACATTTTTAAGCCATAAAAAAATAATACTAGTGATAACTTGGCATAACAAACGTCTGAAAGAAAAAACAATAATTTGCACAGGACATAAAATAAGTGTAATTTCATCTTATTGGTAACAGTGCTGTAAATCTGCAAGAATTAAAACCTTGGTACTGGCTTCACACATTAATGGATCAGACTGGCAAGTCCAAAATAGGCCTAAATGTGTGTGAGAAAATATTATATGATAGCTAGGCATATCAAATCATTTGTAAGGGATATTTTATTCAGTAAGTGACATTGTAACACTAAAATTAAACTTGCCTCATATCTTACCCCAACAACTTATTATACTGAAAATTTGAATATAAAATATTGAAAATGTAATAGTTCTACATTAAAAATTCTTGGAGGAGGAAGCCTTTCAAAGAAACACGTTGAGAGTATATCTTATAATGAAAAAAGAATGGAGAGGGCCTGCATCTGCAGGCAGGATCATCCCACCCACCATATCCATGGGATATAAGCCCTCTCTCACTTGGAGGTGGAGTGGACATCACCATCCCAGTCCCCTCGGGATTGGGGGGAGAACTGTGGGCTAGAGTGGACTTGATGGTGTTCTGTTGTACACATATGGTGATTCTAGCGATGGAAGGGGTTGTGGCAGTGAGGTGGAGCCGGTGGCCACTTGACACTTTTGGGGCAGGGAGGGGACGAGTAGTTGAAATACAGGGGCTTCTTTGGGATTTGGAGGTTGTCCTGGGTGCTGTTGTGGCAACGGATGTAGACCATTTTAGATCAGCGCACTCCACTCGGAACTGTGTGGGAGAGAGTGTGGTCTGCGATGTGAACTGTGGTCTGGGGTTGGTGGCAGGGCCCCAGGATGTGTGGGTCCATTGGGGGTGGTGGGCCATACTTGTGGGAGATGTTTGTGTGGGACGTGGCAGGAGGTGCGGAGGGTGGGCAACATGGGAATCCCAGGGGGTTCTGTGTGGTGTTTTCGGTAATCTAAGCACCTCTTAAAATGTTTATATATATATACAAAAAAAAAAAAGTAGTGGAAACAGAGAGATGGAGAGGTGAGGAATTTTCTTGTTTATTGTTTATCATTTTTTGTTTACTATTATTGTTGAAATAATGAAAATATTCTAATAATGATTGAAATGATGAATGCACAACTATGAGATTATACCAAATACTATTATTGTACACATTGAATGAATTGTATGCTTTGTTAATATGTACCAATAAAATAGATTTGTTTTAAAAAAAAAAAGTGATAAATAAGACTATGTAGAAATTTGAGACTTCTCTGAATTAAAAGAATAATGATGGTCAACAAAATGGAATAGAATGCAATATATATCAGGGACATATACAAATCAGTTATAAAAAATAAAATCTGTAGTTGAAAAAAGAAAAAAATAACATAAGCTAGGTTATTCTACTATAATGAACAGCTCACAATCCTAGTATAGTAACACAGTTAAAGCACTCAGACTACTTATCTAAGATATGTAGGCCCTGAGGATCTGCTTATTATCCTGACTTCTAATCACCAGGACAGCAGGAAGGCAATGTCATAAATCATTTGCTGGCCTTAAAGCTTCTGCCCAGTAGTGACATGTTTCTTCTGCTCATAGTTCATTGGGTCACACCGAACTTCAAAGGGGTCAATGAGTGCAATCCTACCATGTGTCTAGAAGAATTAGGATATTTCTAAAGCTCTAAGGACAACAACAATAATACAGACAAGTAAAAAACATACAGATAGCCCATAAGTATATGAAAGGGTTTAGCCTCATTAATAATCAAAGTAATGCAAATTAAACAGGATTAAAGTTTTAGTGTTTCAAGTTGGCGATAGTTAAAAAGGATAGTTAAAATCCAGATTTGATAAGAATATGAGTAAACTGTATGCTTATGCATGCTTAGGGGACCTGCAAATTGGTACACCTTTTGGTGGGCTAGTCAATGATATATTAAAAAGTCTTTTAAGGTAAAAATAAAAGATAAGAGCAAAGATGTTCACAATCTTAAAAAGAAAATTATTCACACACCATACAATCCATCCAAAGTGTACAATCAATAGCTCTCAGTATAATCACAGAGTTGTGCAACCATCAATGAAAATGTTCTAAAATTGATTGTGGTGATGAATACATAATCTTTTTTTACATTAGGAAATAATTTAGAAATAGATGCAATGTTTAGGAAATGTAATATATTGTAATATAGCCATCAAAAGAAAAAGTATGGCTCCATTAAAATACTGTAGGTCTGTATTTATAGACAGAGAAGGATGGTGCCAATGTATTTTAAAATGCAAAGTGTAGGTACATAATAGCTTATAGAGAAATGCTAGTTTTTGTAAACATTCAGGCAAACACAGCTACATTTTCATGTATTATTATTACCAGAATGTCATTTATACACACTATAGACACAAGAAGCATTGATCTATTGCTTACATCTCATCTCTTTTTGGATATCTCACAGGCATCTCAAACATAATGTTTACAGCACTGTACTCTTGACCTGTTGCCTCAGATCTTCTTCTTCCATATTTACGCTCATTTCAAATTATGGCATCTCTGTCCTTCCAGTTGTTTGATCCAGATATTTGGATTTTATTTTTTTTACTTTCTTCTTTAAACCACACAGTGATTTACCTCATAAATATAGTTTAATTTGCCCATTTCTCTCCACCTATTGTGAGATACCACTATCTTACGTGTACTAATGCAAGAGCTGTGCTCCCAGCATTCAGTCTTGACCCCTATCCTCATCCAATTTTTAAACAGCAGTCAGGATGTTCTTTTAAAAATTAGAAATCCAATCATGAATCCTCCTTAAAACAGTTTAGTGGCTTCCCTATGCATTAAGGAAATAGCTCTAATTCTTAACAAAGTCTTCCACATGATCTCTCTTCCTAACTTTATAGACATGCTACTGTCTTCCATACATGTTATTAATCTTCATCTATTGTACATTTCATGCTCCATCTCATCTCAGAGCTTTCACATATCCTAAACTTTCTTATTGGGATGTTCTTTCCATTACATTTATAATACTAAAAAACTGCTTATCTATGAGAAATTAGATTATTATTTTTGCAAAGAGGCCTTTTTTACATCTTCTAAACTAAATTAGGTACCAATATCATCATAAATTAGAGTTAATACTGATTGTTAAAATGATAGCATGAATTCCAGTCCCATAAAAAAGAGAAAGAGCATATGTGGAGAACTTGCAGGTAAGATTATTGAGCCACTGTCCATTGTTTATTGAAGAAAAGAAACTTGAGTATTAGGAGATATTCTGAGGGATGTGATATGGCAAAAATGCTTGCTAATTTTTATAAATCATAAGTGGGCAGAGTTTACAAACTACTGACTAGTTAACTTGCCATCAGTCCTGAATGTTATTTCAAGAGAGTTTATATAAAAATATTTCGTTAGCATATAAAATAGGAAAGATGTGTGATAACAAGTAATCATCAGGTGTTATCTAAGTGTAAATTAAGTAAAACTAGCTTTTTAGATGGGATAATAGAGTAGACAATATTACTTGTCTTTATTAAGACATTTTACTAATATCTTCAATATATGAAAGAAAGAGAAAAATGATACACAAATAATGTTAACTAAGAGAAATAATAACTAGTTGAAATAGTGTACCTTGGACTAATTGTCAGTTTTCAAAGACATGTTTATTGGTGTGTTACAGAGATAAGGTCACTACTTTCTCACCAGCTTGGTATGACACCAAGGTTTGGTTCATGACTTGTTATTTCAAACTGCTAAGAATGGCCATCATGTTTGTATAACTGAATTTAAAAATATGCTTTGAGTCTAAAAAATATATATCAAATGAGATAAATATAAGAACATGTATTTTGTTCCCAACACATATGCTATAAGTTCTGAACTGCATGCCACTCAGAATGAGTGAATCGGTGATCCTATTTGGCACTATTCAGACTCTTCCTAGAATATTACTCTCTGTCCGGAGCTTGACATTCTAAAAGAGAGGAAAAACGTACCCTGAGATTTATGCAAGAGGGAATTACCATTATAATGGGTGAGTTTCTCAAAATCACCTCCTATGAAGAAGAGTACATGAAACCAGAAATTTACTATAAAAGAAAGAAGACTGCTGGGGGTTGGGGGGAGGGGGGATGTAGCAATTTTCAAACATTTGAGGGTGATACCTGGGCGTGGAATAGATATATTTTATAAAGCCTATGTGGCATATCTAAGAGTACTGTGTATTAAATATAAAGAGACATTTCAGGCCAATGCAGATAAAAACAAATAAACAAATAATGTCCTGGCAGTTAACACTGATCAACACCGGAATGAGCTACTTCAACATGTAGAGACCCTCCCCGTCAGCATGGGTACTACACCATCTTAATTTGATACTGTAGAAGGAGCTTTGAAAGAGTACTTCTTTAATCACTTGAAAATCCCTTTGAGTTTTGAGAGTCTAAAGTAGTCAATGTCTAGCCCAGTGACATCATCAACATAGCAACATAAGACATTTCCTGAAGAAACCTCCCCAGAGATTCACCAAATAAAAGGACAAATCCTCCTTGCTTAGAGCACTTGAGTACAGTAGAGACTGGAGAAGGACTTCACAAATGCTAAATCAAAGAAAAGAAAAAATAACAGGTAGGAAATTTGCATCCCAGACCCACCAGTCAGCTCCCATTCCCCTCCCTCTCACTTGGCAATTCCATGACTCAGTCCTTCCACCTAATATAAAGGAATATATTTAACCAAGGAAGAAAAAGAACTGTACACAGAAAACTATAAAACATTGCTAAAAGAAAGCAAAGCAGACCTAAATAAATGCAAGGACATCCTAACGTTGAGATGTCAATTCTACCCAAAATGATTTACAGATTCAATACAATCCAAATCCAAATCTCAATAGCATATTTTGCAGAAGTGGAAAAGCCAATTACCAAATTTATTTGAAAGGGTAAGAAGCTCAAACAGCCAAAAACATCTTGAAAAAGAAGAATGATGCTGGAGGACTCATACTTCCTGACTTTAAAGCATATTACAAAGCTACAGTGGTCAACACAGCATGGTAATGGCACAAAGATAGATATATTAACCAATGGAACTGAATTGAGTGTTCAGAAATAGACCCTCACATCTATGACCAATTCTTTTTTTTGTATATTTATATATATATTTTACAAGGGAAGTTATGAACTTACAATAATCATTCACAATGTGCAGAATTCCCATAAAACACCCCTCAACCAATACATTATATTGTTGTAGAAAATTTGTTATAGATTATGAGATAACGTCATCAGATTTTACCACTAACTGTGGTCTAATAGCATATATTAATATTTGGTATATATTTCCATACCCCTATTATTAATACAGAATCTTCTTTGACGTTGATGCAATAATATTACAATATTGCTGTTAATGATAGTCCATAAGTTACATTAGTTGTATTCTTCCCATTCATCTCCATATTCTTACCACACTGTAATAGTAATATACATTTCTTCTAGTTCATAGAAGAATGTTCTTGTATTTGTACTGTTAAACACAATTCTCAACCACCTCTGAGTTCACTATATTATTCAGTCCTTAGATTATTCTCTAAGTTTCTTTCTGTTGATGTTTACATCCCTAGACTACCCCTTTCAGCCACAATCCCATTTATAAACCAACTGTTTTAGTTGTACTCATTATAATGTGTTACCATCAACTTTATCCATTTCCACATTTTTACAGTCAAGCTAATTAAAAATTCTATATACATTAAGGATCAGTACCCTTTCTAAGCTCTCATCCTGTCTCCTAGTAACCTATAGTCTTAAGTTTTAACTCCATGCGTTTATTCTTAGTATTTAGGTCATATTAGTGAGACCATACAATATTTGTCCTTTTGTGTCTAGCTTATTTCACTCAACATAATGTCCTCAAGGTTCATCCATATTGTCACATGTCCCAATTTCATTTCTTCTTACAGCAGCATAGTATTCCATCACATGTGTATACCACATTTTGTTTATCCGTTCATTGCTTGATGGACACTTGGGTTGTTTCCATCTTTTGTGAATTATGAATAACGCCACTATGAACATCAGTGTGTAAATGTCTATTCATGTCACTGTTTTCAGTTCTTCTGGATATATTCTTTGTAGAAGGATTGCCGGATCATAAGGCAGTTCTATATTTAGCTTCCTGAGGAATTGCCAAATTGTCTTCCACTACCACAGATGCTGCACTACAGTACATTACTACCAACAGTGAAGGAGTGTTCCTCTTTCTCCACAACCTCTGGAGCACGTGTCTTCTTTTTTTTGATAATGGCCAGTCTATGAAATGTGAGATGATAGTTCATTGTAGTTTTGATTTGCATTTCCCTAATAGCTAATTGATATTGAACATTTTTTCACGTGCTTTTTCGCCATTTGTATTTTCTCTTTGGAGAAATGTTGAAGTTTTTTGCCCATTTTTAAAATTGGATTGCTTGCTGTTTCATTGTTGAGTATTTTATCTCTTTACATAACACGGAAATCAAACCCTTATCATATATGTGGTTTCCAAATATTTTCTCCCATTGAGTGGGCTGCCTTTCAATTTCTTGAAGAAATCCTTTGAAGCACAAAAGTGTTTTGAGTTTGAGAAGGCCCCGTTTATCCATTTTTTTCTTTCATTGCTCGTGATTTTGGTGTAAGGTTTAAGAACCCACCACCTACCAGCAGCTCTTGAAGATGTTTCCCTACATTTTCTTCTAGGAGATTTATGATTCTGGCTTTCATATTTAGGTCTTTGATCCATTTTGAGTTAATTTTTGTATAAATTGTGGGATAGGGGTCTTCTTTCTTTCTCTTGGATATCCAGTTCTCCCAGCACTATTTTTTAAAAATAGACTCTTCTGACACAGCTGGGTGGGCTTGACAGCCTTGTGAAAAATCACTTGACCATAGATGTGAGGGTCTGTTTCTGAACCATCAGTTTGGTTCTATTGGTCTATTTATCTATCTATATGCCACTACCATGCTGATTATACCAGTGAGGCTAGGTAATACAATATAAAGTCCAAAAGTGAGAGTCCTCCAACTTTGTTTTTCCTTTTGAAGATATTTCTGGCTATTCATGGTATGGGCAATCGATTTTTGACAAACCTGTTTAGTATGCTCAATTGGGAAAGACTAGTCTCTTCAAAATGGTGCTAGGATAATTGGATATAAATATGCAAAAGAATAAAAGAGTACCCTTATCTCACACCATACACAAAAAATTAACTCAAAATGGTTCAAAGACCTAAATATAAGCACCAGGACTATAAAACTTCTAGAAGAAAGTATAGTGAAGCATCTTAAGTATCTTGCATTAGGTAATGGTTTCTTAGACTTTACTACCAAAGCATAAGCAATGAAAGAAAAAAATAGAAAAATGGGACATCCTCAAAATTAAAACCTTTTGTACCTCAAACGACTTTGCTACAAATTTGAAAAGACAACCTACCCAATGGGAGAAAATGTTCGTGAACCTCATATCTGATGATGGTTTAATATACAGAATATATAAAGAAATCTTACAACTCAACAATAAAAAGACAAACAACCCTATTAAAAATGGTCAAAAGACTTAAATAGATATTTCTTCAGAGGATATACAAATGGCTAAAAAGTTCATGAAAAGATGATCAACATCACTAGATTGTAGAGAAATGCAAATCAAGACCACAATGAGATATTATTTCAAACCCACTAGAATGGCTACTATTTAAAAAAACAACAACAGAAAACTACAAGTGTTGGGAAGGATGTAAAGAAATAGAAACACTTACTCATTGCTGTTGGGAATGTAAAATTGTACAGCTGCTGTGGAGGACAGTTTCACAGTTCTTCAGAGAACTAAATATTGAATTACCATATGACCCAGCAATCCCACTATTAGGTATATACCTAGAAGAATTGTAAGCAGTGACTCAAACAGATATTCGCACACCAATGTTCATAGTGGCATTATTCACAATTGCCAAAAGATGGAAGCAGCCCCTTTCCATAAACAATATGTAGTATATACATGCAATAGAATATTATTCAACCATAAAAAGGAATGAAGTCCTGATTGCATGCCACAACATGGATGAACCTTGAATACATTATGCTGAGTGAAATAAGCCAGACACAAAAGGACAAATATTGTCTGAGCTCTCTGCTATGATTATAATTATAATAAGCAAATTCAGAGTTAGAATCTGAACATATTTAACCAGGGGATTGATTGGGGTTAAGGAATGGGGAGTTGATGCTTAATTTGTAAGGAATTTCTATTTAGGTTGAATATAAAATTTGGAAAAGGACGGTGGTGCTGGTAGTAGATTATTGTGAGTAATTAACAACACTGAATTATATGGGTAATGTGGTTTAAAGGGGAAACTTTAGGTCATTATGTTACTAGAATAAAAATTAAAAGATAAAATATAGAACTGTATAACACAGTGAACCATATTGTGGATGATGGACTATAGTTAAGAATGTTTTGTCATGAATTATAACAAATGTATAACAGTAATACAAGACGTTAATAATGGGATGATATATGCTAAAAAATACATCTAATGTAAACTGTGGACTATAGTTAATAATATTTTAATAATCTTTCATAAATTGTTACAAAGGTAATTAGTGTTTCAAAAAATTACAATATATAAAAGTGCTATATCATCAATTGTAACAAATGTTCCACATCATTGCACGTTTTTGGTGGTTTGATAGCATATGAGAATCCTGTTTTTTATGCCTGATTGTTCTATAAACCCATAACTTCTCTAATTAAAAAAAAATTAAGTAGTGAATGCCCAGTAATTTCAATATTACTTTAATTGACATGTAGCTAATGAATTCTTTAGCATTCTTTAATCAATTTACAACTTGAAAATATGATAAAAGTGGTATTGCTTTATTTTCTGTTTGTAAATGAAATTATAAAATACATACATTGAAATTAATTTCTTTCAATGTCAAAATAGCTTGTCTCCCATAATATAAAAGCAATATGTCATATGTATTTATGCATTTACTGCAATAAAAAACTGAGTAATCAATCAGAAATAAAAAGTTTTTGTGGGAGGTGTATAGATGCGTTAGAAATTAGTTTAGTCAGAATAAATTTGTATCATAAGGGAGTAATATGAATTTTATCATGAGAAGACCACAATATCAAGATTATGCAGAAACTTTGCTGAACTTTCTGATGTGTTTTTCCATGGATTTTAAACCTGAGTAAGACAATTATGTGATATTATCTTTAGGGTACCCCTATTTTTGAGCTTAAGATTTTGAATATGTGGCAAGTGATTTTAAAGCCCAATACTTTATATAAATTTAAACCTACATTCTCAATAAATATGATATTCTTTTTATTTAGATATGTATCTTAGTTTGTAAACTAGCAGAAATGGTTTGTCTTTTATAATAGGGAATTATATTTATAGGTAAAAGCTTATAGTTCTAAGACTGTGAAATGTCCAAATAAAGGCATCAGCAGAGATATTTTTTCACCAAAGTCAGCTACTGGTGATCCTGGCATCCTGCCATGTAGCTATCAGGCATATGGCAGCAGTCCTCTCCTCAGCCTTGAGGTGCTCCATGGGCCCAGCCCCTTGGGGGCCTCTTTCCATGCCTCTGTGCTCTACTGATTCCAGAATCAGGACCTCTCTCAGCCTCTCAAGGCTTCTCTCCTTGAGCTCAGTTGTAGGTGAACCTGGAGCCCTTTCTCTCCTTTCTCTCACATGGCAGAATCAAAATGGCAACTTCCTTTTTTCTGTATGTCACTCTCTGTGTCTCCATTTATATAAAGCTTCATTAAAAGGGTGGAGACCCACCTGAATCACACCTCACTGATGTAGTCCAAGCAGTAGGACCTCTTACTCACAGGAATGGATGAATTCAAGAACATAATCTTTTTCTTTTTGGGATTCATGAAAGAACTTCAGACTGTCACAATGTTTATGAAATAGAATCAGTTCTTTACTACCAATCATACTGAGGCATAAATCAAATTTGTTAAGTTATTAGAAATAAAATTGTATATTCTATTATTACAAGTTATTTGTGGGAATTAATTACAATAAATTTTTGGAAATCAGAAGTTTCTCAAGTGACAGAGTTGATACACATACATACACACATACTCATGTGCAATGCTTGGTTAGATAAATTCTGCCACCTCCTTTTTTATAATAGGTAAATATTTAATTATAGGACTTCAGAAAAGGGCTCTTTCAGAACGTATAAACATAGAAAGTCATGTACACAGCTCATCCCAACTTATCACAGTACTACTCCTTTTTGACATGAAAACTCTTCAAAAATTCATAGTTTGTTCAATTGTTGTCTTCTCAAAAATGGTGCTGCTGATGTTCACTTAGGAGTAATTGGATTGATTACAGTTTAAATGGAAAATATGCCCACATTTACATTAAAAAGAAATGCAATGTGTAGGTACTTAAAAGTGCTAATCATGTTTATGGACCCCTGTATTAACGTGTTTATTTTATAAGGCATTTCTTTGGCATGAGGCCAAATTCTGAGGCTTGTGTCCTTTAAAATAATCTATGTTCTTGTGTATATTTAGCTTCTGATTGTAGGTTTACTTTATTGGAAGCTGAATCAATTCATAATTTCAGGTCACTAGAAACATATATGTTTGGAGATATATTTTAGAGGTTTTCATTGGAATTGCCTTCACAATGTCAGACCATATTTAGGATTTATATCTCAAGCACAACTTAGCTCAACCCCTATAATTGTAATAATAATATGATAATAATATGACCACTACCCATTCTGCAAAAAGTGTGATTTTTCACTTATAGTTTCCAAGTAGAATATATTTTCCTGTTTTGAAAACTGAACCTGCCATAATGTTCACTATTTTTAAAGCTTATCTATGTGAGAAACTACACCAAACTACTAACAGAAAAAAGTTTTTGATTCCATACACAGAATGGCAAAATGTATGAACAGATCATACATCAAATTCAACATTAAACATATTTAGCTATATGATGTCAAGTGCATGTCAGTAAAATAGTAGCTACTCAAAAATAGCTGTAGCAGACACTGATGAGCTTCACCCTACCCCTTAGCACTTGTCCACTAAGTACATCCCAACAGGGTCCTACTTGAAAGTACCTTCAAGTAGTCATTTGAATGCTTTTTCTCAGCTCAAACATAGAACATGCTAGTGAAGTGCTAGAGAATTAATGATTTGGGGAACAGCCCTTGGCCAATGATAGATGATAGTTGGGTCCAAAATACCTAGTTTTTTCACTCCTTAGGTGGAAAATACTGAAGGAAGGTCTGCATTCCCGGTGGGATGAGCCACACTTGTCCACAGCAGTAACCTGCTTGATTAACCATTTATTGGCTTCTTTCCTTTCCTTTTCTCACCTTCTTACTTTCCCCGTGCTTCCCAGAATCACCTCCCAAATAAATTACACTAAAATCTTTATTACAGCTTATTGAAACTCCCAAAATTTCCCTTTGTAATATATGTAAATTTATACAAAGAGTTGCAACATTGTAAAGTTATATTCTCAGGAAATATTAATCAAACCCCCCAAAAAACAAGAGTCAAACAGGAAGAAGGTAGGGAATTTTCATCCTATTCCAATTTGTATCCTTTTTGTGGAAATTTTGGCCTAGCTATGATTTATCAACCACTATTTTACAAAATCTTAGCAGATCTAAGCCTACTTGCCTGCCCTAATCAGTACTTTTCTTTCTATAGTTGCTGTGAATTCTGCATCATCAGAAGAAAAAGTAGAGAGGTTCTAGTGGAAAGGAAGCAGTGGAGAGGCAAGAGCCCTAGGACTGGTTTTTTGAAGGCTGGCATTTTTTTTCCTTTTTCTCTTTTTCAGGAATTAAGACGTATAGATTATGTAAAATTACTTAGAAATATTTCCCCTCCATATACTGATTTGATAAGCAGTAGCAAAGGTGAATTCTTTAACCCAGTAGAATTATACTAAAAAACAAAACAAAAGGTACTTTAGATATAATAAACTTATCTAAAAGTTTTACAGGTCACCTTGCTTTCAAGGTTAAATCAGAGGTTAGAATTATATTAGTACCCATGTAAAAAAAGGCACCAAAGGAAATCCATCTGTCCTATATGTCAGTGAGTGCCAGGGAAAAGTGTGGGATAAAGTAGGTGCTCATTTTTTAAAAACTATTTGTAGACTGATTTTATCTTGACTATGTAATAAAGTGTTATTATGTAGTCTCTGATACAAGTTTCAAAAGCTGAAATTGGAGCACTGTATTCATTATGCACAGAGAGAAGATATTTGGAGGGGAAATTACTGAGCAAACAGAAGAAACATTAGAAAGTATCTGCTTGTCTGGAATTCATTTCTATTTCATTGAGACAATTGAGGCCATCAGACAAGATCTCTAAGGCTACAGAGAAGTTACCTCCTCTTCTGTCACATAGGATGAAATTTCTTATCTCCTGCCTAAGATCAAGTACCTGTATTTTAACCAATTTTCACATCATCCACCAATTTCCTTCAGGACCTTGTTCAGTTAATCTTATTGATCAATATCACCTTTTCTACAGGCTTTTTCACTTTGTTTATGCAGATCTTTAATTTTCTCCCATTCTACAGGGACAGTACATATCTAGTTGTTGTCTAATATCCTTCTCCCCTTTCTCATTTTCTCTTTGCAAAATACATCTTGTTCTCATGGTATTCACTTCTACCCTTTCCATTAGTTTCCAAGTCTACCCTAATCTGGCTTTCATGCTCATGTGTCGACAAAGTATTTCCTAAAGGGAGTGGAATTAATATTTAGAGAGGACATTTCTTCATTGTCCAAGATTGTTCCACACTTTCAGTAATGTTTAGCATCCCTTAACTCTGTGAATTAAATTTTAGTAGTTGTACCAATCAGAAAACATCTTGTATATTTTCAAATGCCATTGTAAGAAGTGGTATCATCTTCTGATTTTAAATTACTGATCTCTCAATGCTGTTCTCGTTAAGGTCCTCAATGGCATACTAATTGTAAACACCAATATTTCTTTCCATGCAGGACTGCCATACTACATTGGATATAATTAAAGACATTTTCCTTTTTAAAACTTTACATTTCCTTCTATTCTAAAGCAATGCAGTTTCCTCTTATACTTCATTGATTCTTCTTTTTGACTTTTCTTCCTCAGCTCACCATGTAAATGCCACTGTTGCCCAGAGTTTCATTAGTAATGCACTACTAATAACAATGAATCTTAGACCTTTTTTTTTCTTATTTGAATATCTCTTTGAGAATGTGTTGATAGCTATAGACTTTCTATCCCAAGAAGGGGAAGTGAGTATATGGTACCATGTATTTCACGTAAGCACAACAAATTATATGTATATTTCAGAGGGTTTATGAATTCTCTGAAACTCAAATCAACTTTTGGTTAAAAACTCTTGATTGTCTACTCTCTTTAACTATCCATTGCTAAACTAGTAATTTATATCCTTTCTTTCCATGTTTAATAAAAGTTTCCCAATTATTTCCAGTCATGCCTCACAAATTCATGTTCCATATAGCTGCAAAAATTATTTATCTAAAATGAAATTCTGGTTATAAAATCTCAGGTCCTTAATATTTTGTAGGATGCTTCCCCAGGATCTGTCTGCTACCTGTATCTCCTGCCTCATCTCTTGTCCTCTACTGCAGATAAATGTTTTTCATGGAGTACTTGCTATGGACCAGGCACTAAATTGATTATTTCACCTTGTATGTCACATTTAACTATTCTAGAAAATTGTATCATTATTTAAAGTATTGTTGAGAGATTTGGAGTTCTTAATGGAAAACATATGCAAAACAGGAGCTTAAGAGAAATATGGAAGGAAAATAATATTGGAGAAAAACGCTTCTTAAATAATTTGGATCTTTTAAATTATGGAATAAGATTAATAGACCATAGGATCTTGGCGATTTTTATATCCAGATATTTCAGATATTCTAGATGAATATTTGAAAGGTAAACAAGATGGGTTGAGTGGAGGAATAGTGATAGCAAAGGGGAAATCTCATATGGCAAAGTTGAAAAGTGGAATTGACAATAGGGGGCAGTAGCAGAGCATAAACCATCTGCAGAGCATTGGGGTTAACTGCCTACTGCTAAAGTAGCCCTCAGGCTTCATTGTCATTAAATGAATGGTTTGACTTGGATCATGTTACTCTAACATCCGTCCCCCTCTAATGATCTGAAAGTCAATGACCTTCTCACTGTTCTCATCAGTATCAAATAGTTCTGATAGTTGTATATTGTACTGATGAAGGTGATATATAATGAGAGCTTTGTAGGTAGAAGCAATATTTAGGAGATGGAGTATTAGAATATATTTATATTTCATCCCGATTGGTCATTATTTAAAAATTGGTTAAGAAAAAAAAACTTTTACCTCAAGTTAGCAAAGTCATTTTTATAAAGGTGCAATGCCTTTACACTGACATCTAGTGATCTAGTGAAACTTTTTTGTTTTGAAAATTTTTGTCTCCTTTTTGAAAAGTAATAAAATCCTATACTAAAGTCTCAAAGGTACTTTGTTCTTCCATTGTTTTCCATCTTAAAAAAAAAAAAAAATCAAGCAATTTGTTTTTAAGCACTGCCCATTTCAAGATAAAAAGAACAGCATTGTACTTGATAAAGGAAAAGTTCACTGTGAACAATTACTTGTGACTTGCCAGTGGCCATTTCATACACTGCCTTGGAACAATATAAAATATCCAATTTTGCACTCTTCCTGTAAAAACACCGCATCGGTAGTTTGATAAGCTAAAACATTAAAGATACAGGCTTGTTTGTATTTAACAACTACTATATACTTTGTTGTAATAGTACCACTTATGTTTTCTGGTGACAGATCTCTATTTTCCTTAAATTTTTCTTGAGGGAGTAATCTATATAAGTCATCTCTGCAAAGTGTAATGGGTTTGTAAATTCTAGTTCACAGTCAATTTCACACTGAACCATTTCTTGGTTTAATCAACCTTCTAGGCAGTCTTGACAAGCTTCAGTTATTCTGTTATTTCTATTGTTTGGCAACAGACTGCTATTTTAGGATTAAGTGAAAATGCAATATGAGCAACTCACTATAGAATCTTTTTAAAATCAGCCTTTGAATTGGTCACAATAATAACAAAACGTTTCTGGTTAAATTTTGCATAAGTAGAAATTTTTAGAGGCGCACTTGTGTAACAAATAAGAATTTCACATAAATCATAGTTGATAGTATAATTCTCTCATGAAATATGGATCCTTTAAAATACCAAATGACTCTTATCAATATTGGTTTTATTGCAGAAGTGGCACTGCATCTTCAAGTTATCTGATTAGTCAGAAGAGCAAATGCATTCCAAGGCACAACTGTTGAAAAAGGGTAGCAATTACAGGATAATTGAAGCTATTCAAGATTCCTTAGATGGCCAAAGAAGAGTATATGATAAACTTTATACATAGCATATTTGGAAGACAGAAGGTTATTGAGTGCCTTTGCATTCCATTGCTTTGACTCGGAGTCTTATTCAGAACAGAATGATCAATCATTGTTGTGCTCCTAGACAGTAGAAGTGTCAGCCCACAAGTCAGTTATCAACATCTGTCATCTGTGGCCCCAGGCAATGTGGGAATATGAAGACACAAATGAACAAAGCAGCAAAACAACTATGCAGAGCAACAAACATGGCAAAACAATACATTGTTCTGGTGTTTCCAAGATCACAGCTAAATTTCATTGTATCTTAATTAAACCACTTAAAGGAACTTTTGTTCATTTAACTTTGGGAACATACGGATATGACCTGAGTCATTGTAAATACTTTAAATTAAGTAAATTACACTTAAATTAGAGTTAGTAGCCCATGACATATGTGTTCAATCCTCACAGTGTTTGAAAACACAGGAATTAATGAAAATTTAAAACCTGGGTATTTCATATAGAAAATCTGTTTCACAGCATTGTTTTATGAAAAAAATGGAAAAGAAGGTAACGCTGGGTTTTTATAGCCTTAGTCATTAATTAGTTGGTGGGAAGTAGGGACATTTTCCTTTAGACAGTACATGTCTTCTCTATTGTGCACAAATCTCTACTACCCCTATTATTTCACTGACAACAAGGTCAAAGTACCATTTGCCATTTAATATAAATGTTTCAGTGGTTTTTTAAATTTATTCCTGGTGTTTCCATTCATCATTGTTACCTGCCTTGCCCCATTGAGCTTCCAATTCTGCTCTAAATCATACAGATTTCAAATTTATTTATCTATAATGAGTTATCCCCAGAAGAATGTCTGCTTTAGATGCCAGAAATCTGAAAGACAAAATAATCCAGCACAGACTGTAAAAATCACATATATTAAATTTTTTAAAAAGCTGAAAGAAAATCTATCAAATGAGGTTTAGCATATAGGGTCTCAGACAAAACAGTAGGGAACAAGTAGGAGCACATTTCAAATAGTGAGAGCAGGCCAGTTTTGCAGGCCTGCAAAGAAGTTAGTCACTTCTTACCTATGTCACCAAAGAGCCATGAACTCTGCCTCAGGAAACAGGCTAAATAGCTGTGCATATAAAGTGGTTGGCAAGTGTTTGGAAGGCAGAAACTAGCATCTTATGATTGTGGCCGTTCACTGTGGTGGAGAGGTTTAGCTAACTACTTAGGACTTATTAAAATTGGTGATATTCTTAAACTGTAATCGGCTTTCTAATATTTTTGCTGTAGGGGAGAAAAAACAAGGCCTTAACTTTGCAAAACAATTTCAAGAAACCTAATTTATCATCTAAGCAAAAGCAAACAGTATTTGTTATGTTATAGTCACACAAAACAAATATTTCTTTGAGTAAAATATAATGAGCAAAGGCATATTTATTGTAATGGAATGATACTGAATCTTTAGTTATAAGCAATTCCTCCTATTCAGAGGCTAATACCATCTGATTGGGAATCGTTTAGCAAAATTGCCTGTTATTAAACTTTACGATTTGAACAAAATCCTTCACTTGCCTTAGTTCCATTTTTCTAGTGTAAAGTATCATCATTAGAACACAAGATCCCTTAGACCAGAGGTTGACAAATTATGGTCTGTGGACCAAATTCATGGCCTGTTTTGGTAAAGGAAGTTTTATTAGAACATAACCACATCCCATTTGTTTATGTTTTGTCTATGGCTGCTTCAGTGCTACAACAGTGTAGCTGAATAGTTCTAATAGAGATATGTTGCCTACAAAGCCTAAAATATTTATCTACAGAAAAAAAAATGGCTGACTTCTGCCTTGGATCCTCTACTAATTTTCATACACAAAGAGACCAAAGCAAGCAAGCCATGGCAATGTGGCTCAAAACTATTTGCATCCCATTTATGATACGTGATTTCTGATACTGATGGTGGAATTATGGGGATTCTCTAGAATTCCATTACAAGGGAAGCAAATAATAGACCCATTCGTTTTTAAACAATCAATGGTGCAGTGAAAATAATAATGCCATATTTTATGTTTCTACTAAACACCTGCCTTTCTGGAAGCAGAATTATAATAGTCAAAAAGGTTACCATGGTAACAGATTCATCATTTAAAATCAGGCTGAAACAATAGAACAATTCCCATCAGTAAATGTTGGTTCCCTGTAGATATTCAGCTGTCATCCATTAAAGAGTGACTCTAAAATTTCAGCTGCATCAGGGTCACCTGAAGGAATGGTTAAGAAACAGAGTCTGGCCCCCACTCTGAGAATTTCTAACTTAGTAGGACTTGAGGAAGGGAAGCAAGAATTTGCATTTCTAACAAGTTCCCAGATGATGCTAATGAGCCTGGTCAAGGGACCATACTGTGACAACTGCAACATAAATGTTTACTCAGTGATAAGAAACCAATGGGTATCCTTTTTGACTTATTCATTTATACATTTTGTTATAACTAAGATTTTAGATAGAAAATAGATTAATCATTTAAGCAAAAGAAAAAAAAACTTTAAATCATCCATGAAGACATGAACTTGAGTCCTGGCTCCTTCAAGTCAATTCAGATATCAGATTTCTCATAGTTAAATGGTGAAGTTGAATTTCTACCTCCCTTACAGGGTTGTTTTAAAGTATTATTGACTAGTTATGTAAATACCTTTACATAAGGTATTTATGTAAAGTTTAAGAATATTAGTTTGTTTTCAGAGATTTTTAAAATTTCATCAGAATACACCGGGTCGTTGCATTGATTTCTAGCTATAACTTTCTTATTCAGCTTTTCTTAACATCTTGTTAAAGAACAGGTGCTATTTACATAACTAGTATCTTTCAGTTACTCATTAAGAACACATTATAATATAAAATTAAGTGATTCATTGAAAGTGAGGTGATATAGTAGACACCTTACATAAATGAAATATCTCCTGTTTACTTCTACATATCCACTCTCCACCAATTCCCTCTGTTTTCTGCTCTGAGAGGCTGGCCTATATGCACAGCATCAGGGAGCTTCTATGGCCTCTGACTTCCTGTTGGATTCATTCAGTTAGGACCCCTCCAGGAGATTAGACAAAGAGAGGAGAATGGAGAATGATGAGGGATCTGTTTCCCTGGTTCTTCCCTATGAGATTCCATTAGTCTGTCATTAAAATTAAAAGTAGTTAGGTCTTCATCTTTTATGGCTCTCTTTCTATTGCGATTAAATATACACGTGCTTCGTATTCTGTGTCTAATGACTTACTCTTTTTTATTCCTGTTATGTTTTCATAACTGCATTTTTCCAACTTCGAACTTTCCTCTCTGTAGTTGTGATAGATATTGTCAGTGTATTTCAATATTTGAGCAATTCCCCATGAAATCATGACATTTACCTATAAAAATGCAGTCCAATGTGTCTTCCATAAATCTTTAATCAAATGTATAACTTGTTCTGGGGTTTTAACTACGTTATAAACATAGGAAATTTAAAGCCATCATTTCATGTTGTTTTAATCCATAAAATATAGAGTAGTTTTTATTTTATCCATCTGCAGTAAAACAGAGTAATTTTAACAAACCTTGAATAAATACATTGAATATGATACACATTTTTCAGTTGAGTCTGACATCCAACTTCATGAATAAAAAAAGGTCCTATTTATCATGCAGTAATAGTCACACACATCGTATTTATCATGTCTATAAGGGAATAAATTATCTCCAAAAACTCTATGTTGCTATATAGGAATTATATAATATAAAGTAATTATAATCATGTGATATATATAAGAAGAATAAAACTACTTCAAAATTATCTTGATGCATCAATCTGTGTGTTGACTGGCATGTGGTTTTAAAATATTGATGTTCATAATGTTTCTTTATAATTGTTTTCATATTGAGGAAGAGAAATTATTCTGTCATGCTTGTAAACATCTATCAAAGATAATTTTAAAAATATATCAATCTTAAATTTATCAATGAATGAAAAAAAATCCATGGAATATACTCACCATAATAAATTTGAAAGGCAATTATTTTAAGAGAGTGTGTTACTTACACCTTGTCCATAAAAGAGAAGACTCTTCAAAATAGCAGGAAGAGAGACAGAGAGAGCTCATTAAGATAAAATTTCACGTATTTGAGTAAAATAGTGCCTACTTCCTAAAAATCATCTCGCACACATTTCCACTAAAATACCTATTAAGATACATCCTTAAAGAAATGCTCACACCATGAATTTCTGGACTGACAGTCCATCTAGTTTCAGAATTACAGAAATCTTTTCACCGACTAAAAGGCCAATGGAAGTAGAGTGAAAAATTCAGTCACAGGAATATCCATCCGTAGTTGTCTGCCTTTCATTCATTTACTATTTATTGAACTCCTGCTATGAAGTAGATGTTGTGTTATGCACACAGCACAAGTCAGCTTACTAGATCCTCTGTTCCATCTCTGCACCATTCCCTCTGTTTAGAAACTCAAGGCCTGTGCCAAACAGAAAGTTGGATTGCTGTCTCTCTACTGCATGGCTGCTGAGTTGGAGACAGCAAGCATGCTAATCCATTCTGACAGGCACCAGTCTTTCTCAGATAATAAAATTTAAAGACCTTATCTTGTTCCTTTTCTTAGTGTAACTTTAGTTTGGTAATTTTTTCCTCAGAATAGTCCTTTGATTTGAAAACAAAACAATAACAACAACAACGATAACAAATCCAGTTGTGGTCTGATCAGTACCAAGTTAATCAGGAAGGACACTAAACTTCCTTGTGATAGCTCTATGCATTATAAATAAATCTAAAATTGTTTTCACTTATAAATTGGTTTCCTTATTGAATCATACTGACCCACAGATCTAAGTGTCAACAATTTATACAGGTTCAAATGATAACAATGTGATAATGTAAGTGTTAATGTAAACTTCTGAAATTAGCTTAAAAAAGTAGTTACATAAATTTTTGGTCAGGGAGTCTGTACTTCAAAATACTTTTGAGGCTTTAATTGCCACTCAAACAGTATGGTAACTACTGTGGTAGGCAGAATAATTGGCCCCCAAGTTGTCTACATCCTAATCCCTGGAACCCCTGAATATGTTAATTTATATGTCAAAGGGAAATAAGATTGCAGATCTTAAAATAGGGAGATTATACTCCCTATTAAATTTGGGTGAGACAAATGTAATTACAAAGATCCTTGAAGAGTTAGAAGAATCTGTGAGTCATGAGTGCCAGTGAGATGGCTGCTTGAGAAAGATAGCCAGAAAAAAAGTCACCTACCAGCAAATATAGAACCTGAAAAGGGAACAGATTCTCCCCTAGAGCTTCCAGAAGGGAAGGCAGCCTTGTCAGCACTTTGATTTTAGTCCAGTACAAGACCTATTTTGGAATTCTGACCTCCAGAACTGTGAGATTAAAATATAGGTTGTTTTAAGCAACTAAGTTTGTAGTAATTTGTTAAACCAGGGATAGGACACTAATTCAGTGGCCAAAAAGAGCTTGTGTGACTTTAAACTACCTTAATAATCTCTGGTTAGTGTGCATACCAAGAGAGATAGTAATCCCATCATCTACTGACTTTATTTGCATATATATCACTTTATTTACAGTGTCATAGCCTTCTCTGAATACTTTATATTGAGAAAGATAAAGAACTTATGAACATTGTCTACATTGATGACAGAGAAATTTATAAATCATCTTCATGGTCTTGGCTCAGATGCCAGCCAATACCTTTCTCTTTCATTAGCATAATTTGCCACACATTGAACTTCATTCTGACTCTGTAATTCACCCACTCTGCCAATAATGCAAGCTACTTTGGCCTTTAATAATAGTAATAATGTCTCATACATATAGTGCTTCCCATGTGCCAAGACATAGTTCTAAGTATTTAACTTAATAGGGCCTCATTTAATCCTCACAGCAACCCTATGAGGTTGCCACTGGTAGTATCTCCATTTTACAGGTGTAGAAAATGGGACACAGATAATGTGTTGAAGGCCATACAGGAATTAAGGGGCAGAGCCACAGTTTGAACCTAGTCTGGCTCTTGGCTTCATGCTCTTAACCACAAATCTGTATAAATACCTAACAGTACTTATATAGTACTATAGACTAGTAGGAGGTGACAGATGTCTAAGAACTTAAGTGTAGGAAAGTTACTGATGTTCAGTCAGACTTATATAAGGTGGCCTAAAGGAATAAATGGAAAAAAAATTGCTGATTCTACAAGAGGTGGTAAAGATAATAGAGAGAAACAGTTGTTTAAGTGTTTGTGATTACCTACTATCAGGAGCTACTCAGCAAAACCCACAGTGGCTGGCAAATATTAGTTATATAGTAATGGTATGATTGAAAAAGAAAATTAATTAGCTAGTCCACATATTGATCAAAGTGAATGAGAGATCCTGCAGAAAATCATAGCCCAAGTGTCAAAGGGATCTTGAAATGTTATAAGGAATCTAGAAATGTTAGGTTTGAAAGATAAAGGTAACCTTAATAGTAAAAAAATCCTTCATATAATTGAGGACAGGATAAATTAGTTCTTTGTGGCTAAAGAGGAAAAAAATAGGAAAAATGAGTAGGCATTACAACACAGCAATTTCACACAAGATAAGAAAAAAATATCTAACAGTTTTTCTCATTTGCGTTTTAATTTATAAAATGTAAGAAACTTTAGTGAAATAAAAACTTCAGTTCTCTTAAAATTGCATATATTTTAAATTATCAGTTTGTAACCTATTCTATGTTAGTGAAGTTTTATTGTAATGACTTTTTATTTTATCAATACAGAGAGAAAATTGACAAGTTTTAAGTACTTCATTTGTCTCTCAAAAGCTTAGCAATATTTTTAAAACTATATCTAACGTGTAAGAGGGAATTTAATAATTTTGGCCTTCTAAAAATATATGCCCTATATATTGACAAATTACTTGTTGTTCAAAACACCTATATATGTTATAAGGAAGCTCATAACAGCATTTAAAAATAACTGGAGGTCACAACTAAAAATGTCATGAGTATTTCAATGGTAATGTTTCCAAATTGTAGTAATGATCATATTTGCCTACAAAAAAAAGGTCCCATGTTCAAGGTTATTTGTCAGAGAATGTGCCTTCTTGTGTTGCCATCCAAAGATGAAAAACAAACAAAAAAGTGAAACAAAATATCTAGAGTTCCTTTGAAAAACCGTGTTCCTAGAGGGGGCCAATACTTAAGTAGAAGAAACATCAGTAACATGTAGAATCATTAATATCTCTACTTTAAAAGCATTACGATGGTACGCATGCTAGTCATCATGCATATCTTTTGATTCTATTCAAATATGCTTGTTTAGAATCTGAAATCATATCTTTTCCTTGTCCCTACTCTAAATCACATCAAGTGAAATCCTCTATTTAGGAGTTTGCAAGAGTTATGCAACAGGTCCCTAACTACCATGTATCCTCTTACCCTCTTATAAAAAATGCATTCCTTTTTATGGGTCACTCAATCAGCCATGCAGAGGAAGGCTAATTTGACAAAAGAAAAGCATAGGAGCAGGAAGGTTCCAGGTAGTAAAGGGTATGCATGTTCCCTGATTGATGACCACCAGGGAAAACCAATACATAAAGCTTAGGAAATATTGGTTCAAAGTTAAGGTGAGTTGCCTGTCTGAGTGGGGAACCATCAAAACAGCAGCCCCAGGGACCCTAAAAATGATAAATGAAGTCAAGGGAAATGGTCTGGTTCCATGAAGGATGGAAACATTGAGATGTGGGAAAAGAAAAGTCTTTTACAGAAGATGTGTTCTTTTTAGGAAGGAAGTAAAATATGCCATCAATCTATGAATAGTAATTGCTTTATTAAAATGTGCAGTCACCTCCCATGATTATTGTTAAGGGTAGGGTAATAATGAATGCTCTTTAACTATGAATAGAAAGTTTATGAAAAACTTTCTTATGCAAAAGAAACCATAAAGACATCACATTTATAGGTAACAGACTAGACTTACACAAAACTATTTTTAGCCAAACCAGAGCCTCTATAGATATCACAGTTTATATGAATATCACTATTTATAAGACTCTTAGCATCAGTGCTAAAATTAACCATAGTGGACCTTTTTTGTACTCATTGAATATGTATATGTAATAGATACTGAATTACACACTGATGGTGGAAATTTTATATATATATAAAATTCAGTCCCTGTCCTTATAAAGTAGACAGATTTAGAAGGAGGGGCAAACATGCAAATTAAAAGCACAATCAGGTGTGATAGCTGTGGGTAAACACAGAAAAATGTGGTCACCTCTACCTGGAGAGTTCAGGAAAGGTTTCATAATCCTTATATTGAGCAATTTTCCATTGAATTAATAGGGGGATATTCCAGGAAGAAGGGAAGATGTGAATAAAGTCATGAAACAAATTTGCATAATAACAGGCTCTGTGTTTTTATGGAACCACAGCACGTGGTTTGAAGTGGTACAAGGTAGGAGGAAAACTAGAGAGAGTGATAGACATGACCCAAATCACACAAGCGCCTTGTGTACATCTTTAAAAAGCTTGGACTCTATCATACAGGTAATGAACAGCCATGGACAGCTTCCATCTTGTGAGATTGATGCTCAAAATTGAGGTTCCAAGTACACATTTACTATGTGGCATTGAAACCAAGGAAGAAGAGAAGAAGGCCATTATAAGATCCTGGGGATGCCGACATTTTGAATCCCCAAGTCTTTATAATACACTCAAGTAAGATGAAAATGGAAAAGTGTCCATCAAACCTAACCATTTGGAAATCACTTGTAACCTTTGCCAAAGCAGTTTAAACATGCACACAGTAAAGGGCAGGTACAAAGAAAAAAAAATCAATGAATCAGTGTGATAGTTTATTTAATTTTTTATCTACCCAGCATGTAATAATGGTTCAAAAGGGTAGTTGTTTTACAAGGAACATATGTCATTTGTTTGAATCTTAAATGATAAATGCAAACAACAACAAAAAGGAACAGTGTTTATAAATGTCCACAGGATCCAGACTAACTGATGTCAAATAGCACTGTACGATTTGCACACCTAAACAGAAGTATGTAAAATACATCTCATTGCGTGGTGCTATTAGTAATAAGGTTCAAATGTTATCGTATTTGTGGCCTAATAAGCCTTAAACATTTAAACATAATTTTTTTGAGCAAATGTATTTTGTTGAGCAGTGAACATTATCAGAAATGAATGGCATCAAACATTTCTAATGTCATTGGGTCTCACTATACTGTTTTAAAAATAATAGGCAGTATTTAAGGGGGCAGGATAAATTTGTCGCATGTTTTAGAAATGTTTTGAAAATATGATCAGTTTATCCTTAAGTCATTTGATTATGCTGATGAAACTGATCTTGTTTAAAATGCATGCCAGCACTACTCTGGTGCACACTGGGTATTTTAAGAATCTCTCAGAATAAAGAATAAGGACAGATTGTATCATTAGAATTTGGAAATAGCCTCACAAAATAAGTTTTTTGCTAATTAGAAAAAATAATTTCTTTGAACTTTTGAAAGTTGCTGCACCTTTACATATCGCTTGCAGAAAGCAAGCTGATATACTGCTGTGGTTTGGAGCTGTCTGTACCCCAGAAAAGCATATTCTTACAACTAATCCACTCCTGTGGGTGTGAACCAATTATAAGTAGGACCTTTTGGTGATGCTACTTCACTTAAGGTGTGATCTACCTCATTCAGGATGGGTTTTAATCCTTACACTGGAGTCCTTGGTAAATAGAATGAATAAGAGAGAGAAAGAAAAAGTGCGGAAGCAAGAAGATGAAAGCAATGAAACTGAGAAAATAAGGGAGAGGCCAGCAGACACCGCCACATGGAGCCAAGGATCACTGGCAAGGGTCACT
This sequence comes from Tolypeutes matacus, assembly GCA_026826555.1. NCBI lineage: Eukaryota > Metazoa > Chordata > Mammalia > Cingulata > Chlamyphoridae > Tolypeutes > Tolypeutes matacus. The sequence goes on along the minus strand of JAKSZT010054474.1, from coordinate 4,513,601 downwards.
TTGGGAAGAAAGCATCACCTTGACAATGCCTTGATTTGGACATTTTCTTGACCTCAAACGTAAGCTAATAAATTCACACTGTTTAAACCAACTCATTTCATGGTATCTGCTTTAAGCAGCCTATGAAACTAAAACATATACATAAACAGATTTTTTTCCCTATGATTAATTTTGCCATTATTCTATTTTTACTGAAAGGCTATTTCACAGCTGTAAGATTAGCTAAGATTACCAAGAAGCTTAAGAGCTTGAGGTTTGACTTTCATCCTACCTTTGGCATGTGGCTGTGTGACCTTGGAAAAGTCAATTGATCTCTCCAAGCATCAATAAATCTTTATCTGTAAAACTGAGATAATAGGAACACCTGCATTCAGCAACTTATTCTGATTCTAACATCAAGCATAATAAGCCTGGGGTGAGCTGGGCCATTAGTATGTAAAGGGTTAAGCAGAAAGAAAGATGTTATTCTTTTACTCACTCTCCATGGCCTTATGCAGTGGATGCCCTGAATATGAAAATTCATTATACCCTATATTTATTTATTATTATTTTTTATTGTGGGTAAAAATCAAATTTTTCACAATACAAACCAATATTTGTAAAATGATATATAAATATATATGCATATATGTGCATTTGCTTACATAAATGTTACTTTATATATATATATATATATATATATATTTTTTTTTTTTAAGATGCTTAGATTACATAAATGTTACACAAAAATTACAGGGATTCCCATGTTCCCCTCCTCCCACACCTCCCACACCTCCCACATAAACATCTTTCATTAGTATGGCACATCACCTGCAATGTATATGCACATCCTGGGGCTTTGCCACTAAGCATAAACCATAGTTCACATTGTAGACCACACTCTCTCCCACACAGTTCTGCATGGTATATGCTGATGTAAAATGGCTTATATCTGTCATTGTAATGTCACTCAGGATAATTCCCAAGTCCTGAAAAACCCCCTGTATTACAACTGCTTTTCCCTGCCCTGCCCCCAAAGCATCCAGTGGCTACTGGCTCCACCTCACTGTTATAATTTCTTCCATTGCTTGAATCACAATATGTCTACAACAGAATACCATCAAGTCCACTCAAGTCCATAGCTCTTTGCCCAGTCCTGAGGAGTCTGGGATGGTGATGTCCACTCCACTTCCAAGTGAGAGGGGGCTTATATCCCATGGATACAGTGGACAGGATTATCCTGCCTGTAGCTGCAGGCTCTCTCAGTTCCCTGGGATGGCTGTTGTCCATCATTGTCTCCTCACCAGGTGACTTGGGTGAGTCCATTGAGCTGTAGAGTAGGAGTTGCAGCTCCACCAAGATTCCAAGTAAAGCTCACACATGGGCAGGCCAGAGGATCCAGTCTCTAGAAGTATACCTACGAACCCAGCATCACATATAGGTTTGAATAGAAGGGACTGATGGACCATGTGCAGGGAGGACTTATTTGAGTCCAACTCTGTCACTCTCAGGAGCACAGATTCCAAAGTAAAGCTCACTGATTAGACATAAATCTCTGGAGCTATCCCCCCGTATATAGGACCTGGGTGTCTCCAGAGCCCTCAGGAGCCCCTTTGTGTGGGGTGATATCCACTTTGGTGATCTATGAGATCCTACTGAGGTGTGCATAAGCATTACCTCTGGGATGACCTCCCGACTCTCTTTGAAGTCTCTTAGCCACATGAACTCATTTGTCTTTACCTTTTCCCCCTTTTATTCAAGGTCTTTTTCCAGTCATATTGCCAGTTGGCACTTGGTATTAATCCCTCGTTGCCAGGGAGGCTCATCCCCGGGAGTCATGTCCCACGCTGGGGGGAAGGTAATGCATTCATATACTGAGTTTGACTTAGAGTGAGACTACATTTGAGCAACAAGGAGGCTTTCAGGTCGCAACCCTTAGGCACCCCAGAACAGTAGGCTAAGTTTCAATTACAAGAGCAAGGACTCATAAGGCTAGTCATCAATAACAAGAACCCATCAGTGGACCATCCTCTTTTGCCAGGCACTGCCCCTGCACTCAGGGGACTATCTCCCTTGGAGACATGTCTCCCTTGGAGAATGTGGCAGAGCTCTCCAGGCTGGGAATTCAGTATTCCCTCATTTATTGAGTGATTGTCTACCTACCGTGACCATGCCCCACCCCTTGATCATTTGAACAATTTTATATATCTTTCATGTATATTCAGATGAACTTCCTCCCATGAATCCCCCATCCCAGACACCCCCACCAATGATCCTCAGCAGCCCCCATTGTAACCCTTCTGTGATCTAAACCTTCCTTGAAGATGAAGCCCATATAATAACCAAATACAATTAATAGGAAAATGAAATAATAATGATAAGCTTAAATGAAAGAGAGAAAATACATGGAAACTCAGAAAGAAAAAAAAAAACCCTAAAAATAAAATATAATTAACAGATTGGGACATTCAAAAAATAGGAAAAAAACAAAAAATTAAAAAAAATTTTTCCCTTTTATCACTGCATTATCAGGTGTCCAGTCTGTACCGTGGCACCTTCCCCCTCTCATTCCCCAGAGTCTCCCAAATTTTCATTTCATTTTCAAAGAAATTTTAGGTCACAGCAAAGTCACACACAGAATACTAGAGACTCTCATATACCCAACCTCCTTCCCCTTTCCTCTCCCCATATTAAAACCCGTTTTTTTTTTGTTTTTTTTTTGGGGGGGAGGTTGGTAGCATTGTTATAACTGTTATACAGATAGTGAAACATAGCTACTAAACATTTTCAGTGGTTTAAAGTATAGTTTACAGTTTAGATGGTACAGTTTAATAATTTTTAATGATATTTACCATGTCCTGTGTCCATTACTGTAAGGTAATGAAAAACACTTCTCATGACCACTAAATACCCCCTGTTTGATCTTTTCTGTTCCTTCCTCCCATCCCCCTGAGGCACATGACACTCCCTTGTCTTGACTCATTGGATGACAAGATTCATAGTTACATGCCCTGGGTATTCTAACCTGCCCTTCCTAATCTACACACCTGTCAACCCTGTACCACCAAACCCAGAAATATCACTACCCACCTGTCCTATCCTTCAATATGCAACTATACTCTATCACTTTGCCATACAATATGTCCATATGGGTGATGGCTCAGAACCTACTCTTCTCTTTCTCTCCCTTGTTAACCTATCTTTCAGACAATGGTTCTCAGAGACTGCTCACTTTCCTCAATTCAAATCAGTGAGGTCATGTACTGTTCATCCCTTAATGCCTGGCTTGCTTCACTCAACATAAGGTCTTCAAGATTCATCCATGTTATTCCGTGTGTTAGCACTTTATTCCTTCTTACAGCTGAGTAATATTCCATTGTATGTATGTACCACATTTTGTTTATCCATTCATCTGTTGATGGGCACTGGGGTTGATTCCAACTTTTGGCAATTGTGAACAAAGCCACTATGAACATTGGTGTTCATATATCTGTTCATGTCTTTGCTTTCAGTTCTCCTGGGTGTATACCCAGCAGTGTAATCTCTGGATCATACGGAAGACCTATTGTTAGTTTTCTGAGGAACTGCCAAACTGTCCTCCACAGTGGCTGGACCATTCTACAATCCCACCAGCAGTGGATGAGGGTTCCTATTCCTCCACATCCTCTCCAACACTTATAGTCTGCTGGTTTTTTAATAGCTGCCATTCTGATGGGTGTAAGAACGTATCTCATTGTAGTTTTGATTTGCATTTCCCTAATAGTGATGTCGAGGATTTTTTCATGTGCTTTTTAGCCATTTGTATTTCTTCCTTGGAGAAGTGTCTTTTCAGGTCACTTGCCCATTTTTTAAATGGGTTGTTTGTCTTTTTATTTTCGAGGTGTAGGATTTCTTTATATATGCAGGATATTAGGCTCCTATCAGAAATATGGTTGCCAAATATTTTCTCCCATTGGGTAGGCTGCATTTTTATTTTCTTAATAATGTCCTTGGAGGTGCAGAACTTTTTAATTTTGAGGAGATCCCATTTATCTATTTTTTCTCTTGCTGCTCGTGCTTTGGCCGTGAAGTTCATGAAACCATTTCCTATTACAAGGTCCTGTAGATGCTGCCCTACATTATCTTCCAAGGTCTTTATGGTTTTGGCTCTTATATTTAGATCTTTGATCCATCTTGAGTTGATTTTTGTATAAGGTGTGAGATGGTATTCTTCTCTCGTTCTTTTGGATATGGATATCCAGTTCTCCAAGCATTGTTAAATTGTTAAAGAGGCCATTCTCTCCCAACTGAGTGGTCTTGGTGGCCTTGTCGAATTTCCAATGACTGTATACGCTAGGATCTATATCAGAACTCTCAATTTGGTTCCATTGGTCAGTAGGTTTATCCTTGTGCCAATGCCATGAAGTTTTGATCACTGTAGCTTTGTAGTATGTTTTAAATGCAGGTAAGGTGATACCTCCAACTTCACTTTTCTTTTTCAATATGTCTTTGGCAATTCGTGGCCTCTTACCTTTCCAAATAAATTTTGTAGTTAGTTTTTCCAGTTCCTTAAAAAATACAGTGTTGATTTTTATTGGGATTGCATTAAATCTGTAGATTAGTTTGGGTAGGATAGACATCTTGATGATGTTTAGTCTTCCTATCCATGAACAGGGAATAATCTTCCATTTATTTAAGTCTTCTTTGATTTCCTTTAAAAGGTTTGTGTAGTTTTCTGTATATAAGTCCTTTACATCTTTAGTTGAAATTTTTCCTAGATATTTGATTCTTTTAGTTACTATTGTAAATGGTTTTTTTTAATTTTTTAAAATTTCCTCCTCAGATTGCTCATTATTGGTGTACAGAAATGCTACTGATTTTTGAGCATTGATCTTATAGCCTGCGACATTACTGAACTCCTTTATAAGTTCTAGAAGCTTTGTTGTAGATTTCTCAGGGCTTTCTACATATAGGATCATGTCGTCTGCAAATAATGAAATTTTTACTTCTTCTTTTCCAATCTGGATGCCTTTTATATCCTTTTCTTGCCTCAGTGCTCAAGCAAGTGCTTCTAAGAAAATGTTAAATAGGAGTGGTGATAGTGGGCATCCTTGTCTTGTTCCTGATCTCAGAGGGAAGGCTTTTAGGTTTTTAACATTGAAGCTGATGTTAGGTTTGGGTTTGTCATACATACCCTTTATCATATTCAGAAAGTTTCCTTCTATTCCTATCTTTTGCAGTGTTTTTATCAGGAAAGAGTGCTGTATTTTGTTGAATGCTTTTTCTGCATCTATAGAGATAATCATGTGATTTTTTTCTTTCATTTTGTTTATGTGATGTATTACATTGATTGATTTTCTTATACTGAAACATCCTTGCATACCCGGGATGAAACCTACTTGGGCATGGTGTATAATCCTTTTGATATATTGTTGAATGCAATTAGCAAGTATTTTGTTGAGGATTTTAGCATCTAGGTTCATCAGAGAAATTGGTCTGTAATTTTCCTTTCTTGTGGTATCTTTGTTTAGTTTTGGCATTAGGGTAATGTTGGCATTGTAGAATGAGTTAGGCAATATTCCTTCTACTTCTATTTTTTGGAAGAGCTTAAGCAGAATTGGTGTTAGCTCTTTCCAGAATGTATGGTAGAATTCAGCTGTGAAGCCATCTTGTCCTGGGCTCTTCTTAGATGGGAGGTTTTTGAAGACTGTGTCTATCTCTTTACTTGTAATTGGACTGTTGAGTTTATCAGTTTCTTCTTTCATCAGTGTAGGCTGTTTGTGAGTTTCTAGAAACTTGTCCATTTCCTCTAAATTTCATTCTTGTTGGCATATAATTTTTCAAAGTATCCTCTTATGATGCTCTTTATTTCTGTGGGGTCAGTAGTGATATCACCTTGTTCATTCCTTATTCTGTGTATTTGCATCTGTTCTCTCTTTTTCTTTGTTAGTTTGGCTAAGGGTTTGTCAATTTTATTGATATTCTCAAAGAACCAGCTTTTGGTTTTGTTTATTTTTTCTAGTGCTTTCTTATTCTCTATTTCATTTAGTTCTACTTTAATCTTTGTTATTTCCTTCTTTCTACTTCCTTTAGGTTTAGTTTGTTGTTGTTTTTCTAGTTCTCCAAGTGTGCAGTTAGATCTTCAATTTTAGCTCTTTCTTCTTTTTCAATATATGTATTTATGGCTATGAACCTCCCTCTCAGGACAGCTTTGGCTGCATCCCATAGATTTTGATATGTTGTGTTGTTGTTTTCATTAGTTTCAAGGTAGTTACTGATTTCTTTTGAGATTTCCTCTTTGACCCACTGTTTGTCTAAGAGTGTGTTGTTAAACTTCCATATCTTTGTGCCTAACCTATTTCTCTGGCCCTTAGTGATTTCCAGTTTCAGTCCATTGTGGTCAGAGAAATTACCTTGTGTAATCTCAATCTTTGTGAATTCATTAAGAGTCATTCTGTGGGCTAGCATGTGGTCTGTCTTGGAGTATGAGCCATGGGCACTTGAGAAGAATGTAAATCCTGTTGTATTTCGGTGTAATGTTCTGTATATGTCTATTAAGTCCAGGTCCTCTAATGTATTGTTCAGAGCGTTTGTTTCTTTATTAATTCTCTGTCTAATGATGATAATGGTGTATTAAAGTACCCCGCTATAATTGCAGTGGCATTTATTTCTCCACTAGCTTTTCCGGAGTTTGCCTCATGTATTTTGAGGCACCCCAAATAGGTGCATAAATGTTTATGATTGTTCCCTCTTCTTGAGAGATTACATATTTTACTAATATATTGTGTCCATCTTTGTCTCTTACAATAGTTTTGCATTATTTAAAGTGTATTTTGTCTGATATTAGAATAGCTACTCCAGCCCTTTTTTGGCTATTGTTAGCTTGTATAATTGTTTTCCAGCCATTCACTTTCAGCCTCCTTGAATCCCTGGGTCAAAGGTGGGTTTCTTGTAGACAGCATATAGATGGATCATATTTCCTTATCCATTCTGCCAATCTGTGTCTCTTGAGTGGTGAATTTAATCCGTTAACATTCAGTGTTATTACTCACAATGAATTTCCTACTTCAGCCATATTTTATTTGGGTTAATGCATGTCATATATTGTTTTGTTTCTGTTTTTGTCTTTTTAGTTGGTTTTAAACTCACCTCCAACTCTCTCTCCCTTGTTTTTTCCTTTCAACTTGTAGAACTTCCTTTAGTATTTCTTGAAGTGCAGGTTTCTTATTGGCATACTCTCTTAATTTCTGTTTATCTGTAAATATTTTAAACTCTCCATCATTTTTGAGTGCCAGTTTTGCTGGATAGAGAACTCGTGGCTGGAAGTTTTTTTCTTTTAGTACGTTGACTATGTCATCCCACTGTCTTCATGCCTCCATGGTTTCAGATGAGAAATCAGCACTTTTTCTTATTGTGCTTCCCTTGTATGTGATGGTTCTCTTTTCTCTTGCTGCCTTGAGTATTTTCTCTTGGTCCTGAGCATTGGACATTTTGACAAGTATATGTCTTAGAGTTGGCCTGTAGGAATTTATACTGTTTGGGGTGTACCGTGCTTCCTGGTCTGCACATCCATCTCTCTAAATAGGGTTGGGAAGTTTTCAGCCATTATTTCCTTCAACACTCCTTCTGTTCCCTTTCCCTTCTCTTCTCCTTCTGGGATGCCCATAATGTGTATGTTTGTGCATTTTGTGTTGTCGGTTAAATCCCTGAGTCCCTGCTGGATTTTTTCTATCTTTTTGTCTATCTGTTCTACTATCTGTTTGATTTCAGGTGTATTGTCTTCCACATCACTAATTCTTTCTTCTGCCTGTTCAAATCTGCTGTTATATGAATCCAGCATCTTTTTGATTTCTTGGATTGTGCCATTGATCACCATCATATCCGTTATCTTTTTGCGTATGTTTAAAATTTCTTCAGTGTGTTCTCCCAGTGTCTTCTTTATATCCTTAATCTCTTCCTTCACTTCATTAAGTTGATCCATGATATTTGTTTGGAAAGCTTTGATTAGTTGTTCAGTGTTCTGCATCTCTTCCTGGTTTTTAGTTTGTTCATTGGACTGGTCCATGTCTTCCTATTTCTCAGTGTGGTTTGTAATTTTTTGTTGCCCTCTAGACATCATTTTATCTTGATGGGTTCATTCAGTTGAATAGCTTCTCTCTCTGCTCTAGAGTTTTATTTAGCTGGTGGTTCTCTGTGTGTTAAATTTTCTCTTTGACACTTTTTCTTCTTATTTTATTTCCTTGCTTCTTTCTGTGTTACCTTGAAGGCAAATATTAGGGCCAGAGGAATCAAAAGATGTGAGAAAGGAAGAAGGATAATAGTAATATTGATAAAAGTTAGAAGAGGGGCCAAATAAGACTTAGTGAAATGAATATTTAACTCATGTAGGCAGTGTAGAGTAATAGGAAAAAAAGTGGAGTACCTACAATGGACTGTGAAACCAAATACAGGAATATATATATCATGATTTAGAAGGCAAAATGACGAGGAGGGAGAGAAAGAGTAAAGAAAGGGTTGAAAGTAAAAAGTTAATATTAATAAAAAAATAAGAAGAAAACAGAATAGATAGAATAGAAATTGATACCCTTAAGTTGTGGGATAATGCAAAAATGTTGTGGGTAAAACTACAGCAGAAAGCAGAAAGCAGAAAGATGAAGGAAGGGGAATAGATAGTTTGAGAGGCAAAATCAATATAGACAGAGAATGGGAAATCACTGAAGAAGAAGCACATTGAAGAAGAGACAAGCTAGCAGCACCTAATTAAAAAGAAAAGAAAAAAAAAAAAGAAGGAAAAAAGAAGGGCAGAGGAAAAAGGAAAGAAGAGCAAGAGACAACAAATAAACAGAGAAAAACCAACAACCACACAAGCAAATAGTCAAACAAAGCTAAGGAGGAACAGTGTTCCTTCTAGGGTCCTTGTGGAACCGCTCAGCCTGCTTGTGTTTATCAATCAATTTCTCTGCAGGTTTTGAGGCAGATTTTAGATATTAAACTAAATTAAAAAGAAGAATTCATTTTTTAAAGTGACTGTCTACTTTTTTATTTTTGGCGAAATAAGGGACCCAAAATAAGTCCTTTTCTAGACCACCCCCTTCACTGAGGGGACCCTAACCAGGCTCGTGGAAACTAATCAAGCACTTCCCACTTCCTGGCCTCCCCCAGGGAGCTGAAGCTCTGATGCTTTTCAGTGCAGAGCGATAAAATTGGCTGACTCTGCCCCCTCTGGAGCCAAGCCTCAGTGACACTGGGCTGCTGGGTAAATCAGGCTTCCTCAGTAGATTCTCCTTTCCCCTCAGCCTGGCGCTGCTTCAAGCTGGCTTATCTGTTCCCCAAAGGTATGAGAGAGTCCAGGCAGCCAAATCCACAGACGGTAAACCCCTCTCCACCTTCTGTCAGAACCCTTCCTCTCTCGGAGAACGCTCCCTCACACCAGGTTGCCGTGCGGGAGTCGCCGTTCAAACCAGCCTTTTTTCCTGAGGGTGGGGCTCAGCCGACTGTGTTAACCACCACAAACAGGCTTAAAACTCATGAATCTCTACTGATCAGTCCATGCCATCAATCTGCCTGCAGATAGATGTCCCAAGGTTCTCGCTCTGTGTGCCCACAGCACAGACCCCTAGGCAGGACCCTATCCACAATCGGCCGTCCTCAGAGAGCTAGTCAGTGAGTGCCCTCCTAAACCAACGCCATCTTGCCTCTCCCTACCTTATATTTATTTATTTATTTATTTATTTTATTTATTTATTTTTTAAAGATTTTATTTTATTTATTCATTTATCCCCCCCTTGCTGCTTGTGCTTGCTGGGTCAGCTAACCATGCCGTGTGGGCGGGCTTGCCTTCACCAGGAGGCCCCGGGAACCGAACCCGGGGCCTCCCATATGGTAAATGGGAGCCCTACTGATTGAGCCACAGCCGCTCCCATCTACCTTATATTTAAATCTATGCATGCTTGGGGTGAAACTGACTTTTAACGGAAATCAGACAGCAAACAGATAATTTTGGAATGGAGAATTTACATCCTTTTGTGGATATTGTTTGTGGAAGAATTGTAGTGATTCAGAATTCTTTTTTTTATTGTAGCAATTCCAACATTTCCTTTTTTTTGGAGGTTGGGTAAGTACCACCTAAAGTGGTATTTGATGTAATTGCCACTTACACTTTCTCAGCACAAATTCTACAATTAAAAATGTATTTCCTCCTTTCTGAACACATCATTAATAACTAAATAAAACTAAAAACTTTGTTCTTTAAATTTAAATAAAATTGCAGTCTATAAACAGCAACTTCAAATTTATAACCTCCTTTAAACTCTTAACCAAACACCTTCTGATATTTAAATAAGGACCTCAACCTGGAAGCTTCTAGAGAGAGAGAAAACTCCAGTTTTACCTCTCAAACTTAGGTTTGACAGATAGAAAAAGATGATATGATTATAATAAAGGTGGCCAAAATGTCAACTGTTATAAAATCCTAGAAGGAGAAACAAACATCTTCCAGTCCATCTGTTGACCTTCCCTGTGTTAAGACAGGAAACTGAACTAAAATAGTATTCAGAATTTAAGACATGACATCCTTGCCAAATTTTTTATGAATTATAAAAATGAGCTTTAAAATAAGGCAAATAAATTGATAAAAATTGTTCCCAATTTCTCTTAAGGAAACACCAGATATTTATAGATTTTCAATTGAAAATGGGAAATTTTAAAGGGTGAAAGCTATTACTAAAGTCTGAATAGCCATTCTGACTTAGTTTTTCTGTGGTAAGTCTATTGTTCTCCAAAAAAGGAAAGAAAATTAGGCAACAGGCTTTTAGTATATTGTGATTGAAGGAGTATGAGCCTGTACCCTGGATAAAATAAATTCAAGACACTTTTATGCTACTGAAAACACCTATATATACTAAGGTACCCGAAGGAATCTAAGACAAAACCAGAAAGAAGCCAATTTTCTTGCAGTTACCCTGGCATCAATATCCAAATAACACACTTGTGTTATAAAATTGATGGTAAGGTTATTCAAGAAAACGAGTGTATTAATGTGGGAAGAAAGTAAAAAAAGATGTTATTAACTTACTTGTTTGGAATGAACATAACAATTGATAACATATAAACCTGTCACTTTTTTTCCAAAACCTTACTGGAAGACATTTATGGTTACAATAAATAATGAAAAAGGTGTTTCCCAGATAGTCAACACTAGAAAGAATAAATTTTTTTTTTGCTAGATCACCTTCTTCTCTTTTCTAACTCAAAATATATACTGGACCAGTCTGCAAGGCTATACTTTCATGTTCAGGGAAAAACTGATTTATAAATATCCTGAAAAACTTTTTCTCTTAGAATTTTTAAGAACAATTCTTAGAAATTTTATTTGGTTGTAAAAATGTCCCTCAAATTTGCTATGCCCTCAAGAGCATATAGAAAAGTATGAAGCTCTAAATGTAAAGTTTAAAGAAATTTACTAAGTAATGTGTTATTTTTATAGCTAAAAACTTGGGGACACAACTCAACTATTGCTTAACATAGTAATGTTTCATATCTTTGTAACTATATTTGTGACCCAAAGAGAGCTGGTAAGAACACAGCTATTTTTAAATAAAATGGCTATTTATTCAGCCTCTTGTCCTGACAAAATATTTAGTGCATATACCACTATAATTAGCACACCCTCTGTAACAGGCATAATTGTACATAAAATTATTATTTCATGAAGCTTGATTATATAAAAATGTAGAATGAAAGTGATTTATCAATTCATTTTTTAAAAAATGTTATTGAAGTATATCATTCATAAAATGAACATAAATAAACAATAAGTGTATAGTGAAAGTTGTGAACTTACAAAACAAACACATAACATCAAACAGGACTCCCATACATCACCCCAACACCAATACCTTGCATTGTTGTGAAACATTTGTTAGAAATTATGAAAGAATATTGGCAAGATATTACTACAGTACTAACTGTAGTCAATACCTTACATTTGCTGTATTTTTCCCCCAACCCACCCAATTATTATTATTATTATGTTTTTTTTATTTACTGACTTTTATCCATTTTTACACACCCCCCCATTTTTGCTGTTTCTGTGTCCATTTGCTGGACAATTCTCTGTCTATTTCCTGCCCTCTCTTCTCATCCTTCTCCTCCTGTCTTCATCGGGATTTGGTCCTTTGAACCTCCGACGTGGGAGTGAAGCGCACTACCTCCTGCACCATCTTAGTTCCTGGTTTTTCAGTGCTTCTCGTCTTGGCTCTCCCTTGTGTCACTCTCCTGTTATGTCATCATCTTGCTGTGTGACTCTGTGGGGCCTGACAGCGCACCCACGCGCAGGACCTGGGGGGTTTACCCGCACGCGGGACCTGTTGACACACCCACGCATGGGTCTTGGCGGCCCGTGCGCCTTCTATATATATATATATATATTTTTTTTTTTTTTTTTTAGTTTTTACTGCAAGGTCCCGGGGATCAAACCCAGGTCCCTCCACTTGGGAGATGGATGTCCAGCCATTTGAGCCACATCTGTCCCTCTGCTATATTTCTTAAGGTTGACCAAAGATACCTAGAGTTACAGTCATTTCCCATACAGGATGGCCATATAATAAATCCAGCTTGGTTTATCAGCAGCATTCTAAAAGCCAGACCTAGGGAGGAAAACTAGGTCTGGGGACACATGCATGGCTTCCAATATAGCGAATGTTCAGCCTACCCTGATTATCACAAAATCAGGACAACAAAAATATTCACATCAATTCATTTTAACACTAGTAGTAAACAATTCAGTGAGAGATAAGAGGCACAAAATCTTAGTAAAATATGACACAGGAAGAGCAATAATGTATTTCTCACTTAAATTTAACTTGTCATAGTATGTTATTAATATGCAAACATAAGAAACTTTTAAAACATTAAATTTACTAAGATTCTGGCAATAGCATTATATAACAAGACACAGCATAACAGGTCTGCTACTCAACTTGTTTATGTCAAGTCTCAGCTTCAGTATGAAGCTGTTAGAAATATATATATCAAAACCTGCTTTTCATGCTAAATATCTCCGCAAGTATGCCATTAAACACAGTAATGAACTTAAGATAGCAAGAGTAAGGAGTTAAGAAAACTAAACATTGCAACCACACAAAGTTCATACAAAAAATTTTTAACTGTACTGGGTACATAAAATCTTCCTGACTAGTGAAAAAGTACCAGTATAAAACACACATTTTAGAATCTTTTAGCTATCTAGTTCAAAAAGGACCTCTCCAAAGCTAAAGTGTGGGCAAAATTAATTCACATGACATAACACATTGTAATACTAAAAAATATTCAGAATTATTGAAGTGGAGGTATTAAGTTGGTGCAAAAGTAATTGCGGTTTTGCATTGTTGAAATTTGCCTTTTGATATTGGAATACAGTCTTAAATAAATGTGGTTATGTTATACATCATTTTAATGTGCATTTCTCATTTTATATTTTTTTGCTAATGACTTATTACTTGCCATTTATTTTATATTTATTTTGGTCTATGGAAATGATGTTAGACAAAAAGCAAATTCAAGCGATTTTCTTATTTGATTTCAAAATGGGTTGTAAAGCAGTGGAGACAACTGCAACATCAACAGTGCATTTGGCCCAGGAACTGCTAACGGATGTACAGTGCAGTGGTGGTTCAAGTTTTGCAACGGAGACGAGAGCCTTGAAGATGAGGAGCGTAGTGCCGGCCATCAGAAGTTGACAATGACCAATTGTGAGCAATCTTCGAAGCTGATCCTCTTACAACTACACAAGAAGTTGCCGAAGACCTCAACGTCGACCATTCTACAGTCATTCGGCATTTGAAGCAAATTGGAAAGGTGAAAAAGCTCAATAACTGGATGCCCCATGAGCTGACTGAAAATAAAAAAACCATCATTTTGAAGTGTCATCTTTTCTTATTCTATGCAACAACGAAACCATTTTTCGATCGGATTGTGATGTGAGACAAAAAGTGGATTTTATACGACAACCAGTGATGACCAGCTCAGTGATTGGACCAAGATGAAGCTTCAAAGCACTTCCCAAAACCAAACTTGTACCAAATAAAGGTCACGGTCACTGTTTGGTGGTCTGCTGCCAGTCTGATCCACTGCAGCTTTCTGAATCCCAGAAAAACCATTACATTTGAGAAGTATGCTCAGCAAATCAATGAGATGCACCAAAAATCGCAATGTATGCAGCCAGCATTGGTCAACAGATAGGGCCCAGTTCTTCTCCATGACAACACCCGACCGCATGTCTCACAACCAACGCTTCAAAAATTGAACGAATTGGGCTACGAGGTTTTGCCTCATCCACCATATTCACCTGAACTCTCACCAACCGACTACCACTTCTTCAAGCATCTCGACTTTTTGCAGGGAAAACACTTCCACAACCAGCATGATGCATAAAAGGCTTCCCAAGAGTTCGACGAATCCCGATGCATAGATTTTTATGCTACAGGAATAAACAAACTAATTTCTCATTGACAAAAATGTGTTAATTGTAATGGTTCCTATTTTGATTAATAAAGATGTGTTTGAGCCTAGTTATAATAATTTGAAACTCAGGGTCCAAAACTGCAATTCCTTTTGCACCAACCTGATAAATATCAGAGGTTTTGGGGTTTCTCATGCTGCACAGGGCCATTTCTCTGTTTCATTCAAGGCAGCATAAGGCAGAGTCCAAGGATGTCACTAAGCTCAGTGAGGGTGGGATGCTGGTATCCACCTCTGCCCTTCCCGGGAAGCATGGCTGCTGCATGCTTCCTAGCTAAAGAAATAGCAAACCACTCCCTGCCTAAAAGTTCCTTCCCCAGGTAAAAAGTTCCTTCCCCAGGTATTATACAATTATACAAGGGAAAAACTTTTAAAATACTTATCTACAGTCGGGATTTTGGAATATCAATGTAATCCCTACTTCAAAAATATTCTGGGTATTTCTGATAACATGTTAAAGATGTATTCAGATTCAATATCTGTTGATTTATATTTAGGTAATTTTGTAAAAAATATTCACTTTATTACCAAATATCTGAACCACTAGTACGACTGCAGAGCTATTACTCACTGAAAGAGAAAAAAAGAAGAAAGATGTTCAAGCAGCAGGCAACAGTTATGGCCCTTTCACACAGTGGCACCGAGTGGCTACTGGAATGTCCAGGAATATTTCTAAAAACAAGAAAAATCATGCATTTTAGTAAATATGTTATAATTTTCACAGTTGAAATTTTCTTAGACATTGCACTTTCTTTATAAGGAAATCCTGATTTTACTTAAAGTTATGGAGAATCAGGACTTGAACTAGTAGCCTTCTTTTTCTTCTTCCTACTGTGTTTCCAATGCTTCTTTTTCCTTTTTGTTTTTTTCTGTTGCTTTTTCTCGTTCTTCACTGCTTTTCTTCTTTTTTGCTCGTACCTCCTCAATATAATCTGATTCTGACAAGGACTCAGATGATAAAGGTTTATCAGGATACATCTTTCTTTTTTTGCTGAGTCTTTTTTTTTTTTTTTTTTTTTTTTTTTTTATTTGAATCCTTTGACTTTTTTTTTTTTTTTAAACTATCCTGACTGTCTGATTTGGTTTCTGACATAGAACTTTCCAAAGATTTATGTGAACAGTTCTTCTTTTCCTTTCTTGTTTTTCCTTGTTTCTTATCCTCACTTTCAGAACCTGAGGAACTGCTGGAAGAATCAGAGCTTGATGAGGAAGAAGATGAATACCAACCAGATTTCTTCTTCTCTTTTTTCTTTCTCCGTCTTTTTTTTTAGATAAACTCTCACTTCCACTTAATTTCTCCCTGTGTTTTTCTAGTTCTTTCTTCCAGTCCTCATTCATTTTTTCTTCAAATTCAGCTAATGCCATGGAGCCCTTCTTTTTCTTTTCTAGTTGCTCCTTCACTTCTTTCCAGGTGGGCCTTGGTCGATTCAGGCTATCTTGTATTGTTGGTCCTGACGACTGGTTTGGACCCCTTGATCTGGCCATTGCTCTTGGGTTCTTATAGGCCACTCAATTGTCCCCCTTCCCCATGGTGCCCAACGGCTTTCGAAGCACCCGGTTAGACATCAAGGGAGACTAGCTTCAGAATTATTTTAATACTACAACTCAACCACTCCTGAATAGAATATTACAAATAAATGGCAACTGGTATAAAAAGAAGATAATAATTTCTTCCTTTAAATATTTATGCCAATAAAAGGATTTTTAGATTTGGGAATTAATTACTAAATATTGAATGCCATGTTTCCTCAATAGGAAGACCTTCTTTTTCAAATTTTAACATGATTCCCCCCCCCATATAATGTGATTACATATTACAATCCAACTGCATTTATTGTATGTTCTCTTTTTTTGTTCAATTAGGATCGAAAAGATTGAAGTGGTTGAGAATTCAGATTCTGCAACCAACATGTATTAATTCAGTGCTCCTGACTCCTTGTCTGTAAATTGGGCATAACAGGACTGTTAAATAGTTAATCTAGATAAAGTACTTACAACAATGCCTAGTACCTAATAATGCATATTAAAAGTAAGCTATCATTGTCATTGTTGAAAATACTAGACTTATACCTTTCATCACTTAGATCATAATAGAATTAGGTAGTGACTAATATTAGTACATAGAGTTTTAGGCTTTTTATATATATTACATATATTATCATACTTAATACTCAACATTGTGATTGGTATTATTGTCGCCCCAATTTTCAAATAAGGAAAAATAGTCTCAGAAAGATGTAGTGCCTTCTCAACATCACAAAAATTTTACAGTGTAAAAATAGGTAATTAAAACATGCTTTTTCTCCTTTTAGCCTATTCACAAAAAAGCCACACTAAACTCCTTTTATTTATTTTCCTTTATGGCACGTAAATGTTTCATGCAAGTGACACTGGATTTGGTCACTGAAGCATTTTACTTTACTGTCTCTGATTAATTCCACAGAGTGGGACTCTTGCCGTCTTGCCAGTTCCTGAGAGTCATTACCAATTGTGTAAATTGTGATAATGTTAGAGTTTGAGATGTGTAAATTCTTTTAGTGAATATGCTCTGTCAAATCTCTGATCCTGCTAACACATCAGGGAACTTTTTCTCAACTAATATGTAACAACTATGTAAGGTATTTCACACATTTTAAAGTCTCCAGAGAGAGTCAGATATTCCCAGTATTACTCAGTTATGAGCACAAAAGCCGTGCAATTGTTTTTTAAAATAGCATTTGCAGAAATAAGAAAGGGTGATAAGGTTTGTTATCTCCACATAAAATGACTTGTCCTGATTCTCTGAAAGGTTTTAGAATGAAAATAAAGCAAGAGTTTTATTTTATTTTTCTATAATTAATATTAAGCCTAAATGTGCGTATCAAACCATGTTCTAAATTAATATATTTTTTTAAATTCAGATTTTCTCAGGGATTTATAATATATATATTTTATCCAATTTTAAAATTATTTTCTCAACTGTGAACAGAAACTCAAACCTGACTGAAACACTGTTTCCCTCTGCTCTTACATTTAGGTCTTGGTTGCCCTGGGTTTATATAGAAGTCAGTATATTCCACTAAACCTTTATTTAACCTGAACCTGAATATGGTGATGTGATGTGTGCTTAAATAAAATCCATTCCTAATTAGAGGATTCTTCTAGATTGTAGCAGGTAACACTCATGATAGGCTGATGGTAAGAATAGCTCTCATTAAATTATGAGAGGCATCGTTCCCTTGGCTTAAATCCTAAATGAAATATTTAAGCCAATCCACTCGCTGAACTGCCTTATGTGCTTTAAGAAAATAATTGCAAACCATTATGGGCACTATGTATTAGAAAGAAGCGGTGATTTAAAAAGTGATAGGTACATAGCTCACTACATGCAGCTATGCAGTATGAGTGGATGGATGAATGAATATAGATGTAGCTATCACAACTTTTGGCTCATGTTTTAGTTTTTTTGTGTGAAATCTTTCCATTTATATGAAAGGATTCCAAAGAAGCTCTCTGGTTAAAGATGGTTTTGATGCACTGGCTGCTCCTATTATTCTACAGTGTTTGTATTGTGACTTTTGGCTAAAGGTATGAAATCCATTGAATTATTTGGCAGTCATTCCTGTTTGTAATCCACAAAATATTCTATATTAGGGATTTGAAAATATAGAGGGAGCTTACAAAGTAATTTAATATCTTCATTAGGTTTGCTACCATCCTTTCATTATATAATAGTCCTGATTTTTAGAATGAAATATAAGATATGGAGTTGATTTTATTGCCTTTCTCTATTTAAGTTGTACTCTGCTGTTTTACTCTCCTCCTTGTGAGAACTCAGAGAACAGATTTGCTGCTGTATAAATCCCACTGGAAATGCCCTATTTATTCAGTGTTGCCTGAATTGCTCTACTGTGATATTTTAACATTCTTAGGATAGAGATATAGATGGCTCAAGCCACAAAGGATGCACAAACCATCCATTTGTACCATCATACTGCTTTAATATGGTTTTTCTTTTAACTTGGGGAAATCATTCAGATTTGAGGATTAGTAAGGGTAGGTGCCAAATTTAGGAAAACTGACTTAGTTTAACTGCAGAATTTCACATTTGTGATTTATATGCCCTATGTGAAAAATCAATGTTTCTTAAAGTATGGTTCCTGAACCAGGATTGTGAGCCTCACCTGGGAATTTGTTAGAAATGTAAATTCCTGTAACCCAACTGAGATCACCTGAATCAGAAATTCTGGGGGTGAGACCCAATAAATTTTTTTTTTTTAAAACAAACTCTCTAGTTGATGTTTAGGCAGTTAAATTCTAGAACTACTATTTAAACCAGTGTTGTTGTTGTTGTTTTCCCCATCAAGCTTTGATTATAAAGACATTTCCAGAAATTCCCATCCACACCCCTATCTCCCCATAACCCAGCCCTCAGGGGCTCTGAGCCAGTCCCAGTGCTGGCCAGGCCTATAGCAAGGGACCAAACAGCAGGCCAGCCACAGGGGTCACTTCTGACAGGAAGAGCAGGGTGATTTTTTTTTCAGGGTGTGGAGGGGGTCTCTGCCAGCTGACCCTGTTCTGTGAAAGCATCATTTCCAGTGTTGCATTCGGAGCCCCTTGGGACCCCTCCCAAGGGGCCTCCACACAAGCGGCAGCTATTCACAGTTGGTCCATAATATGTTTTTTTGATATATAAAAGTTTTTTTTCTTTAAATGAAAACAAAAAGCGGTTCTATCTTTAGAAACCAAATTTAAACCACTTAGCTCTTTATCTAACATACCCAAGAAAAACTGAGTATGAGACTCGACGTTTCTAAATTGTATAAACTTACTGTCCAATTCCACAAAATACTTGCTAGACCGCATCATCAAATGATTTTATGTCATACTAAGACAGAGGTGACATATAGACCAGGCTTTCAAAAATATTTGTTGAAAATATTTGTTTGAGTCCCGGTTTTTAATTCTTTTCAGTATATACATAGAAATGGGATTGCCAGGTCTTATGGTAATTCTATAATTAACTTTCTGAGGAACTGCCAAACTGTTTTCCATAGGGGCTGCACCATTTTACAATCCCATCTGCAATGAATGAGTGTTCCTATTTCTCCATATCCTTTCCAACAATTGTAATTTTCCATTTTTTAATAATAACTATCTAGTGGGTGTGAAATGGTATCTCATTGTAGTTTTCATTTGGATTTCCCCAATGGTTAATGATGATGAACATCTTTTCATATGCTTTTTGGCCATTGTATATCTTCTTTGGAAAAATGTCTAAATCCTTTGTCCATTTTTACTTGTGTTGTTTGTTGTTTTGTTGTTGAAGGATTTCTTTATATATTCTGGATATTAAACCCTTATTGATACGTAGATTCCAAATATTTTCTCTCATTGTGTAGGTTGTCCTTTTACTTTCATGATAAAGTCCTTTGAGGCTCAAAGTTTTTTATTTTGATGAGATCCCATTTATCTATTTTATCTTTTGTTGCTTGGGCTTTGGGGGTAAAGTCTAAGAAACCATTGTCTAACTCCTCATCCTGAAGATATTTCCCTATGTTTTCTTCTAGGAGTATGATAGCTCTTGCTCTTATATTTAGGTCCTTGATCCATTTTAAGTTGATTTTTGTAGATGGTTGTGAGTGAGAGGCCCTCCTTTTTTTGCGAACGTAAATCTAGTTTTCCCAGCACCATTTGTTGAAGAGACTACTCTTTTTCAATTGAGTGGTCTTTGCCCTCTTGTCAAAAATCAGTTGGCCTTAAATGTAAGGGCTGATTTCTGAGCTCTCAATTCTGTTCCATTGGTCTATATGTCTCTCCTTGTGCCAGTACTATTCTGTTTTGATTAATATGGCTTTGTAATAAGTTTTAAGATAAGGAAGTATGAATCCTCCAACTTCATTCTTCTTTTTCAAGACGGCTTATCCTTCCATATAAATTTCTATAAAGAATGTTGTTGGGATTTTGGTTGGGATTGTGTTGAATCTGTAAATTGGTGTGGATAGAATTGACATCTATTTAGCCTTCCAATCCATGAATGTCCTTCCATGCACTTAGGTCAGGGGTTCTTAACCTTCTTTGTTCCACGGACCCCTTTGCCAGTTCGGTGAAAACCGTGGACCCCTTACTAAGTCCACACTACACTGTGTATTATTTAATAAATATATTACACCTGCACCAGCATGTCACCACAAGAATAATTTTTTTTTTTTGAAACTCATTGACCCTTTGTTAAGAACCCCTGATTTAGGTCTTCTTTGATTTTGTTTAGCAATGTTGCGTATTTTTCAGTGTTAAAAATCCTTTACATACACGATTATACTTATTCCTAGATATTTGATTCTTTTATTTTTTTTTAAGATTTTATTTATTTATTCATTCATCCCCCCTTGCTGCTTGTGCTCGCTGGGTCAGCTAACCACGCCGTGCAGGCGGGCTTGCCTTCACCAGGAGGCCCCGGGAACCGAACCCGGGGCCTCCCATATGGTAAACGGGAGCCCTACTGATTGAGCCACAGCCGCTTCCCCTGATTCTTTTAGTTGATATTGTAAATGGATTTTTTCCCTTGATTTCTTCTACTGATTGTTTCTTACTAGTGCATAGAAACAATACAAATTTTTGTGTGTGTTGATCTTGTACCTTGCCACTTTGCTGAATCCATCCCTTAGCTCTGGGAGCTTCACTTTCAGTTTTTCAGGATTTTCTGTATATAGGATCATGTCATTTGCAAATCAGGAATATTTTACTTCCTCCTTTCCAATTTGCATGACTTTTATTTCTTTTGCTTGCCTATGTGCTCTGGCTAGAATGTTCTATACAGACATATGTCAGTGATACTGCGGGTTTGTTTCATAATCTGCCAATAAAATGTATGGCACAATAAAACAAGTCACAAATATTTTTTTGTTTCCCAGTGCATATAAAATTTATGTTTATGTTATGTTTGAGTACATTAAGTGTGGAATAACATTATGTCTAAAAAGCAATGTACAAAATTAAAATGTGACACAGAGACACAAAGTGAGCACCTGTTGTTGGAAAAATGGCCCTGATAGACTTGCTCGACAGAGGTTTGCCACAGACCTTCAGTTTGTAAAAAAAGGCAATATCTATGAAGCACAATAGAGCATAGCATAATAAAATAAGGTATGATGATGAAGAACAGTGGTGATTATGGGCATCCTTGTTCTGTTGCTGATCTTAGAGGGAAAGCTTTCAGTCTTTTCCTATTAAATATGATGTTGTCTGAGTGTTTTTCATATATACCCTTTATCATGTTGAGGATATTTCCTTCCACTCCTAGTTTTCTAAGTGTATTTATCAAACAGGGTTGTTGGATTTTTTCAAATGCCTTTTCTGTATCAATTGAGAAGATCATATGTGTTTTTTTCCCCTCATTCTGTTAATGTGGTATATTTTCACACTGATATCCATAGCAGCATTATTCACAATTGTCAAAAGTTGTAAGCAACCCAAGTGCCTATCAACTGGTAAATGGATAAGGAAAATACGATATATACACACAATAGAATATTATACAACCATAAAAAGGAATGACATTCTGATAGCTGTGGTCACATGGATGAACCTTTTTTTTTTTTTCTTTATTTCTAAAGAAGTATAAGATTACAGAAAAGTTACATCAAAAATATAGGGGATTCCCATATACCCCACCTCCTGCCTGTCTCACACTTTCCCCCATTATCAACATCTTTCCCTAGTGTGGTACATTTGTTAAAACTGATGAACAAATATTGAAGCATTGCTACTAACCATGGTCTATAGTTTGCATTATGGTTTACACTTTGCACTGCATAATTTTATAGGTTTTGGCAAAATGTGTAATGGCCTGTATCTGTCATTGCAATATCATGCAGAGCAATTCCAATGTCCCAAAAATACTGCCATGTTGCACCTATTCTTCCCTCTCCTTCCCCTCAGAACCTCTGGCGACCACTGTCTTTATATCAATTTTACAAGTTCTTCTATTGCTGGAACTATAATAAGTCTACTTTGGTCCATTGTTGCATTCCTCCCTTAAATGTGTTCATTCCTCAATCTTGAGGATTTTAGCATGGTGATGCCCACTCTGCTTCTGACTGAGAGGGGGCTTAGATCTCATAGGGCAGATGGATGGAACAGTCTTGCTTGCAGTTGTAGATACTCTCTGTTTTTGGGGGATGAGCCATTGCCCATCATCATCCTTTTGTTAGTTGTCCTGGGCAAGTGTGATAAACTGGAGTGTAGGTGTTGGCTGCAACTGCTGAGATTCATGGCTCAACTGGCATATGAACAGATGGAAGATTTGCATAACTGTGACATATATTTAATGGGTATAGTGCTAATTATAGGTCAAACGGGCAGAAGAACCATTCCTAAGAAAATAATAAATGAGTCTAATTCTGTTACATTTGGGGAGATGGGTTATCATATATTCCAAGATAACGTCCACTGATGGGGTGCTGAATTCCTGGGGTTGTCTGCTCTGCCTATAGTGTCTAGCTGTCTCTAGAGCCCTCAGGAGTACCCCTGCTTGGGGCAATTTTTACTTTGGCAGTCAGTGAAATCCTCCTGAGACATGTATAAGTGTAACCTCTGGAATGACCTCCCAACTTACTTTGAAATCTCTTAGCCATAAAAACTCATTTGTATTTACTATTTCCCCCTTTTGGTCAAGGTCTTTTCTAAATACATTGCTAGTTGGCACTTGGTAATAATCCCTCAGTGCCAGGGAGGCTCAAATGGATGAACTTGATTACATCATGTTGAGTGAAATAACCCAAACACAAAAGGGCAAATACTGTATAATCTCACTGATATGAAATAAATAGTTTAAGCAAATTCGTAGAGAAACTAGAATATAGGATACCAGAGAACAGGGTTAGATTAGGGAATAGGGAGTTAAGGCTTAAAGTGTATAGAGTTTCTTTTTGGGACAAAGGAAATTTTTGGTAATGGATGGAGGCAATGGTAGCATAGCATTGTAAATGTAATTAACAACAGAAAAATTATATATTTGAATTTGGTTAAAAGAGGAAATGGTAATTTATCTATATGGTACTAGAATAAAAATGTATTTAAAAATCCATGGAACTGCACAATGCAAACAATGAACCCTAAGGTAATCCATGGACTTTAGTTCATAGTATAATTATAAAAATGTGCTTTTATTAATTGTAACAAATGTTCTACACCATTGCAAGATGTTAGTAATAGTGTGGTATTATTTTATTTTATGCATGCTTGTTCTGTAAGCCCACAACTTCTCATAAGAAGAGATGTGTCAAATGAATAAATTTTGTGCAAAACTACTTCATATAGGCCTTAGAGAGGAATAATGATTTCAGTTTTTTTTTTAAATGATCCAGTATGTAGCATATTTGAGTACCACAAAGTACATTTAAGTGAAATGTTAATATATTGAACATTTTTTGCAAAAATGCTACAAAAATATGGCTACCTGAGTTTTAGGCATGTATGTGGATACTTTAAATTCTTAAAAAAAGCTTAATTATCTGCAAGGTATATAGTAGAGAAATAGAAGTACATTGTAATAATTGATCTAGTTCTGGATTCGGTCATCACAAACTATCAACAATTGCCATAGTTCCTTGGTTATCATAGAAGAATAAAATACTTAGTTCATATATTTAATGGAACTCTTTCAAAGATCTACTCTACTTAGAACTAAGTTCTAAATTCTAATACATGTGTTAAAAATAGACTGTTGAAATGGCACCTTTCTTTATTCTTTAGTAATAAGTTAACTGAAGTAAAATTTATTTACATACAATAAACAGCATTCATATTAAGTGTACAATTTGACAAGTTTTTACGTATATGTGCAACAGTGAAACCATCACTACAATTAAGATAATGAGGGAAGCGGCTGTGGTTCAATCAGTAGGGCTCCCGTTTACCATATGGGAGGCCCTGGGTTCGGTTCCCGGGGCCTCCTGGTGAAGGCAAGCCTGCCCGCACGGCGTGGTTAGCTGACCCAGCGAGCACAAGCAGCAAGGGAGGGATAAATGAATAAATAAATAAAATCTTTAAAAAAAAAAAAAAGATAATGACCATATTTACCATCCCCAACATTTTCTTATCCAAAAAATTGTTTCACAATCTCTCAATCCTACCTCTCTCCAGCACATCTATTCCCAAGACAACCACTAATCTGCTTTCAATTACTGTACATTAGTTTGCATATCCTCAATTTTCATATAAATGGAATCATGCAATATGTGCTTTTTTGGGGAGGGTGTTCGGGCTTCTTTCACTCAGCATAATTATTTTGAGAGCTACCTTGTAGGATGTATAAATAGGTTATCCCTCCCCCCCCCTTTTTTTTGAGTAGTGTTCCATCATATGAATACACCACAGGTTGTTTATTCATTCACATGATAATGAACATTTAGGGTTGTTTCCAAGTTTAGCTATTACAAGTAAAGCTACTGTGAACATGAGTGTACAAGTCTTTGTATGAGCAAAGGTATTCATTTTTCCTGGGTAATTACCTATAACTAGAACAGTGGGATTATTTTGTAGGTGTATCTTAGCATTTTAAGAGACTAGCAAACCGTTTACCATAGTAGTTGTATCATTTTATATTTCTGTCAGCAGTGTATGAGAATTACAGTTCCTCACCAACACGTGATATGGCCATTCTTTTAAAATTTTAACCATTCTACTAGGTAAATAATGGTATCACATTGTGGTTTTAATTTTCATTTCCCTAATGACTAATGATACTGAGAATCTTTTCACAGATGTTTCCATCTGTATATATTTTTAATGAAACATTTGTTCAAATATTTCACTCTTTTTTTTAAAAAAATGTGTTGTTTTGTTATTAATAAATATTGAGTATTTTATATGTTCTGTGTATAGTACATTATTAGAAATATGCTTTCAAAATATTTTCTCCCAGTTTATGACTTGCC
Source organism: Tolypeutes matacus (assembly GCA_026826555.1). NCBI lineage: Eukaryota > Metazoa > Chordata > Mammalia > Cingulata > Chlamyphoridae > Tolypeutes > Tolypeutes matacus. Next base: position 4,488,204 of record JAKSZT010054474.1, on the reverse strand, counting down.
TTTTCAACCTCTTACACTAGTGTCTATTGAAGAGCAGACATTTTAGTTTTGATGAAGTCCAATTTATCAATGTTTCCTTTTAGGGACCTTGCTATTGGTTTTATATCTAAGAAATCTTTTCCTATCCCAAGGTCACAAAAGTTTTCTCCTATGTTTTCTTCTATAAGCTTTGTGGTTTTCGGCTTTACATTAAGAAATTTGATCCATTTTTAGTTAATTTGTATGTGGTTTGAGGTTTGGGTTGAAGGTTTGCTTTTTTTTTTTTCCTTTTCTTGGCAGATTGATATTGAAAGTTTATACCACCATTTTTTTAAAAGATTATCATTTCTTCACTAAATTGCCTTTGAATCTGTTCAAAAATTCATTATCCTTGTATATGTAAATCAATTTCTGGGCTCTCTATTCTGTTCTATGGATTTGTCTTTATTATAGCTTCATTCCCTAGCATTGAAATATGGTAGTGTTAGACTTCCTATTTTGTTCTTTTTCAAAGTTGTTTTGGATGTTCTATTTTATTTGCATTTCCATATGAATTTTATAATTCAATTGTCTGTCACTACAAAAGAAATTTTTAAAAAGTCTGTTGAGGACTAAGTTTTGATTGAGATTATATTGAAACAGTAGATGTACTTGGGGAAAATTGATCTCTTAACAATATTGAATACCCTGATTCTTGAGCATGGTATATCTGTCTTCTTCAATTTTCTTTAGCAAAATTTTGTAGTTCCTACATATGTTGTCAGATTTACATCTAAGTATTTCATATTTTTGGATGCTATTATAAATGGTGTCATTTCAATATTCTATTGTTCATTACTACCCTAGAAATAACATTGATTTTTAAAAATATATTGATCTTATAATCTGTAACCTTGTACAACTCACCTATTAGTCGTTTTTTTAAAAACTTCAGTTGCATTTTCCTCATAATTGATCATGTTATATGTGAAAAAATAAATTTTTACTTCTTCTTTTCCAAACTGGATGTCTTTTGTTTCTTTCCTTCCCTGATCTTACTGGCTAGAACCTCTGATTCAGTATTCAGTAAAAGTGGTGAGACTTGACATGCTTGTACAATTTGTCTTGCCTCATTAAGTGTGATATTAGCTATAGGATTTTGGAAGATGCAATTTATAAAGCTGAGGAATATTTCTTCTATTCCTAGTTTGGTAATATTTTAAAAATCATAAATGGATATTAGATTTTATCAAATGCTTTTTCAGCATCTTCATGAGATGATTGGAATGATCATATGGTATCTTTTTTAGATTGTTAAGATGGCAAATTACATTGATTTTCAGATGTTAAACTTGAGTTTCTTTGATAAACATACTTAGTCATCCTTTTCATATATTGTTGCTTTTTATTAACTAAATTTTTTATTAGAATTTCTATATTTCTGATTATGAGAGATAGTAGTCTGTAGTTTCTTTTCTTGTTATATTTTTGTCTGATTATGGCATCAGAATACTTGTGGTCTCATTGAATAAATTTGGAATCTTTTGTCTCTCTTCAATTTTCTGGAGGAGCTTGTATAGAATTATTATTACTTCTTGCATAAATGTTTGGTAAAATTCACCAGTGAAACCATCCTGACTTGGTGTATACTTTGTGAGAATATTTTTAATCAAAATTCTATTTCTTTTACAGAGGTAGGCTTTACAGTTCCTTCCTGATGAGCTCTGGTAGTTTGTGTTTTCCAAGGATTTTGTCCATTTCTTCTTTGTTGTCCAATTCATAGACACAGTATTGTTCACGATATACGCTTATTTTATTTTAAATAATTCTAGATCTGCAATGATGACAACTTTTTCTCTAGAATCCATAATGTTGTCATCTTTACCTCCCATTGGTAATTTGTGTCTTCCTTCTTTTTTCCTGATTACTTCATCAATTTTATTAAGCCCCAAGAGCCACCTTTTTGTTTCATTGATTTTCTCTATTATGTATTTGCTTTCTATTTCACTGATATCCATTCTGATTTTATTTTTTTTCTTTCGGTTCCTTTAGATTTAATTTGTTTTTCTTTTGCTGTTTCTTAAGTTGGAAGCTCAGGTCAATGATTTTAGACCTTTCTCTTTTAAATAGGCACTTAGCACCATCAGTTTCCCATTAGGACAACTTTGGGTCCGGCTCACAAATTCTGATCTGTTGAGTTCTCATTTTCATTCAGTTCAGAATTCTTTCAAATTTCCATTTTTATGACTGTTTTGACCGAAACGTTATTTAACAGCATGCTGTTATTTTCTTTCCAAATATTTGATGATATTCAAGATGTCTTTTTGTTACTGATATCCTATTTAATTCTGTTGTAGTCATAGAATATATTTTGAATGACTTGAATAATTTTGACTTTAGCAAGATTTGTTTAATGGTCAGAATATGGTCTCTCCTGGTAAATATTCCATATACATTGGAAAGAATGTATATGTGCTTTTATTGGATGGAGTGTTCTAAAGAGGTCAATGAAATCAAAGTTGATTATTTTCTTCAAGTCTTCTATAAACTTACTGATTTTCTGCATGATATATTGTTAGTATTTTTGTTTATACAATTATCTTTTCAAGTAATTTTAAATAATAAGAAAAATATTAAATATTTACCTTTTTTTTTTTCCTACCATTTCTTCTGTTCTTCTATTCTCTATGTAGATTTATATTTCCCTCTGGCATCATTTTTCTTTTGCCTGATGGGCATCCTTTTTATTTCTTGTCTTGAGATATGCTGTTTATCTATACTTTTAGCTTTTGTTTGTATGAAATTACTTCATCTTTATGTTTAAAAGATATTTTAATTGTATATAGAATTCCAGGTTGACAGTTTTGCTTCATTCTCCTCTCACTTGCCTTATTTCCCTTGACCAATATGTTGTTATCCTTATCTTTTATCCATACATATCTTTGTTCTCTCCCTGCTTTAAGTTTTTCTTGTTTCACTTGTTTGAGCAATTTGACTATGCAATGTACCATGGTATAGCTTTCTCCCTCTTTCTGGTGCTTTGTGAATCTTGACCTTTTTGCATCTTTGGGTTTATAGTTGCCATTGGATTTGAAAATTTAAGCCATAATATCTTGAAACATTTTTTCAGCCCCATCTGAAGATTCTAACTATAGGGACATTTGTGCTCTTGAAGTTGTCTCAGAGCTTACTAATGCTCTTTTCATTATTTTTTTTCTTGTTGTGTTTAATATCATATAATTTCTCTTGTTATGTCTTTAAGTTCATTAATATTTTGTTCTGCAGTGTCTAATTTGTCATTCAACCCATCCAATGTATTTTTCATCCCTAATATTGTAGTTTTCATCTCTGGAAATTCAAGTTGGGTCTTTCAAAATCTTCCATGTCTCTATTTAACTTTTTGAACATATGGCATACAGTTATGATAATAGGTTTCATTTCTGTGTTAGTTTTGGGTCAGTTTCACTTGGTTGATGATACTCCTCATTATTATTAATGGTTTCCTGCTTCTTTGCATGCTTGGTAATTCTTTGTTGCATGCCAGATGATAAATTTTACCTTTTTAGATGCTGGATATTTTAATATTCCTATAATAGAAAAATTATAAAAATATAAAATATAAAAATAGAGCTTTTTCTGGGCTCTAGTTATTTGGAGACAGTTTTATCCTTCTAGATCTTACTTAATAGTATGTTAGGCAGTCCCACAGCAGTGCTCAGTCTAGGGCTAATTATTCTCCACTATCAAGAAACAAACTTCCTAGCTACTTTATCCAGTGCTTGTGAATTTTTAGGTTTTCCAGGCTCACTGGTGGGAAAAAGCACTGTTCCCAGCCTTGTGTGAGTGTTGAATCTTGGCCTCAGGTAGTTTCTTCACGAATTCATGTACTGATCAGTATAATGCTGAATATTATAGGTGGAACTCTGCAAGTGTCTGAGAGTACTCTATTAGTACAGACCTCTCCTCTCCAATATTCTCTCAGGTGAACTCAGCTGCCTTGATTTCCCCAGACATTCAGCTTTGTCTCCTCAACTCCGGGATTGCATTGCACTCTGCTTAAGATGCCTCTCACAACTCCTCTGCCTAGAAATTCTGTCATACTGTAAACTGGGGCAATCACAGCCTTCATCTCTTTTTTCTCCTATCTCTCAGGAATTGCTGCCTTTCATTACCTAATGTAACTGTTTTATTTTCTTCATGTATTTTTTTTGAATTATTTTTGGTTGTTTGAGGCAAGAGAGTAAAACTAACCCTCATTTTTCCATCTTTCATGGAAGCTGAAAACCCACCTTACATTTTCACTCTGATTTTTCACTGGACTTTCCCTTCCAATGTTATTTCATTCAGTGTGTATGAAGAAAACTTGCATCTGAGTAACTTGAGAATGTATATTATTTCATGTTTTTTAATCCATTTGAATAACTATTTTTGGTATACCTTATGTTATACAGTGGGCTCAATGCTTGCCCAGTGTTACTGATTTAAATTGGATTAAAATGGCATTTCTTAAAATTATATTTCTTTTTTTCTCCTTTCATTTATTTTTTCAACTTTATTTTGTACATTAAAAATTGAAAATATAAACAATTAAAAAGGAAATACAGTTGAATAAAAATATACATTTCTCAATTAAATGTACTGGATACATATAATTTTTTTTCATTACTGTGAACCAAATATATTGTGTAACATTGTATGATTAAAATTACATTTCTTTCCACAACAGGCAGTGGGAGTTTCATTTTTATCTGTAGAAAAACATAGTTTTATGTCTAGTCTATCTCTGTGCACAAACTAATTAACTTATACTGGAAAAGGATAAAATATTGACTGGATTAATTTAGTTCTGATGGTCAAATATCATTTCGCACTTGTGCTATCTCTGTCTTTTTACTTTGTTTTTATTCTGTAAACTGATGTCCATTAGATTATTATTTGTTTCAGTTATTATTTCTAGTTTTCACTGATTATTTTGGAAAAGTTTGAGTCAAAAAGTTAACATATATTTATTTTTAATCATCTATTGTTTTAATGATATACTTTCTAAAAATAATGAGACACATTGATAATATACTAATCACTCTTTTGTAATCATTTACATATATAACCATTTCTTGTTAATCTAATTACATTCAAAGTTTGTTGATTTACTAATTGATAAAATTAAAAGATTCTGCATTTTCAAGACCTATTATATAATTACTGTTGGAATATAGTGCATCACTACTAGTTTGTAAATATAATTGAAAATATAAACATAGGCAAAATTTTATTTAATTTTTCTAATTAAAAATGTGGCATACATATGAAGTCTTTAGGACTCAGGAAAATATTCTGTTGACATGAGTAAACTTCTTGGTACCATTTTAATATTTGTGTGTCTTTTGAAGAATGTGAGAGTACCATGATATATAAATGTAAATATTTCTTCAGTTTCATGAAAATATGTGGAAAAAAGAATAATGCAGAGACAAAGAACAGAAGTCAAATGGTCATTGCATTGCATGTTATGTCCTTAATGATGAGCAGCTGAAGGGTTTGTAGACAGATGAAGACATGGGTAGATATCAGGTCCACCCATGTTGGGTCCAGGTGGCAGGCAGAGGAGGGAAGGAAAGCCTGGGTTTTCAGGCCCAATAGTGAGCAAAGCGGCAAATTGTTCCCAGAAGAGGGAGACCAGGCAGGACCTGTGAGGGGGAGCAGAGTATTTGCCTGCAGAGAAATTGGTTCTTGCAAGTATCCAGCTGTTTTGGCAATGTTGAGACAAAGGAGTAGAAGAGACAATATGGCAGGGCTGAAGAAGGGGATCTGAAGCAAAGTGCTGAGTCTATGCTGATATTCATTTATTAACTGGTCATCTCTTCAGACTTGGGACCTGATCTGGGGTATTCATATACACATATATATTCATATATATATATACATATTTAACATTAAAATGTTAACACCCTCCTAGCTCTTAACATTGTTGAAAAAAAAAATGTGGAACTACCCTTAATCAATGTGGTGGTTTGGAGCTGTATGTGCCCCAAATAAACATGTTCTTAAACTTAATCCATTTCTGAGGGTGTGAACCCATTACCTTTTGATGAGGTTACTTCAGTTAAGGTGTATCCCAGGATGGGTCTTAATCCTATTACTGGAGCCATTTATAAGAAAAAATGAAACCCAGACAGGAGAGAAAGTCATCAGACTTAAGAAGCTGAAATGCAATGGAACTCAGAAGAGAAATGAGAAGACAGAAGAGGCTACCATGTGACAGAAGAGCTAGAGACCACTGGCAACCAGACCAAGAATACCACAGTCTTTGTGAGAAAGCATCACCTTGATGATGCTTTGATTTAGACTTTTCCTGGCGTCAAAACTGTGAGCCATTAAATTCCCATTATTTAAGCCATCTCTTTTCATGCAATTTGCTTGAGCAGTCTATCTAGGAAACAAAGAATCAGCAATCTAGATTTCCTGCATTCTGGGTACTTGTCACATAATATAACCTCAAACTTACTAATATTTATTACCTTTCATTTGGGAGAAATGATATTTTGGAAAAATGTCTGAAGTTTATCCATTCATATACAGGCTAAATTTTATCCTTGGATTTGGTGATGCCACTTAAGACTCTTATTTTGCCTCTTATTCTTTCTCTTTACTTTATCTTGCCTTATCTGAGGTCAGGTCAATTTCTCCATGTTAATATTTGCATCCTTTTTTATTATATCTATATATTTTGAAAGTTGCTTTATGATTTTTTTAAATGAGTATTTGCCCAATTAACTGAATACAGGATGCAGGCCCTTATTTACCACATACTCATAGTTGAGTGGGATATATAAATATGTAAACATATACTGACAAAAATTATCATTAAATGGCTTATCCTTGTATTGATTACCCAATATTAAATAAATCAGTAGTAATAAACTCTCCAAATCTTGCTATCAGCCCTTTAAAATTTAACCTGATGGTCCCTGGTAGTTTTATCTAAATTAACACCTGAATGAATGGTATAAGAGTGGGCAGTGGACATTCTGTATTTTATCCTTATGCAGGATTCATCTACTTAACAAATAAGCTACCAATCAATCTTAAAAGTAGAATTTCTTTTCTTTCAATGGAAATTAAATGATCACTTTGTCCTTTCATTGTGAAAGCCTTTTTCACTTTTGCCTTGAATCAGTCACAGAAGAATGATGAAGATAAAAGGTCATTTATAAATTTATTTGCAGAGGACAAATGTTTTATGAAAACATGTGGTAGGAGAGGTAGAATTACAGTGAACTATTTTCCTTGATTCAGGTAGGCAATTTTGCTTAGTACGAAATATATAGTTTGCTCAGACAGAGGCCAAAGGAGGAATAAAATGAAATAACTTATATGTTAGTTCTTACCATTCTAGCATTATAGGAAACTTTTTTCGAGTCTAGTAAAGTTGTTCTGTTTAAGGTTTTGACTTAGTAGTGCCCATATATTAAGATGTGTGTGGGAGCTGGGAGAAAATTTGAAGCTGATTGCCTATTTGAAGATATTTATTTCTTAAACGTTATTATCAACTTCTAGGTCATGTTCATCAAATCATTCTCAAGAATAAGATATTTTATAGGCCTTTGTGGTTACTCTAACTTAGTAAATGCCATTAGAGTGATTTATGCAGTGGGGTGCCAGGTGCCAAGCCCCAAATCCACTTGGAGGGAAATAGAGTAGAGATCTAAGGTTACTTGGAGCTATAAAGGGCTATTGGAAACAGAGTGGCAGACAAAACCCTGGAGAACACCTGAAGCCCAACTTTAGGAAATGTTTAATTGGATGAGACTAGAGAGCAGTAACAAAAAGCCCTAGCTATCAAGTAGGGTATATTTATGCTTTCTGTGCAGTGTGCTCACAACAAAAATTCAGCACTATGCTGTTCAGAGCTTCCTTGCTTGAGTTACTGAACTTTCATTAAACCAGAAGGTGGTTAACAATTACAATTAGCATGTACTATTTGCCATAAGCTAGGTACTACTCTAAACACTTTACATATATAAATTTCATAACAAACAAAATTTTTATTATCATTTCACTTTACAGGTGAAGAAACAGTAGTGTAGGGAAGTTAAATATTTGTTCAAGGATTTCAAATATCAAGGCAAGAACTGGGCCCAGGCCACCTGGCTCCACAGTCTGTAATTGTCATCTCTATCTATGCTCTCTTTCCTGATAATCATGAGAGAATGGGTAAATTATGATACTTTTTCTCATGAAAAATAGGTCTATTATTAATTGGTAATTCTGACAGATGACTTGTGCTATGGATTTCAATTAGATGGGTTTTTAAATAATTGTGGACAAGCATTGTATAGAAAAGAAAATGACAAATGTCAACAACTTTCATTACCATGGAACGAGGGACTCATTTTTTAAATTGTTGTGGTAACATTCTATTAAAGATGCAAGGGAAATACAGCTAAATACAGCTTGAAAAGAATTACTATCTGTGTCTATTTTCCTTAAAAGTAACAGTAAGGCAATTAAATAAATACTGGTATTTCATACTAAAAATTTATTTGGAAAATTAGAATTCTGTACCTCTGGGACCTCACAACCTAGCTAAAAAACCACGCAGCGCTATCATGCAATTTTATTGACAGCTAAGGGTATGAAGTAGGTAACCTTTAAGGCTCATTCTATTTCTAATATTTTACGGTCATACCTTTAAGATCCCCACATTGATAGGATAATTTAACAACACTGTGTGGCTGGGTCAGGACTGTGACAATGCTCATCATTTTAGGGGTGCTGTATTCTCCAGTCTTTCAAACAGGTACCAGTGGCATTGCAGCTGTGTTCCCCTTGGCAGAGCAGCAGCTGGGATGCAACAAAAGATGTGACATTTCTGCCATGCCTGATTTTGTAACTTTATATTTCATAGAAGGACCTACCACTATGGCCCTGCTGAAAGGTACTTAAAGTGCTTTTTGGGCAATATTATTTGTAACCTGGATCAAAATCATGTACCTAAATATATCTCAATAATATAGCGCTGTTTCCCCTTTCATTTAGGAGAACTCGAAATAAAATGGAAGTCAGTAACATAGAACTTTGAGAATTCCTTGAAGAAAATTTCCATTTAAATGCAGGGTAATATTTGTAGTGTGCATTTCATCTTAGTTACTGCTATTTCTTTTCAAATCAGTTATTCTTGGAAGTGAAAATGGTGCCTGTTTTCTCTGGCATGTAAATGCATTCTTTGGAGCATCACACATGACTGGTGCTCAATAAACGATAACAACAGCTCTCCTAAAGTCATTGAGGATTACTAGTGGATACTTTGCTTCTGCTCCATTATACAATTTCTGCACCAGAAGGGGATTTGCTTTGCCATTGACTTATCTGTCGATATCATGCCAAGCATAGAGAGGTTGACTAATACATATTAGTTGATAATGGTTGTTAGTCTCTTCTGCTTACATGAGGTATATGAACATCTACCTTTATAGCCAACTGCTCTCAAGGCCTTAAAATGAGGAACTGTGAGAAGAAATACATATTCCCATTAAAAACCCCTAACCTTTTCAAGGATTAATTTCTTGAGTACAGCTAATTAACTGTTTACTTAAACAGTTCTTGTTGATATGCACTCAAGTCCTCAATTATTTTTAAAATAGTTTTTTTTTTTTTGTTACTTTTGTTTCTGTTGTCTTTGCTGTACCTCTTTCACCATCATCCACTGACCATAGACACCTTTCATATATTTACTGAGGCTTTTTCCACCTAGAGGAGTTTTTTTCTTCCTACCAAAGTACGTCATCATTCTGGAAGATATTTTCATCTTTGTGCATGATCCAAACAACCTGCAAGCTTCATAGTTCTTTAACACTCACAGTTTACCTCATAATCTGTCTTTGTGGCCTCAGCATTGTTTTGGCCTAAACCAAGCACTGCTCCATCTCTTTATATTTTTAACCTTTGCACACAAATCACATCTACAACTATCTTAAAAAACATAATCACTGCAAAGGTAAAATAAAACAGCCACAGAAAACCACTTAGAACAAATATATAGCTTAATGAATTATTGTGATAGAAACTTTGTAATCACCATGCAGTTCAAGAAATGGAAATTTGCCATGGTCTCTCCATGTGCCCCATCCCCATCCAAACTACCTGCCTTCCACAAAATTAACCACTGCCCTTACTTTTATAATAATTCTTATTTGTTTCATAGTTATCACTTTCTTTAAATTTTATAACACAAATATTAATTCTAGGATACCATAGTTAAGCCTTCCCCATTTTTCCCCCCTTCCATTCTCACCTTTTTGTTAGGATTTGGTTTTTTGGGGGGTGGCCATTTTATCTTCAGAGTTCTCCACAGTCTAGATTTGTTGGTTGCATGTTCCCAGTACAGTTCAACACATTCCTCTGATCTCTCTATTTTACACACTGGCAGCTGATCCAGAAATTTAATCAGCCTCAAGTTTGATCATTTGGCAGAATAATACCTTACTTGTATTTGTGTTCCTGTTTCCATTTTTATAATGTTAGCTGTTGTCAATATCTAATGCCTGAATCTATTAATTCATTGAAGGATGTAAATTGGTAATTTTTTCAAATCTGTCATCCTTTTCATTTATTAGCTAGAATAATAGTATAAAGAATTATTTCTAGGAATTGTGGGAAGACAGCATGGTAGGGAGCTCCAGGATTCAGTCCTTCCAGCAGAACAACTATTAAATAGGCAAGAACTGTCTGAAACATTTATTTTAAAATTCTGGAGGCCAGTATAACACTGTACAGCATCTAGGAAAGAATGGGAGGAAGAAGTGGGTAAATTATGGTAAAGACCATTAAATTGCTCTCTCTGCAACATGGTTACCAGTGCTCATCCCCCACTCTTGCAGCAGGTTGACATGGGTTTCAGCCCCTGACTAGCTTGCTGGTAACAGAAAAGGACTTAAAAATCCCCTTGTCCTGGAGCAGTGGTAGGCACAGCTGATCACTGATCACAGCTTTTGTTTAGCAACTTCAGATCTTTGGGGGTCCAGCTCTGAGGGAGCCCATTTTTCCAACCCACACTCGACAAAGGCTGCAGTGGAGGAGAGTTAAAGATGTTATGCTTTCTCAGGTCTGCAGTGGACAGTTAGTTGAAGGGCTGCATTTTCTGGACAGGTAAAGAAGCTCAGCTTTGGGGAGACATGGAAGACGCTCTTGGCACCCTTTCCAATCCCATCCCCAGGGTACTTTGGACCCAGTCTATGCCCCCTTCTTGGGTGCTTGGCCCTGTTTCAGCTGGGAAAGACTGACTTGGGAAACTCCCATCCAACAAACTCTCTGTGGCAGTTTGAGATTATTTTATGAATTTCCCCAAAGAGAATGATTATGTTTTTAAACTTATCTGTTCCTGTGGGTGAGATACCCTTTGGCTGCATTAAATTTAGTTGAGGGTCCTTTGATTAGATTACTTGGTAAGTTCTCTTTAGGGCTTTTGATTGAACTACATCAGTGAAGCATGGACCAGCTTGTGTCTCTACCCTCTTGCTGGGTCAGATATAAATGGAGACACAGAGTGAGACAGACACAGACACAGATAAAGGAAGTCACCATATTGACCTGCAATGTAAGAGAAAGGACTCCAGTTTCCCACACAGCTTAGCTGCAAGGAGTGAAGCCCCGGAGAGGCTTAAGGAGCTGAGGCCCATCGAGAGATGAGCCATATGCCCTACAGCTTGCAGCTGAACTCAGGAAGAAAGTAGAACAGCTGAAACTAATAGAGGAGGCCTGGAAAGAGACAAGCCCTATTCCTGGTGCTCACAGCTGAGCTCCAGGGAGCTGGGCTCCGAGAGATGGTGAGTCCAGAGGGGAAGGCTGAGACCTTGGCAGAGATAGGCAGCCTTCTTACTTTACAACATGGCTGTTGACTTTGGTGGAAAGCACCTCTTATGGTGCATTGAGTTGGATTTTTCACAGCCTTGGAACTGTAAGCTTTGATGCCAAATAAATCCCCTGTATAAAAGCCAACCCATTTATGGTACTTTGCATTGGCAGCCCTTTGACAAATTAAAACAGCCTCCTCTCAGAATTGCCCTCTAGGCAAAAGCAATCTGAGAACACAAAAAGAAGTGTACAAAACTATATAGGCAAATAGAGGCTAAATGGCACTGGCAAAGGCATACCTGCTTTAAATACCTAAGAGAGGGATGTCTGTCTCCCTTTTTTAACTCTCGCTGCACACTGTACATTTTAATATTTTAAAATGTTAGCTCTGGAATTTATTCCAAGATATCCATTTCTTGATTTTGAATCCAGATGGTGACAAGACAGAGATTTTCTTGAGTTTCAGCCCTCTTAAAGGGAATGTCTGTCCAAAGTGAATGTAGTATGCAGAGTCCTCCCTGGACCTGTGTCTTACACTGGGCTTGTGATTGTTGGTTGTTCTGGACTTCTGCTGTTTATAGTTTAAATGCCCCCTTTATTTCCCAGGAGACAATTTTCAATGGCAAATTGGAGCTGGCAGAAGAAAGAATCAGTGAACTCAAAAACAAGACAATTGAAATGAGTCAGGCTGAGGAGCAGAAAGAAAAAAATAATTATAAAAAGTAAAAATAATCTAAGACACCTCTGGGATACCATCAAGTGCACCAATATATGCCCTAAGGGATTCCCAGAAGTATAAGAAAGAGATAAAGTGGCAGAAGGAATGTTTAAAAAGTGACAGAAATCTTCCCAAACTTAGCAAAAGCCATAAATATGCATATCCAAGAAGTCCAGAGAACACCAAACAGAATAAACATGAAGAAAAATACACCCCATTATATATTAATCACAGTATTGATTGCAAAGGACAAGGACAAAGTTCTAAAAGCTGCAAGATATAAGGGATCCCAAATAACATTAAATGCCAATTTTTCATCAGAAACCATGGAGGCAAATTGCAAGTGGATTGAAATAATTAAAGTGCTGAAAGAAAACAAATGCCAACCAAGAATTTTATATCCAATGAGACTTTCTTTCAAAATGAGGGAGAAGTTAAGACATTCTCTGATAAACAAAAGTGGAGGGAGTTCATCACCACTAGACCTATCCTATAAAGAATCTTAAAGGGAGTTCTTCAGTCTGAAAGGAAAGGCACTAGATTGTGATTCATAGCAGCATAAAGAAACTAAATATCTCCCGTAAAGGTAATTCAGTAATTGTAAATGCCAGTATTATTTTAGTGTATTGTTTGGTATGTAACTCCACTTCTTACCTCCTGCAGGTACTAAAATGCAAATGCATTAAGAGTAACGATAAACCTATGGTTTTGGACATACAATGTACAATGATATAAGTTGTAACAAGTAGAAAAAATGTGGTAGGAAGGCGTAGTATAGGAAAAGCATATATGTATGGTAATTGAAGTCAAGTTGTTATCAATACAAATGTGATTGTTATGTATTTAGGATGTTAAATTTTAACCTTATGGTAACCATAAGAAAAATACATGAAAAATATATCCAGATAGAAAAGAGAAGGCACCCCATATGGTACAACACAAATATAATCAAATAAATATAAAAGTAGGCGTTAATGGAAGAATTGAGGGGCAAAAATGTATGGACTTATAGAGGCTAAATGGAAAAATGACAGAAGGAAGTCTGATTATCAGTAATGATTTCAAATGTAAAAGTATTAAACTCTCCAGTCAAAAGGTAGAAATTGGCAGAATGGCTAAAAAATCAGGATCCAACTATATTCTGTCCACAGAAAGTACCTTAAATTTAAAGACACAAGTAGGTTGAAAGTGAAAGGATGGAAAAAATACCAAGAAATTAGTAACCAAATGAGAACAGAGGCAGACATACTAATATCAGGTAAAATAGACTTTAAGTCAAAAACAGTTACAAGGGACAAAGACAGTTATTATATACTGATGAAGAGGTAAATTCAACAAGATAATGTAAAAGTTATAAATATATATGCACTTAAAAGCAGAACCCCAAAATATATGAAGCAAATACTGACAGATAATAATAGAAGACTTTCTCTACCACTTTCAATAATGGATAGAATATCTATTCAGAAGATCAGTAAGGAAATACCAGACTTGAATGTTACTCTAAACCAGCTAGACCTAACAAACATATAGAGCACATCACCCGAAAACAGAATGGACATTCTTCTCTAGTGCACATGGATAATTTTCCAGGATAGACCTTATCTTAGGTCACAAAGCAAGTCTCATTAAATTAAAAAATATTTAAATCATACAGTGTATCCTCCATCCACACTGGAATGAAGCTAAAAATCAATAACAGTGAGAAATGGAAAATTCAAATTAAACAACATACCTTTAAACAACCAATGGCTTAAAGAAAATATCACAAAAATAAAGTACGGTAGGAACTTGTGGGAAAGATGGCAGAAAAGCGAGCTCCAAGACTCAGTACTTCTACCAAGACAGCTGTCGAATGGGCAAAAACTGTCAGAAATAACTGTTTTGCACCTCTGGAGGCCAGAGGATTACTGTGCAGCGTCTGGGGGAGAGCAGGAAGGACCGATAAATTATTGTAGACAACAATGAGTAGCTCTCTCTGCATGGAGGCTGCAGAGTTCATCCCCTACTCTCATGGCAGGTTGCCTTGGGATCCAATTCCTGGCTTGCTGCTGCAGACAGAAAATGATATAAAAGTCCTCTTCACTAAGAATTGGGTGGGCACAGCCAAGCACTGATAATGGCTTTTAATTAGCAAACCTGGGTCTGAGCTACTGTTTCAGTTTAGCCTCAGTAAAAGGGGGCAGCAACCATTGTTTTAACCCCACTCCAAACAGGGCTGAGGCCATGGAGATTTAAAGACACAGTACCACTTCAGGGCTGTGGGGAACAGTTTGCTGAAGGGCACCATCTACTGGGAAGGCTAGGAAAGCACAGCTTTGGGGTGCCATCAAAGTGGCTTTTGGCATCCTTTCTGATCCCCTCTCCAGGGCAATTTGGAGCCATTCTGCACCTACTTTCTGGGTCCCTGGCCCTGTTTTGGCTTGGAAAACAGACTTGGGAATTTACTTTCTAGGATGACACTCCCTCACAGAATTTACTCTCCAGGCAAAAGCAGCTAGAGGCAACAAAGGAGTGTAAAATATATAGAGAAGCAAATAAAAAACAAACAGAACACATCAAAATTTCCTGAGAAGGAACAGAGGAAATGAAGCTTTGTCTTGGAGGTGAAACAATTGCACAAAAAGTACAATCTTAAAAATAGTACAACATATCCAGGGCAAAAGTAAGATGAAGAAGAGCTGAAAAACTCTGATCAGCTAAACACAAGCTATTCTAAAGGTCCAGAAAAAATTGTTCAAAGTGTCAGAGAAGAGCCTTAACACAAAGCCAATCAACAAGAGAACCTAGGCGAAAGAGAGAAACTGACCTTCAGAGTGAACTCATCAAGATCTACTGGGATTTTCTTTGCCTATATTCAGTATTTGTCATTTTCTATTGAATTTAACCTTTTATTTACACTTCTTTTTGACCTTCAAAGGTTTCATTTTTACCTTCCATTTCTTTAAGGTATTGTCTGTTTTAGCAATTTGTCTACATTTCTTCTAGTTTAGTCTTAATTTATTGAATGATTTTTTTTTAAATTTTCTAATTCTTTTCTTAGTTATAAAATTTAATTTCTGAATTTTCCCAATTCTGATTTGTCTTGAATTTATATCTTATATCATTTTCTTAATGTCTTTTATATGATTTTGAAATAGTAAAATGCAATTTTGATATTTTATGGTTATATATTTTGGCATTCTTCTATTGTTTGTGGGAATATCTTATGGATTTGTTTTCTCTTGTGTTATAATAATTGTATGAGATTTGGCTTTGACCCTTTTCTATTGTTTATTTCTATGTGAATCGATTTTTTTCTGAACTTTTTAAAGAAGGCATGTTTCAGACATGTTTTCTAAATTCACATAGCTCTCTCTTCTGTTGTTTTAGTTTTGAACAGCAATATGTAGATGCTTTTGTGATTTTCTGGTTCTCCTCCCTTCTCTCACTATATCTTCACCTTTTCTTTATTTCTTTGTATTGTCACCTTTTTGCTCTAATTTTTTTCCTCTCTTGCTAGATTTTCCTCAGTGTGGCACTGCCCTGAAAGGGATTCCTAACTGGTCAATTTTGAAAGGTTATAGAGGACACACTGTTTGAGCCTCTTCAGAACTTACTGTGGAGGCCCTGTGCCTACCTGCTAATGAATTGGACAAAACTCCTCCCATTTTCAACTGCTGATCTCGTTTTGGCCTGCCAAGCTTTTCAGTGAATGCCATTTGCCTGTTTAGGGGATCTTCAGTTCTCATATATGTCAGTCATGCCATTGTTTCTTTCTGTCTTCTCCTGAACAAATGTTGATATCATATAGGTCATCTCCCATTTATGTTCTGGGGTTTTGGAGAATCCTTGTCACCTAATTTTGTTTTAAGTGTTTTTCCTGTGGTTTTAAATTTACCATCAAGTTACTCTGTTTATTTATACCAGGACATTCAGGAGATTTCACTACTATATCACCCATGGAACCCTCCCCAAATTCTCTGTTATATCTTTTATGTATTAAACCCAGATTTCCCAATTTTCTACTACACATTCTCTATAACTTTAGAGTTTTCATTGTTTTACTCCATTAAACCCTTTCTTCAGACATACCCAACCTTCAGGTCTCTCCACCCCTTCCTTTTTTTTTAGTCTCTGAATCCTTTCCTATTCAGTTACAATCCTGGGATTTTACAATCACTTTGAGATCCTCAATAGCACTGTCTTTTCCTTATTCCCCTTGTGCTTTTTCTGAACAATCCCTCTCAAAGTCCCATTGTATATTATGTTAAGTTTCATGCTAATTTATCCTTGTATATACCTATCAAGCATCACTGATGATTGACAAATGGAGTTGATAGACACAATTAGAGACTTAAAATTTCCAAACTCTTTCAGACATCAAGGATTGAGTTGTTAATGTGCATTGGTAATTCTTTGATATGTCTTTTCTTAGCTGCCTTTGAAATTCCTCATAACAAATTCTAATCATCACCAGTTTTCAAATGGCCTCTAGACACTCCTGTCAACTATTAGCAGAATACCTTTTCCACTAATTCCCAATTCTAAGCCTAACTATATTTGAGTTAATTCTTTTTCCTTACTATTTCCCCCTTTCAATGTTTCCCTTGTGTACATGTGTAATAACCTTTCATGACCCTGCAGCCTTGCAATTAAAATCACAGTCTGTTCTTGCTCTCTATCTCCATTCCCTCATTTTCCATTTATTTTTCAACTTTGCCTTTGCCCCTCATCATCTGCTTAATATGCATTCTCCAATTTTCACTAATTTCCTAAAAGCTGTCTTCCATGAAGCTGATTCCTCCATTGCATTTTCTTTGTGTTTAATGCAAGTTTTTTTTTTTTTCACTGATTACCTTGTTCTTTACTTACATAGTTTCAGTAATTTTAATTACACGTAAATATAAAGGATATGGGATTTTATGTAGTATGTTATTTCTATTGACTTTTCCTTCTTTTTGAAACTCTCTTTCCTTAACACTATTATTTCTCAGTCCTTTTCAGCTCCCTTTGATGATACTTTAACTGCCTATTACTCAGATTTTGGAGATGGTCAGTTTTCTTTCCTACGCTTTTAAAATTTTCACTCTATATATTCTTCCTGGGTCATCCATTGACTTTATGGCTGGTTTCCATCAATATTGCCACTTGCTTTCAGGACATCAACTAGTCTGACTAACACAATTTTACCTAACAAGCCTGAACTCCTTTTTCATTTAAAAAAACAATTGACTACGTTATTATAGAAGTTGTAGATTTATAGAAAAATCATGCCTAAAATACAGTATTCCCATATACCAATTCACCACCAACACCTTGCATAGTGTGGAATATTTGTTACAAGTGATGATAGCATATATTTATAATTGTACTATTAATTAAATCAATGGTTTAACTTGGGTTCACTATTTGTGTAGAGTAGTTCCATAGCTTTTTTAAAAATTTTATTCTGTTACCATATATATAATCTAACATTTTCCCTTTTACCACATTCAGATATATACTTCAGTGCTGTTAATTATGTTCACAGTGTTTTGCTACCATTACCATCATCCATTACCAAAACATTTCCATCATTCCAAATAGGAACACTGTACATTTTAAGCCTTTATTTCCTATTCCCTATCCCCACCCTGTCTCCAGCTAACTGATAATCTAGATTCTGACTCTATGAGTTTGCTTATTTTAATTGTTGCAAATCAGTGAGATCATACAATATTTGTCCTTTTATGTCTGCCTTATTTCACTTAACATAATGTCTTTAAGGTTCATCCATGTTGTTGCATATATCAAGACTTTATTCAGTTTTACAGCTGAATAATACTCCATTGTATGTTGTATTATTCAGCCAAAGGGGTCCTGATGCAAAATACCAGAAATCTGTTGGCTTTTATAAAGGATATTTATTTGGGGTAGAAGTTACAGTTATAGGCCATAAAGCATAAGTTACTTCCCTCACTAAAGTCTGTTGCCATGTGTTGGAGCAAGATGGCTGCTGACATCTGCAAGGGTTCAGGCTTTTCTTCCTCTTAAGGCTCCATGGTTCCAGCTTCTTCCAATATCAGCTGTAGGCTGGGATAACCCATTGCCATCTTGCCTCCATGGTGAGAAATTAGCACTCAATCTAAGTGGGAGTTCCATATATGTAACATGTTGCTTTTCTCTTGCAACTTTCAGAACACCTTCTTTGTCATTTGCATTTGATACTGTAATCAATATATGACAAGATATATTTTTCTTCTTGTTTATATTTTTAGTGTTCTCTGAGCTTTTCTTGCATGTGCACATAAATCTTGCATGTACATATTCATGTCTTTATTAAGTGTAGCCGTTGGGCAATTTGATGTAATTATGAATTTCAAAAATATAATTGGATCATGCTTGTAAACTGATCTGTTAATCTGGGCATGATTAAGTTATGATTAGGGCATTGACTGGGCACATCAGGAGGGCATTGAGCCCCACCCCTTGGTGGGTGGGGGAAGGAAATATGAAAGGCATCACAAAGAACAGAGCTGCAGCAGTTTTTTGAGAAGCAGTTTTGATGTTGGAGTTTTGATGTTGGAGAGAAGGCCCCAGGAGAAGAGAAGTGAGCCGTTTGTCTGATAGTCTACAGCTGACCTTGTGGAGGAATCAGACGAGCTAAGCCTGGGGAGAAATGCAGCCCCAGGAAGAGAGGAACTCAAGAAGCCTGAACCCTGGTAAACGTCAGCAGCCAGTCCAAACGTGGCAATGGACTTTGGCAAGAGAAGAAACTTAATGCCTTATGGCCTGGTATCTGTGGACTTCTACCCCAACTAAATACCCTTTATAAAGACCAACCCATTTTTGGTATTTCACATTAGCACCCCTTTGGCTGACTAATACACTAAGTTTAGGAAGTTCCCTATCATTATTTATTTAACTATTCCTTCTGCCCCTTCCATTCCTTCTCCTAATGGGACTACCCTAATGTGTATGTGGATATACTTGATTGTATTCCATAGCTGTCTTACTCTATTTTTGCTTTTAATATTTCTTTTTTCTCTGCTCCTTACCCTGGCTAATTTAAAGTGTTGTATGCTTTTGCCACCCTCCTGTGTATTTTTTATTTCAGTAATTATGGTCTTCAGCTCCAGTAGTTCTGTTGGGTTCCTTTTTAAAATTTCTGTCCCTTTACTTAGATTCTCATATTGTTCATTCTTTGTTTTCTTCATATCCTTTAGTTCTTCCTCAGTACTTTCCATCATCTCTTTGAGCATTTTGAAGATCATTTGCTTAAAGGTTTTGATCAATATGACTACATTCTCATGATCTTACTGGTATTTTCTGTATTTTCACTCTTGCCTTTGGATGGGTCCTCATTTCTTTTTTTTAATTTTTTATCTTGTACTCTTTTGTTTCACACTGTGCATATTAATATTTTAAATAGTTAACTCTGAGATTCATTCCATTGGATGTTTGTTTTTTTGACTTTGTAACCAGCTGGTGATAAGACAGAGATTTTCCTGAACATCAGTCCTTCTATTAGGAATGTCTGCTCAAGGTGAATGCAGTGTGCTGGTTTTATCAGGCATTTGCCTGTTAGTTATTTTTGGAGTTCCCCTGTTACAGGCATTTGATTGCTCCTTTTCCGAAGAGCATACCTCTAGTTTGTACCTGGGTAGATCTAAGTAAATCATATTCTTAAAGCTAATCCATTCCTGTAGGTGTGGGACCCATTGATTGGATTGGATTCAATTAGGGTTTTTTTTTATTGGATTACTTCAGTAAGGTGTTACCCAGCTTGTGCCTTGGTCCTCTTACTGGGAGAAACATGCAGAGACACACAGAAAAAAGTGGGAGAGCCAGAGAAACCCCAAGAGGCTGAGGGAGAGGTCCCAGTGGACAGAGGCTGGAATCAGCAAATCACTGATGAATGGAAAGAGGCCCCTGAGAGACTGAGAGGCCTGAAGGAAAGGAGAGAGATGAGCCATGTACCTAATTGCCCACAGCTGAGCTTGGGAAGAAAGTAAGCCTGGAGGAGAAGATAGAGGTCCAGACCAGCAGAACTGCCATTGTGTCTCACCATGTGACAGTAGTCCAAGATTGCCAGCAGCCAACCTTTGATGAGAGGGAATCTCTGATGATACCTTGATTTAGACATTTTCACAGCCTCAAAATTGTGAGCTTTTAACCTAATAATTACTATTATAAAAACCAACCCATTTCTAGTATATTGCTTTCAGCAGCTTTTAGCAAACTAAAACACCAGGTATTTGAAGCCAGCAGGCCTTTGTCCAAGATTGTCTTACTCTATACTTTTTTACACTTCTTCATCTCATGCTACTTTTGCCTAGAAGGAAAATTCTGGGAGGAGGACTTTCCCAATTTGGTCTTTCCCATCAAAACAGAGCCAGGGACCCACAAAGGAGGCACAGATATGTTCCAAAGTGCCCTATGGAGATGGTCAGGAGGGGCACCAAAAACTTCTCTGATGATATCCCAAAGCTGACCTTTCCTGGTCTGCCCTTCAGCATACCATCCCCCACATACCTGAGGAAGCACTGCATCTTTAAATCTCTAATGCCTCCAACCTTGTCAAGAGAGGCTTCAAAAGAATGAGTGAAAACAATGGCTGCTCCTGGGTGGGTTGAAACAATAGCTGCCATGATCCAGGAATATGAATTTTCCCTTCAAAAACCATGATCAGTGATTGGCTGCACACACACCTGTTCTTGGGGAAGAGGATTTTTATGCCCCCTTTTGTCACCAGGTGCTAGCCAGGGACAGGTTCCTGCATAGGTCTGCCACAAGAGTGTGGGATGGGCTCCAATTATCCACAGCACAGAGAGAACAATTTACAGTTCTTTACCATACTTTATCAGCCTCTTCCTTCTGTTCTTCCCTGGATGCTGTACAGTGTTCCTCTGAACTCTGGAATTTCAGAATAGCTGTTTCATACAGTTCCTGCCTGTTTAATCATTTTTGGTGGAAATACTGAGTCCTAGAGTTCCCTACTCCACCATCTTCCCAGGAAGTCTAGATTATGACTATTTTTATACACCTTAATATTCTTTTTATCTCAAACATAATGGATCCTTAATACTGGAATGAGTAGATACTGAAGAATACTTTAGAAACTAAAAGAGTACAATATTATTGAAACTTAAATTTCTTGGAACTTTAATACTATGTAGGTAATTTTATTATGCCGTTTTATTGCTAGAAATTTGAGTTTCACCTGTAGACACCTACCCCTTTTGTTGTAATGACTTTTATAGGCAATAGTACTCATTTCCATATGATATAAGAATTCAGAATTCACTGAATCACTTCCATCTCTTGAAGGAAAAAGAAAATAGTTGTAATTTAATTTGTCATGAAAATCATGTTTCTGTAATGAGTGAAATAAATGTAATGAACTCTTTAATGGGAGTGTTTTTCTCAGCTTCAGCATATTTTGAGAAATATGGGAAACAATGATTATAAATCCACACAAGGCTTTGTTAGGACTATTTACAGAACACATATTTTTCATCTTTAGTAGTGCAACATGAATGATTTCATGTATTTTTTTCTTTAATCTTTGTTATTAGTTCAGAATAATTGTGTTAATTCCTTAGAAAACTTTACAGAAATACAACTTCTTCCACATATTGAAAAGGGTCATTATAATCTTGTCTTGGAGGTATAGGCATAAGTGTCTTCTATATTTCAGGCATCACACTCTGAGTTCAGATCTGTAGATTCTCATTGCAATCTATTGCTCCTCTTTTAACATGAAATCTCCACAGGGTTCTCTCTCCCATGTACATACAGTATAGCATCACTCTGTCTTCATTGAATCCCTTTTGTGAGGTCTGCTTTATTTTCTCAGAAATGAGGAAAATATCTGTCACTAACTCTGGTGGAACTTTGTCACCAAGGCTTCCCCACACCTTAGAATATCATTGAATCTCAAAAAATGTCTTTGGCTTTTTCCATGTAGTCTCTTGTTCTCAGAAACTAAGACTGTGTTCAGGAAAATGAACAGGGGAAGACATGAAACCACTTCCTTCATTTTCCTCTTTTTTACCAATCCTTTCCCCTCCTGCTTCAACCAAATATCCTGCAAATAGATACTAATATAGAGGTGGCTTCTGCAATCCCCATTAGCTAATTTTTCTTTAAGTTTTCCCCTTATAGGACTATAAAGTGGTACAGAAATATGTACTTATTGAAACTGTGCATGAAAGGAACAACAGAATTTTTGGCTTAGATCCTTCTATAACAAATGAAAATTACAAATGCATTCTATCTAGCGTGTTATTTGGTCCATAATTTCATTTAGTATTTCTACATATTTCTTGTTATAGCCATTTTCATCTTCCCGTTATTTCCAAATGAGACAATGTTAAATTTAGCAAACAGCTGATGAAGTGAAGTATTTGGTCATAGACAGCTTGTCACATGCCTGTAAAATACAATGTTCTTTACAATAAATAGTTTATTACTGAATCTGCATTTATCAGGATTCTTTTGATTGCGACTGACAGAAATTCAAATTGGTCTAGCTTAATCAAATGGGTAATTAGTGGGTGGATTCTAGAGGTATCTCACATAATTGAAGGAAGGATTGAATAATCAAATTCTGGAATTGGAAGGGCTCCAGCTGGGCCTCAGGAACAACTGGTAGGCAGGACTCAAATAGAGACTACCAGAGCTCTCTATTCATCTCCTAATTCTGTTTATCTCTGAATTTCAGCTTCATTCTCTCTCTTCCTACACATGGCAGGAAACATGGCTACTGTTAAATATGACTTTCATATTTATAGCTTGCACTGAGGAGAGACTCTTTTGCCCACTTCTAGTTTTTAAAAATCCCAATAAGAGACCCTCTTTGGCATGAATTATGTCATGTGTATAACCCTGAACCATTTAAATGTGGGAAGGCAGATGTTGTAATGAAAGATTTTCCCCAAAAGGCAAAGTCCAACATAGAATAAGAAGAGATAAGGATAAGTACTAGGCATTCTTCATGTTTATCCTTTATCTTTCCTTTCTTCAACCTAGATCAAGACAAAACTCGCTTCTCATAAATAAATATATGAAATTTCCATGGCAAATCTTCTGTGATATTGTATAGTTGGGTTGTTTGATAAGGTGGAAGGTGGTGGTTTGTCAGTGGATGGGGGTGATAGTGGTGCAGTGATGTGATTGGGTTTGACAGTGCTGGAATATGAGAGGGAGTATGGTGGGAGGGTTGGTTGGAACTGGGGGGAAGGCTGGAGGAAGGAACAGATTAACTCTGGTGATTAGTAGGTCTGTGGTTAAAACTACAATGGTGGGAATGTTCTTTTGGCAAATATGACAGGGGAGGGTGAGGGTTACTGGTGCAGGACATCGGGGAGGGGATATGTGGAATAAGGCACAGCTGGGACATGCTTCTATGGAATATGAAAGTGTTCATCTTGTCATAGTTTGTTATCTCAGTGGGTGGAGACCCACACAATAAACAAGAAAATATTAAACTACCATCCTGGGGAATCCTGCTGTTTTCTCAGAGGGGCAAAAATTTCTCAAGAACATAAACACTGCCTAATAAAAGAAAACAGACAAATATGTCAAGCCCCCAATATTGCATATAACTATGAACCTTATTCTTCAAAAATTGAAGTTTAAATTTAGTGGTTACCATAGGTTCTGAAAGGAGGGGGAGGGCATTTTTAGGGCATTTGGATTGTTCTGCATGATCTTGCAGTGACAGATAAGGCCATTCTAAATTTTGTCAAAACCTATAAAAGTGTACAATGCAAAATGTAAACCATGTGTAAACCATTGTCCATAGTAGCAATGCTTCAATATTTGTACATCAATTGTAACAAAGATACCATACACATGTAAAATGTTATTAATAAGGGAAAGTGGGAGAGGGGAAGGGGACTAGGTATAGAGGAATCCCCTATATTTTCCATATGACTTTTCTGTAACTTAAAACTTCTTTGAAGATAAGCAGAAATAAATAAATAAGACATTGGGGGAACATACGGAAGAAATTGTCACTGTACATAAGAGATGACATATCTTACAGCAATGAAAGACATGCACAAAAATTTTTATTTTTTATTTTTGTATTGTATTTGTTATTCACTTTTATTATTATATTATTTTCTTATTACTTTAAATTGTTTATTTTTTTGGCTTTGTTTTGGGGAAGGCTTTGGATCCCAGAAGGGTCACAACTGTGGCAGGGGAGGTTCACTGGTGCAGAGTGTCTGTGATGGGGGGATGTGTGGGGAGGGGTTCACCTGGGGTATGCCTCTATGGCACGTGAATATGTTCAAGTGGTCATGTGGTATAGTCTTGGTGGGAGAAGAGTGACACAAAAACCATAAGAAAATTGAATTCCCATCCTGGGAAGTCCTGCTATATTCTCTAATAGAGCAGCAGGAATGCCCCAAGTACATGGGCAGTGCCTAGCAAAGGAAGACAGACTATTACGCCAGGCCCTTAATATTGATGGTTGTACTTAGGAATCTTGTTCTTGTGAAACTGAAACTTACCTTAGTATTATATGTTGCCTAAGAGTTACCTTCTGAGAGACTTCTTGTTGCTCAAATGTGGCTTTTCTCTAAGCCAAACTCAGCATTAAACGCACTACCTTACTGCTGGTGTGGGACAGGACTCCCGGGGATGATCCTCCCTGGCACTGAGGGATTATTACAAAGCACCAAGTAGTGATGCTTTTGGAAAAAGACCTTGACTAAAAGGGGAAAATATTAAATACAAATGAGTTTTTATGGCTAAAGATTTCAAAGTGAGTCAGGAGGTCATTCCAGAGGTTACACTTATGCACATCGCAGCAGGATCTCATTGACTATCACAGTAAACAGTGCCTCAAACAGCAGGGCTTCTGAGGGCTCTAGAGACATTTGGACACGATAGGCAGGCCAAACAATCTCAGGAATTCAGCATCCTGTCAGTGGGCCTTACTCTGGAATATATGCTCCCCAATGTAACAGAGTTAGACTTATTTATAATCTCCCTACACATGACTCTTCTTTTATTTGAACCTATAATTAGCATTATACTCATTAAATATATGTCCCCAGAGACTTAAATCTTCAGTCTGTTCATATGTTGGTTGAGCCCTGAATCTCAGCAGAGTTGTAACGCCTATTCTCCAGTTCATTGGACTCTCCCAGGACAACTAACAAAGGAATGGCGATGTACAACACCCATCCGAAAAAACAGAGAGTAGCTACAACTGCAAGCAAGACAGTTCTAGCCATCTGCCCCATGAGATCTAAGACCCCTCTCAGTCAGAAACAGACTAGGCATCACCTTCCTCAAATCCTCAAGACAGGAATGAACAAACATAAGGGGGGAATGCAACTATGGACTAAAGCAGACATTATTATTCTAGCAATAGAGGAACTTGTATCATTGATATAAAAGCTGTGGCCACCAGAGGTTCTGAAGGAAGGGAGAGGAAAGAATAGGTATAACATGGGGGCATTTTTGAGACATTGGAATTGTCCTGCATGACATTGCAATAACAGATACAAACCATTATACATTTTGTCAAAACCTATAGAATTGTGCAGGGCAAAGGTAAACTATAATGTAAACTGTAGTGTCTGGTTAGTAGCAATGCTTCAATATGTGTTCATCAATTGTAACAAATGTACTACACTAATGAAAGATGTTAATGTGGGAAAGTGTGGGAGGGGGAAGGATTGGAGTATATGGGAATTCCCTATATTTCTAGTGTAACATTTATGTAATCTGAAGATTCTTTAAAAATTAAAAAAAAATAAAAAAAAGAAAAAAGTCTATTGTATTGTTCATCTTGCAATAAATAATCTCAAAAATAAAAAACATAAAAAAGTACACACATGCATGCATGTACGTTACACATTTATGCATGAGTTCCCTAAATAAACTAAGGCTTTTTTGGCCCTTTTCCTTGTCTTAGGATGGATTTTAATATTCTTTAATGAATTATGTAGCTTTTTTTTTAGTCTGGAAGTCAAATTGATTGGGCAATAATCCAACACCCAACCTTGAATTCTATTAGCTTCCTTTTAAGAAATGAACCCAACTTTGGCTCAGTCTTCTCCTAAAGTAGCTGTTTTAATGATAAATTACCAATTCTCATTGGCTGTACAACTATTTTCTTCCTTCTAAATTCTCAGATGAATATCCTCTGGTGGTTGTGATTTATTGCAATATTATAGTTTAATTTCTTGAGTTATTTCCAAAAATGGTACAGCAATTTCCATTTATTCTTGACATTGTGCTTATACTAGATACTTAAAACTGACTCTCCAGAGATAGAAGGAAAAATAATAAGCATTTTTCCAACAAAATATATGTGATTTATTTTTTCCAAAAAAGGCATTAAAATTTATGAACATCTAAGTGTTAGCAATTATAAACCCCTGATAGTAGCTGCATATAGAAAAAGTAAATGAAATAACAATTGAACAATTTAAATGTACCGTTTTATACTATTAATAATAAAGATATTTACATGAAAATATGTTCTCATTTGAATATCTTAGTGAAATGAGTGAATATTCAACACATTTCACTGATTTTGGAAGTGTCCCTCCTGTGCTAAACTGCTTTAACATAAGACCTGATTTTATTCTTCTGTCAAGTCCCATTTTAAACAGTTCCATTTAAGTAATTTCATTAAATTATGGCCCCCCCAAATTTATCTTTTTGATAGCATATGTTTTTCTGGCATTTCAAAATACTATGTATGTTTAGCTTTAACTTCCATATTAAAAAACAAAAATTAGTCAATACCCATAATTACAGAGACCACATTTTGTTACACGCTTCCATGTCTAATAAATTAACTGTCCTTAATCATTCTTTGATGATATTCCACCAAAGCTTGGGCATGTTAGTTAGCAACTCCATCAGTATTATGTCTGTAAATCAGTACCTACCTCACAGATTTGGCCCAAGATTTAAATAAAATAAAATGATCCATATAAAACACTTAGAATGTTCTTCACTTATCATAAACATTTTATGGATATTTTATCATGTTTTTTGGCTTACTTTGACTAACACTCCAAGAAACTTCTTTTTGAAACTTTTCACTGGATGTTTTACTGTATGTAGTTGAGCATCTCTCTCTTTGTAGATTCATAAGAAATTTACATGTTT
Organism: Tolypeutes matacus; assembly: GCA_026826555.1. Classification (NCBI taxonomy): domain Eukaryota; kingdom Metazoa; phylum Chordata; class Mammalia; order Cingulata; family Chlamyphoridae; genus Tolypeutes; species Tolypeutes matacus. The sequence continues at coordinate 4,460,567 of JAKSZT010054474.1, read as the reverse complement.
TAAAAAAAGAATTTGATAAATATATTTTAATGTGTTTTTATATTTATTTATAATTATATTTTTCCATCAGGAATGTTGAGAATTTTATAACATATCTTTCCTTTTGTTTTGGCCACCATAAACTTATAGTCAAAATGTTCACATCTTAGAAACTGTGTAGAACTTTTGAACTTGCATGTCTGTAGGAAATATTTTTTTAAACTACTTCATTGTATGATTTTATTTGTGTAAGATCCCTGTTGGAGACTGAATCATGCCCCCCATAAAAGGCATGTTCAAATTTTAATCTGTGTTCTAGTGGGTGTGATTTCGTGTGTAATTAGGACCTTTTAAGGATAGTACTGTAAGTTAAGATGCTGCCAAACTGAATCAGAGTGGACCTTAATCCATATGACTGGAGTCCTTATAAGCGAATGAAATTTGAATACAGTCAGTAAGTAGAAGCCAAAAGTCAGTAGAAATTCAAGGAACAGACAGAAGGAGAGAGCGACAACCATGTAACGGAGGACTGCTGGAATGCTACAGCCTCCAGGAGAAAGCAAGACCTACCAATTCCTTTATGTTGGACTTGTAGGTTCCAAAACTGTGACATAATAAATTCCTGTTGGTTAAGCCAACCAGTTTTATAGTATTTGTTATAGCAAACCTGGAAAACTATGACAATCCCTTTATAAAATTGAGTTATAAACATATAAATGAATACATGTTCCTGGGACTTGGATAGTAGTGCTGTGTGGATGCCGCTACATTGTGAACTTGAGACAATGTCTATCTTATCTTCATCCCTCCTGGCACAGACACTAGGTGTCCAATTAATATTTGTCTGATTGAATTATCATTCTCTTCATGACACCAGTTCTGTGTTTTCAGAGTTCCATGTGGCCAAGTAAATGGAAAAAATTACTTGAAACAGGATGGATTAAGTTTTCACTTTTTCTTTGTCAGTGAAAATCCTTTTCTTTAGTTCAAAATTCAGCTATTGAATCCAGTAGAGTATTAAGAATATCATCAAACACTGCTTTTCTTAAAACTATGCATTAAGTTTGTCTCAATTCGCTAGTGACAAAAATAAAATGCAATCCTAATATTTTAATTCTTAATTAATGCTAATACATGGTCAGGCTGTGCAATAGGGCTCTTTGTGTAGTAATTGCCTACAAAATTTCTATCTCATATTCTGGTGATTATTAATTGAAATAAAGCCATCCTTTTTTAATGGTCATATTTTGCAGGAATGGTAATGTGTTAATCTTTAATAATCATGCATCAAATTCATAGAAAAAGCACTTTCTATTTAAAATGCAAATTAAAAGAAACAGCAAATTTAATAAAAACATAGTAAAACACATAACCTTACATAGAGAAACCAAAGACCAATTTTATCTACAGTGGGCAGATACTTAAGGATCATGATGAGTTATGGTTTGTACTTAGTTCATGATTTAAATTAGTTGTTTTCAGATATGCTGCACTGAGTTTTTCTAGGAGAGTTTGCCACATTGACTGTCATTCCTTTGCAAGTCATTTGGGAATTCAATTTACCTATGGAGAAGAACGATATTATGATAAAGATTTTAAGAAGAAATTTTCATAAACTATTGCTAGCTTCTTTTCTATAAGTAGGTCTCCCAACGACACACAAAAACGTTCCCTTTCAGTAGCAAATGCAATCGTATTGATTGTTTCTAAAGTGTGTCATTTGCCATTTTGCATCAAAGCACTTTAAAACCTTTTAACACCACGGAAGTAGAAACTGAAGTACAATAAATGTACTTTCTGTGGTATAATTTTCTTCAGAATATTAGATGTTGGGTTTAGAATAATTATTACTTTTCATGCACACCTCAATGAATTTAGTAGAATTTTCTTTCAATTCCTGTCATGACTTCTATGGTATAAATATGTACAATAAAATAGTTCTTTTCTCATTTCCTCTGATATAGAGTGAATTATAAATTAAGATGCTCTCCTTTAAAAAGTCAAATAATCATCAGTTTCATCTTTTCTTTGGTTAAAATAGTCATAAATAATTCTCCAACTGGCTAGAGGTGAAATCATAATATTTGTGGGTTGTAGAACTTGATAATTTGAATAATCACAACAACTTTACGTATTTAATTACATGAATAGGTTCTATTTCTCCAATTAAGTTTTTATCTAATACATGCTAAGAATCTTGATAAAATAAATAACAGCATGCACACACCCGAAAAATAACATTATGTAATAACAGTGTCCGTTACTTGGATATTTTTTGTTATATTGTATGTAGGTTTCTCAGAGACACAATTAGAATTCTTTAAATTCTCAATCACTTGGGATTCACATTTGGGATTTTATGTTTATAACATATATCAAGGTGTCAGGTGGTGCGAGTGAGTTACAAAACTGCTGGAGATTATTATAGATGATTTTGCAAGCAAGGTATCTTGCAAATATTCTTAGTCAGCAGCATTTATAAAGTCACCATGCTGAAAACAAACCCAAAAAATGCCATCATAATTATGCTATGCATACATTTTCAAATGCATGGTAAGAAGTCTTTTCCCTTAGGTTACAAAGGTACTGAGAAAGATAAATGTATTTTTTTAATCATTTTTCTTAAAGATACTTCGATTACATAAATATAACATAAAAAACATAGGGTTTTCCCATATGCCCCGCTCCCTACCCCTCCCACATTTTCCCACATTAACAACATCCTTCTTTGGTATGGTACATTTGTTACAATTGATGAACACATTTTGGAGCATTGCCACTAAGCATGGATTATAGTTTACATTGTAGTTTACACTCCTTCCCACACAATTATATAGGTTATGACAAGATATATAAAGGCCTGTATCTGTCATTGCAATGTCATTCAGGTCAATTCACAAGTCCCAAGAATGCCCCCATATTACTCTTGCTTTTCCTTCTCCCTTCCCTCAGAACCTCCAGTGGTCACTGCCTCCACATCAATGATATAAGTTCTTATATTGCTAGAATCACAATAGGTCTATAGTGGAATACCAGTAAGTCTACTTTAGTCCATAGTTCATTCCCCAATCCTGAGGATTCTGGGATGGTGATGCCCATTCCACCTCTAATAGAGAAGGGACTTTGATCCCATAGAGCAAATGGATGGGACTCTATTGCTTGCAGTTGTAGATGCTCTCAGTTCCTTGGTATGTTGTTTGTCTATCCTCTCCTCCCCGTTAGTTGTCCTGGATGACTCCGTTGAACTGGAGAGTAGGTGTTGCAACTCTGTTGAGATTCAGGGCTCAGCTGGCACATGGACAGTCCAAAGATTTAAGTCTCTTAGATGTACACCTACCAACTCTAGTACAAATTATAGGTTCAACTACAAGGACGAAGAGTCATGCATAGGGAAACCACTGACTTAGTCTAACTCAGTCATACTGGGGAGCATAAATACCAGATTAGGGCCCATTGGGAAGGGGCCAAATTCCTAAGCTGTCTGCCCTGGGTATAGTGTCTGGATGTCTCCATATCCTTGAGAAGCTTTGCTATTTGGGGTCATAACTATTTTGGCTGTCAATGAGATCCTGTTGAGATATGCATAAGCACTACCTCTGGGATGGCCTCCTGACTCACTTTGAAGTCTCTTAGCCATACAAACTCATTTGTCTTTAGCTTTTCCCCTTTTTGGTCAAGGTGTTTTTTTGTTTGTTTGTTGTTTTTTCCAGATGCATTGCTTGTTGGTACTTGGTAGCAATCCCTCAGTGCCAGGGAGGCTCATCCCCAGTAGTCACGTCCCATGCTGAGGGAAAGTTATTGCTTTTATATGCTGAGTTCAGCTTAGAGAGAGGCCACATTTGAGCAACAAGGAGGCTCCCCATAGGTAACTCTTAGGCACCCTACATCACTAGGCTAAGTTTCAATTTCAAGAGCAAAGGCTCAGAAGAATAGTCATCAATATCAAGGGTCCTTCAATGGACCATTCTCCTTCACAAGTCATTGACCCTGTACTTGGAGCATTCTTATTGTTCCCTTAAAGAATGAGGCAGAGCTCCCTCAGATGGGAATTTGATATTCTTTTGGTTATTGTGTGAATCTCCACCCAGTGACAATGCCCAATGTACATTTGAACACATTTATATGCCTTATATGTATACCCAGGTGACTTTCCCCCATGTATCCCCCTTCAATGACAACCCACACCAATAATCCTCCCCTGCCACAGTTGTAACCCTTCTGTGATCTAAAACTTCTTCAGAAATGAAGCCAATAAAATAGCCACATATTGTTAACAAGGAAATGAAATAGTAATGATAATTTTATATGTAAGAAGTAAAATACAGAAAAAATTAATAAAAAGTGGAAATAGAATAATATTTTTAAAAATTGGAATAATAAAAAATAATGAAAAATATTTGAATAAAAAAAGCTTTTTTTTTTTACATTTTGCCTTTCATTACTGTAAGACTGTTCTCCTGTATGTACAGTGACATTTTCTTCTATTTATTCCCTGTGTCTTTTTTTTTTTCTTCATTTTTTCTTCAAAGAAGTTTTAGGTCACAGTAGAGTCACGTACAGTATATAGGGGATTTTTTATCTCATCCATCATGTCTTTCATTCCCACAAGGTTTGTCACTTTACCTTGAAGGTTTTCAAATTGTTCTTTATGCTCTCACAGTATCTTCTTAGTATCCTTTATTTCCCTAGTCATATTTTCTTTAAATTCTTTGAAGTGATTTAGGAGAGTTGTGTGATTATCACTGATTAATTGTATTAAATCCTGTATCTCTTTAGGATATTTGGTTTGTTCTTTTGGCTGGGCCATCTCTTCTTGTTTCCCAGGATGGCTTGTAATTTTTTGCTGATGTCTGTCTAAGCATCTGAATATGTTGGTGTATTTACTCTGATGGCTAATTTCTCTTTCTTGACTAATTTTTTCCCCACAGCTCTTCTTTGATAATTGGTTCAACTTATTCTCAGTCTTTAAAATTGCCCAGCTTAGGTTTTCAAAATTGGCCTAGGGACTCACTAGTTGGGTGCAGATTTTCTCCCAGGGGTTGGATAGAGAGCACTAGCAGTTTCTGTCCATGCAGTTTCCAGACCAGCCAGCAGATGGCACTCATCAGCACCCCTTTCCACAGAGATGTTTCAGTCTGGGCTTTCCTGTGTTCCTGTGTTGAATCACCAGATCAGAGACTTTGAGTGGACTCTGTTGGCAGAATTCACTGAAGAAAAGCACCCCAACTTCTCCTTCCTTTTCTCTTGAAACAGCTGACAGGGAGGAAGATATCTGTTCCCCTTTCAGTCGGCTACAGTGACCAGGGGTTTTATCCCAGTTTAATATTTTGGGGGTAGGGAAAGGGAGCCCTTCCCAGATGCCATGGGGGCTTATTAACTCACATTTGTCTTTTTGGCTTCTTCGTTTCTCTGTCCCTCACCCTCCTGGGCATTCCATAGCACTGTCCTGGTCTGCTGACCCCCAAAGCAGGTCCTGTGGACAGCTTTTGACTTTTTCTCTGTTGTTTTTGTGAGAGCATTCAGCTCTGGCTGTCAGTCTGATACCATCTTTCCACAGTCCTTCAGTAGGACATTTTGATGGTGTTACTTTGGTTATGGTGTGGCCCACTTCATTCAAGGTGGGTCTTAATCCTTTCACTGGGGTCCTTTATAAGCAGAATGAAACTCAGGCAGAGAGAGAGAGAAAGCCATGGAAAACAAGAAGCTGAAGGTCAACAGAACCCAGGAGAGCAGAGAGAGTCCAGGAGAGGCCATCAAGTTCATTGTCATGTGACAGAGGATCCCAGGACCAAGGACCACCAGCAGCCACCCCCAGAACACCAGTCTTTGGGAGGAAAGCATTGCCTTGGTGATGCCCTGATTTGTACTTTTTCCTAGCCTCAAAACTGTGAGTTAATAAAGTCTCATTGTTGAACTAACCCATTGCATGGTATCTGCTTGAGCTGCTAAACAAACTACATGTACCTTTAATATTTTCTAATATCACTAAATGGAGATGAAGAAGGACTTGAACTTTGGACTTCTCGAACCCCTCTTTACCAAATCCCTATCAGTTTCAGTTTAGGATTTCTGAGAAGGACAAAAGAATACTGAATGGAGTAGTATTCTCACATTCCCAAGTCCTTTAGCTAATATTGAACAAATTGATAGAATGTAAATGAGATAACAACAACCAAAATTTCTTTGACTTTTTTATTCAATCAACTGCTGAATTAATGTCTAACCTTAGAAAATTAAGATATATATTTTTATAATGGTTGGATCTGTCCATAGCGTTTGCAATAAAACATTATACAATTCAATAGTTTATTTTAAAGCAGGATGAGTCTTGAAAAAGCTATATACCATCCAGGAAAGAGGAAAGAAATTGTTTATTTAAATATGCTTAAAATAAAAATGAGTATATGTTTAGGAAGGGAGCTCCATGAAGCCATTGATCTTTGTTTCATTAGCTTCTACATCCTCAATGCCTAGCACAGTGCTTGGCATGTGGTAGAAGCTCCACCAGCACTTCTTATTTGAAAGAATATGTCTTCATCAAACATAAGTGCATATATTGATTTCATGACATTGTATATAGAGGAAAAAGTCCTTTAATTTGAACCTTTAAATACAGCTTACAAGAGATTCATGTTATACATTAAGATTTACTTTAGAAAGTCAGGTTTTCATCTGATGTCAATAGTGAAAATGTGATAGTTCCACTGTTGTTTTCCTAAAGAGATATACATTTCTAAAATGTAAGAATTTAGCTGACATTATTAAGGTGTTATTTTGATGACTATTTGAAAGTCCAGAGTAATGTCTGTTAAATATTAAAAGTATGAAGATCCAGGTAAAAATAAAATTGTGTAGCTAAATATCACTGTACTTAATATACCTTCAACTATCTCTACAGTTGACTATGACAATTCAGCATAGTAACATTGAAACATTTTTATTCAAACAATTATTCATGCTGAACGAATTTTAGGTTTGAGCTAAGGTTAAAATTAAGAGTAGAGCTGTTTTTTTTTTTTTCAACATTGGTAGTTATCGCCTAATACTATTATTTTAAATGAGTCTTTTAAATAAACGTAACTTGAGCTTTGAGAAGATGTCCCTAGATTTCTATAAAAGTGGCAAAGATGTGTCTCAGATACAAAACATTTAAAATATGACCAAAAGCTCTTTGTGTCTCTATGAAAGGAAAACATGATTAACACATAAAAGTGCTGAAGCATAGTAAAGAATGAAACATGAATTGTGTATGTATTTACATTATTAAAATGCATGTTGAATTATTTTTATCAATATATTCTCAAGTTTCTTTGCCATTTGTGTAAAAGTATGAATCGTCTGTAAAATATAATGTAATTTATTTTATTTATTTATTTTTATTATGGGTAAAAATAAAAATTCTCACAATACATACAAACATTTGCAAAATGATATATAAATATATGTGCATATATGTGTATTTGCTTACAAAAATGTTATATATATATATATATTTTAAGAGGTGCTTAGATTACCCAAAATATTACATGGAACCCACTGGGATTCCCATGTTGCCCACCTCCCACACCTCCCACCACATCCCACACAAACATCTCCCACAGTGTGGCCCACCACCCTCAATGAACTTACACATCCTGGAGCCTTGCCATCAACCATAGACCACAGTTCACACTGTAGACCACACTCTATCCCACTCAGTTCTGAGAGGTGTGTGCTGATTTAAAATGGCCTACATCCGTTGCCACAACAGTACTCAGGACAACCTCCAATTCCCAAAGAAGCCCCTGTATTTCAACTGCTCGTCCCCTCCCTACCCCAAAAGTGTCAAGTGGCCACTGGCTCCACCTCATTGTTATAATTTCTTGCATTGCTAGAATCACTATATGTGAACAAGAGAATACCATCAAGTCCACTCTAGTCCATAGTTCTTCCCCCAATCCAGAGGCGACTGGGATGGTGATGTCCACTCCAACTCCAAGTGAGAGAGGGCTTATATCCCATGGATATGGTGGGTGGGATGATCCTGCCTGCAGATGCAGGCCCTCTCCATTCCCTGGGATGGCTATTGCCCATTGTTGTCTCCTCACCAGGTGACTTGGATGAGTCCATTGAGCTGTAGGGTAGGAGTTGCAGCTCCACCTAGATTTCATGCACACCTGGCACATAGGTAGGCGGGAGGCTCCAGTCTCTGGAAGTATACCTAAAAAACTCCAGCATCACATGTAGGTTTGAATAGAAGGGACTGGTGAACCATGTGCAGGGAGGACTTATTTGAGTCAAATTCTGTCACTCTCAGGAGCACAGATTCCAAAAGAGAACCCACTGATAAGGCATCAGTCTCTGGGGCTATCCCCCCTTATATAGGACCAGGGTGTCTCCGGAGCTCTCAGGAACCCCACTGAGTGGGGTGATAGGCACTTAGATGTTCTGTGAGCTCCTACTGAGGTGTGCGTAAGAGTTACCTCTGGGATGACCTCCCGACTCTCTTTGAAGTCTCTTAGCCACTTGAACTCATTTGTCTTTACC